>JAPQVY010000133.1:39272217-39872217 GCA_028535165.1 Quercus tomentella
AAGAGAAAAGAATGACTAGAAATTATGAAAACAATCCTGAACTTAAAGTAATCATCTATAACTTCAGCCTAAATTGTGTTCCATTGTCAAAACGCTCCTTTTACCCCATTTCCTACTTCACTCACAAAGACGACTAATGAGTGAGTGTCCATGGACCGGAGTACATGTGATGTCTATGCCCCAGTAGTACCCACCACGTCAAGATTTTTCAAAGATGCCAAATGTTTTTCCTTTTCAAACGAGGTCCACCCTTTTTTTCCACAAGACTCCCGTAAATTTTTCTGATGAAGTCTGTAGACCGCCATATAGCAAACCTTGCTTTAAATTATGAAAAAACGCTAATCTTCTTCACCCTTAGAAATTTACACACGAGAGTTAGAGAGCCAACACTGCAACACGCGTACTACATGAGGTCTTCTTTTTACCCTTTTGTTTTTACTTAATTTAAATTTTCCTCGCTATCAAGAGTTGACGATTCAAACCATCCGCAAAGATTTCCTTGGCAAATTTTTGAGTGTTTTTGAAGGAGTCAAATCTTTCTAGTGCTGGTCAATGGGGAAGATGAGAAGGAAACTACCATCAGTGGAGAGCCTCTGGTTGCGGTAGGCACAGACCATGTTTCACATTGCTACCCCACCTTGTTCTAATTTCAGACTATTTTTAAAGTTTTCCATATACAATTTTCAAGTCAACTATGTACCGTGTTAATCAGAGAAACTACATATTATATAGTGAAGGAATAAGAAAGGAAGTTATACAAAGACGTTGTTTTATTTTGGAGTAATAGACACTTGGTTGTGATTGTTGGTAAATCGGGAATTAATTTTGGAATGGCTACTGTCTTTCTATTTGTTTTCTTTGTTCTCTCACCCCTTGTGCTGCTTCCCTCAGCTGAAGAAGAAAAGAGAAATGCCCAAAGTTGTTCGTCCTTTCAATGTGGAAAATTTGGTATGATTGGCTTTCCATTCAGGTTGAACAAAAGAAACTACTATAATTGCGGTCCTTTGCCAGTAAACTGTGACCAAACACCTCCGACGATCCAACTGCCACAGGGGTGGAGCAAAGGAGCATATGAAGTTATAAACATCTCGTACACTAACACCACACAATTCACACGTGTCAAGGACCTTTCACTTTTGGAATACTTGAATACCAACAAATGCGAATACCTAACCAATTTTACTTTACCTAAATCTCCATTTATCTCTTTTAAACTTACCACACCCAACCAGAACCTATTTAAATGCAATCGCACTCTTGATTCTAATTCCAATAAAAAATTTAAATATATGAGCTGCGGAGACCATAATTTCTACTATAGTCATTCAAACGAGAGTACTGCGAGTATTATTTCTTCTCAATGTTCGATTATTCAGCTCCCAGTAAAAGAGCGTTCAGATAACAATGAACTGAATTTAACTGCTGAGTTCGACCTTGAAGTGCATGTATCTGCCGCTTGTAGCACTTGTCGTGGTAAAGGAGGTCAATGCTTCCCTGATAGCAAGGGAAAATTTAATTGTTACCATGAAAACAGAAAATCAGGTACGATTCTGCTAGTTTTCAAAGTGCTTTTAAAACCTAATATCTAAAAGGATGCCAATTAATTTAGCTGCGTCAATTCTAATGTTCATTGTTGAAACTAATACCATTTATGCATGTATCTTCTTTTGCAGAAAATAAAAAGAAGGTCAATTTGCTTTTAGGATTCGGTAAGATGTCTCATCAATCGTATTTCTTGTTTGAAATTGATATTCACTAGTGACCTTGGAAATTATTCCATCTTTATATTCTGTTTTTCATCACATCGATCGAAGTTGCCAGTTGCAACTTGCAAGCGAGTTCCTTTGGGCATGGCTAATTGTCAAGCATTAGAGCACTAATTTTATTATTTTAAGAAATAATAAGTTTTTCTTATTTCTACTATCCGTTTGAGTAATTAATGGGTCCATTTTATCTACTGGTATCCTAGAGGATGGCCTGGCCCTTGTGCCTTCAAATTTAAAGGAGAATTATAAGGATGAGTCACATGACTCCCAAAGTGTTGTTAATTTCTTAAATCTGTGTCGCATAAGTTCTTTGTGGCCTTCAATCGAAAAAAAAAAATAGTTCACTATCGTGAATTTCATCTATTGTTGCCTGTCATTCAAAGCTTAACTGCTTCCTTCTCGCTGCTTTAGGTGTTGTATACCCAGTCATTTCCATTATTTTCTTGTTTATCATCCGGCGTCATTATAAGAAAAAAAGTGCGTCTTCAAAATTGCTGGCAAGGAATATTTTTTCAGATCCATCTTCAAGATCAGACGTGGAAGGTGGGAGTGTTTACTTTGGAGTCCCTGTTTTCTCCTACAGTGAACTTGAAGAAGCCACCAATAGTTTTGATATTGAAAAAGAGCTTGGGGATGGTGGATTTGGAACTGTTTACCATGGTAAGAGCGTTCAGTTCGGAGTTAAAAATTTTAGTTTTTAACAACTCAACAACTTACTTTATCTATTTTAACACTTTATTTTACAATACGTTCTATATCAAAAATTTTATTTTTTTACCATTTCATTTAAAATGATATGAATAACTCATTAAAATAATAATAATAAAAAACTACTTCTACAAACATCAAAAGTAAAGCCACTTTATTTAAAGAATATAATAATATTTCTTATTATACAGTAAACTACTATCTATTATCTAAAGAATATAATAATATTTCTTATGTCAAAATTTATAGAAATAGCATCTTTGCTGTAGAGTGTCTTTTATGGAATGAGGGGCTTAAATTTGACTTTTTAGCTTTTTAAAGTCTTATTGTGAATGCTCTAAGATGACAAACTCATTGATTCTGTTTCAAGATCACCTAAACTACAGCATAAACTTTCAAAGCAAAAGGGTATAAGAAAAAGGAATAGTAATAAAAAATAAAAGACATGTCATGCAACTTGCTAAATGGGCTGTTTTTCTCAACTAGGCAAACTCCAAGACGGGAGAGAAGTTGCAGTGAAGCGCTTATATGGGCACAACTATAGACGAGTACAACAGTTCATAAATGAAGTTGAAATCCTAACACGCTTGCGCCACAAAAATCTTGTCTCCCTTTACGGGTGTACTTCACGCCACTGTCGTGAACTTCTCCTTGTGTATGAATACATTCCCAATGGCACCGTTGCTGATCATATTCATGGCAACCGAGCAACACCAGGTTCACTCACATGGCCAACTCGTATGAGAATTGCTATTGAAACAGCCAATGCATTGGCTTACCTCCATGTTTCTGACATCATACATCGCGACATAAAGACTAACAACATTCTCTTGGACGACAATTTCTTTATCAAAGTTGCAGATTTTGGGCTTTCTCGGCTGTTCCCCAATGATGTCAGTCATGTCTCAACGTCTCCTCAAGGTACTCCGGGCTACGTTGACCCAGAATATCACCAATGCTACCAGCTTACTAGTAAGAGTGATGTCTACAGCTTTGGGGTTGTCCTCATTGAGCTCATTTCATCTCTGCCGGCTGTTGATATATTTAGGCATAAGCATGATATTAATTTGGCCAACTTTGCCAAAAACAAGATTGAAAAGAGTGCATTCCACGAGTTGATCGACCCTCATCTTGGATTTGAGTCAGATGATGGAGTTAGAACGATGACCATATTGGTGGCAAAGTTGGCTTTTCAATGTTTACAACAGGACAAGGAAATGAGGCCTTCCATGGATGAGGTATTGATGGCTTTAAAGAAGATTCAATGTGGTGACGATGTGCCAGAACAATCAGCTTCACCCTATCGTGATGAGGTTGGATTGTTGAAGAATAAGCGGCAGCCACTTCCACCAGAGGCTGTAACCGATAATTGGACTAGTAGGTCTGCTACACCTAATGTCAGTGATTAAATTTCTTCTCATGCTGCTAATTTTTCAAGTAGATGATAAGATTTTTGTTTCGCACTCAGTATCGAACAGATGCATTGAGTGGGATGAAATTTCATTTTCTTCTCATCCACTTGTTTGGATGTGCATAAAGGCATGTTATTGAATATGTTGCTGTGAGGGAATGGACCTGAACCACGTAATAAATTTTATTTTCCTGTGTGATTCAGTGTTTTATCTCTCGAATAAAAACCTATCATATTTAACTATATTCCCAACAAATTGATATCAAATTTTTTAATGTCTCGACATTAATAAATACAGCTTCCTAATGAAACCCAAAATACATATTGTTCTTTTTTTTTTTTACCGTAACATATATAGGTCTTAAATATATAACTTCATTAGAATATATTTCATATTAAAAATTCATCAAACACAATCAAATGAAATTGAACTTTCCATATTATTGGACAACATAAAACAACTTAAAAAGAAAGAGATAAATGTATAGGAAAAATTATAATTAAAATGAAAAATTCAACATTACTGTGGGAGGGGAGGATCAGAACACGAAATAGAGCCCACAAGCCCAATCCAAGAATGGAAAAGGGCCCATTCGCACACCAGTCCAGGCCAGACACGTGGATAAAAGTCCAAGGAAGAAAAACGTAGAGACCCATCGTCCGAGGAGCCCGAAGAGTGAGTACTCCTCGGGAATTCTTCAGCTGGCCACTTGCACTAAATGACAAGATACCGAGGAAGACAATAGAGACGTGCAAGTAAAGAAGAGAGGAAATATCTAGGTGAAATAGCCATTACCTCCACATTCAATGAATTGTGTACCAGCTCAGTTGGCCGCATTAATGAAGGAATGACCCCTGAACAGTAATCCCACAACTCACAGCACACTTTACCAATTACCACCTCTAGCAAAGTCTTGATGGGACAAGCATCCAAATTAATAACTTGAGGTGTACAAGTGGAGCGCTCAGATGCAGTGGGAAGGACTATATAAGAAAAAGAATCCCCCCAAGAAGGGGGACAAATCATTAAGAAATTATTAGAATTGAGAGAATATCATCTTGTATCAAACACTTAAGCACTTCTTTTATGAACACTAGTTGCTAACCCGTGCGATACACGGGAAAATTACTAAAAATGAAATCTAATGAATACAAAGCAATTATGAAAAATACCATTTAAATTAAAAGATAAATATTAGTAAATGTCGTTATCCTTAGTTGTTTGTGTTACATCTAGAGTTTCATATCTAAGTTATTACAATACTACTTGTAGCAATTGAAGCTCACAATATAAGTATATTATATGAGGCTAAAGCTTATATTATCTTCAAGCTCCCCTTAGTCTTACAAAGTCCCTAACAAAATTTCTTTTGTATTGAATTTGATTTCAGAGGACTTATTCAAAATTATTTGAATTAAACCTCACAAATTATGAAGAAAAAATAAATAATATTACAACATTGTAGTTGATTAATATACAAATAAACTACCAATTTAACAATATAAATCACTATTAGTGATTTAGAAAGCAAAAATTAATAAAATTAAAGTTGTTACCCATATAACTTAAAATTTTTCATATTCTAAAGTTGTCAAACACCTGTTAACAAATAACTATTGATATAAAATATTCAGTAATTACTTCAATACCGCAAGTTGTTCATGCTATAAAAAATTTGAGAGAATAACACAGCAAGTATTTTAAACTCTTTCTTGCTTGGTTCCTACAAAACAATATAAATATATATATATATATATATATAGCGATGGAGACAAAACATGCCATTAAAGAGACAAACAATTACGATAATGTTGGAGGCAAAGTAAAAGATTAAAAAAAAACTAAAGAAGCAAGCAGTTTGGCTAGCATATCAGCTAGTTAATTTATATCAAAAGATATAAAAATCTTACAATCAAATAGAATCCATAAGTAAATAAATACATGTGGTACAATCAGATAAATAAAAGGTTTGTCAAGATGATCAAGTTTGGCAATGAAGTAGATGCAACAGCTATTGATGAGGGTAATCTCTATCTTAAACTTGTGATAATGATGAAGATGCAACAACTATTAATTATGCAGATCTAGCATAATCTTATTTTGATTCAACTACAACAGAAATGATGATAATTATCATAAAAAGATTATATCAAAAAAATAGCCAAGAGTACAATCAAAGCTAATAGAAGGAATTTTAAATCGATTTCAACGACGAATGAGGGATTCACTTAAATGAGGAGACCAAGAAAAAAGGAGAAGTATCATGTTCTGAGTATAGTATTGAATTTTAAACTCTGTAATTCAATTTGCTAACTACTAAAATACCTTAACAAATTGAATTTCTGCAGGCACAAATTACATCATTCAATTGAATTTCTGCAGGCACGGATACTACTAAAACTCTATCATTCAATTTTCTAACTACTAAAACTCTATGACACGGATTACACAATATAAACCAATAATGTTACCGTCTCAAACATTAAAAAAAAAAAAAAAAAAAAAAAATCAATTTTAAACATAGAAATAAACAACCATATATCAATACAAATACCCAACCTAAATACATAAAACTCATATATGACACACAACACAAAAGAGGTTGTAACAAAATTTAAAAAAAAAAAAAAAGCAACAAAAAAGAACAATATTATTAATCTAATCCTTACATTGAACTATTATGCAGGCAGCCATAAGAATAGAGGTCAAGAGCAGCTGGGATTTAGAGGTACCTAAACTGAATCATCCAGCTTTTCAGTATTAATATAGTGTGAGGAGAGGAAGAGATGAAGGAGTTAGAAAGCCAAAATCTGGCGTTAGGAAGCTGAAGAGTTGTCGTTTGAGATTGTAACCGTGGAACACAAAGGGTTGCTATTTAAAATTGTAACCGTGAAACACAAAGAGTTGCTATCTAAAATTGTAACCATGGAACACAAAGGGTTGAAAATTATTTTCTTTTTATTAGTATTTTTAAATTTAAGAAAAATAATTTTAAATTGTAGGACAAATTCAGGAAAAAGAATGGTAATGACATGACAGCTAATGTGGCTCAACCTGAGCGTAGCAACATTAAATGTTATGCTTCAGCTTTTAGTGCCCGTTTGGTTCCACTTTTTCAGTCCAAAACGGGCGTTTTCAAAAAAGCTAAGCCCATATTTGCGTTTGGTAAGTTCAAAACGCAACTTTTGTATAAAAGTTGCGTTTTGAACTTTTAGAAAAACTGAAGAGAAAACGCGGAACAAAAATGGACCGAGAGCAGTCCATAAATCAAAACGCGCACAGCGCGTTTTGTTATATTACCGTTGCAATATTAAAAATACCGAAATACCCATCACTTAGTTCTTCCTCTTCGTCTTCCTCTGCTTCTTCACCGGTCTATCCCCACACTCAACAAAACCCATTTCAACCTTTCATATTCCGAACACAGAATCAACAAAACCAAACCAAAAATAACTCAAAATCAACACAAAAACAACTTAAAATTAACTCAAATCCCATCGGAAAACCCATCCCAAACCCAACTCAAAATCAACCCAAAATCCATAGAAAAAAAAAAACCCAAAATCCCAAAATCCTTATGTTTCAATCATCTTCATCTTCATCATCATCATCATCATCATCATCATCTTCTTCTTCTCTGGAGTGTGAAAAAAAAAAAAGAATAAAGAAGGAAAGACAAAATAAGGAAATAAAGAAAAAGGACGAAAAAAGAGATGCAGAGATGCAGAGACTTCATCATCATCATCATCATCATCTTCATCTTCTTCATCATCATCTTCTTCATCATCATCATTAGCTTCGAAGTGTCAAAAAAAAAAAAAGAGATGCAGAGAACGTTGAGCCAGCTTGAGGAATGAGAGAGGGGTTTGAACAAAGTGGAACATTCTGGAGTGGTGTGGAGTAAGTGGTAAGGAAAAGTAAGGAAATAAATAAAAAAAAAGGTAGGGGCACGTGTGTGGAGGAAGTGGCAGGGAAAGGGAGGAAAAAAGAAAATAAAGAAAAAAAATGAAGGGTATGTGTGTGGATGAGAAAAAAAGGGAAAAAAAAAGAAGAAAATATGGATAAAAAAATAAAATAAAATAAGGGAAACATAAAATAAAGAATAAGAAATTAAAATTGAGAAAAAATTTTACAATATTTTTACAATATTTTCACAATAAATCTTAAGTGGTATGTTATTATTAGTTAATATTGGTGAGAAAAAAAATAATTTGTTTAGAAATTGAAAAAAATAATTATAATAGTACATTCAAATTAAAATCAGTATAAATTATCACAATACTTTCACAATAAATCTTAAGTGGTAGGTTATTATTAGCTAATATTGGTGAGAAAAAAAATAATTTCACAATATTGATTTAAGTATAAAATACACTCTCTTATATACATTGTCCTTTTTGGTAATTTATCTTTCAAACTACCACTTTTATAAATGTTAGCCAAACACTCAACTTTTTTAAAAAGCACTTTTTAACAGTTTTTACCAAACACTCAGCTTTTTGAAAAAGCACTTTTTCATTATGCACTTTTTGAAAACTCCACTTTTTCATTATGCACTTTTTCAAAAAGCTGAACCAAACTCACCCTTAGTAATATATAGATATAGATTACCTACTCGGCCAAACCCAAGGAAGTGTTTTATCCATATTTCATACTTCTTTTTGTTACTTTATAAGCCTTAACTCCACTGACTTCATATCTGGATCATAGCAAAGCATTAAAGTTGACCTTGCTAGCCCATCCTCTAACAAATTAGTTGCACTGAGCCTGAAATATCTAACTCCACTATTCTAAGTGGGCCTAGAAATTTTGGGCTCTTACAATTACAATAAAATAAAAAAGAAAATTAGAAATTTACTTTTAAATTAATTTATTTCCACTTTTAAGGAACTTGATTATGAATACCGAAATTTCATAAAACAAAAAATCACAATTGAAAATATAATAAAACCATTCAATTGAGCAAGAAGAGAGTAGGGTTCTAATTTGGATAGGCATCTCTCAAGATTTCTGTTCCATCTCATTTGGGAAGCACAAGATCGATTTATTTTTAAACCATTCAATGTTTATTGGTTATCAAATTGGATTTAATCTCCGTGTGACCTTTTCATAGAGAGAATAAAGGGGGTGAAACATTTGAATAATTTAAAAACAAGTAATCAACAAGATTTGAGATTAAAGTTTCTCTGTTTTTCGAAGAAAGCTCGCTCTAGCTCTCTCTTAGACAGTAGAATTGGGGGTCACTTCTCCATGGAGGTGTTTTAGTCTTTCTTTGAAATAACAACGTTAGTTCAAAGCTTGTTGGGTTCCTTTTTTCGTGGGATTTGTGGGAAACAGTTGTGTCTTTTTGCCCTATATTATTTTTTCCTTCGTCTATTTTTGCTTTCCAACTATCATGGATGATTTGACTACCAATTGGAATCGTCTTACCCTTTCAGATAGGGAAGGACTAGGTTGCTGTCTTGATGATGAATTGAGTTCCCAGGAGTTCTTCTTGGCCACTAAGTTTCTAACAAAGAGGGCGATAAATGTGGCGCTCAAGGAATGGCTTCAAGGTTCACAATTTGGGTAACGATACAGTATTGTTTGTGTTTGATAATAAAGAAGAGGTTAACAAAGTGGTACAAAGTGAGCCATGGATATTGGACAAACACTTAATGGTATTGGAAAGGTACAATAAGAACAATTCTGTTGAGGAGCTCCAATTTACTGGACTACTTTTTGGGTGCAAGTTCATGATCTTCCAATAAATTTTATGAATGTTAGGGCTGCAGAAAAAATCCATGATGTCTTAGGCACAGTGATACCTTCTACTAACACACATGAAAACGAGGGAGGTAACTTCGTTCGCATTAGAGTTTCAATGGACGTAACTATCCCATTATGTCGAGGCCGTTTGGTTTCAGTGGGGAGAGATAAGGAAGTGTAGGTCAGCTTCAAATATGAACGTTTGCCGAACATTTAGTATTGGTGTGGATGTTTTGACCATGATGACAAGGATTGCGATGTGTGGCTGAACAGTGAAGGCACCCTCACACAAGAGCAAAGACAGTTCGGTCCAAATCTCAGAGTTACACCTTTTTATCCTTCAAGGAGGCAGGTGGTATCAGTCCCAGGGTTTTACAAGTTCAGGCAGACCTCATCTTCGACAGTGGCATCTACTTCCATGGCTGAAGCGGGGAAGCAAAAAAAGTAGAAAGACCCGATGACTGATCCCTCACCGGGAGTGGGCATGCCCTTCATCTCAACCGTGGTGTTACAGCTACTCTGAAGCAGGGATGTAACGGTCTGAATGAGAAGGTAATGCACGTTTCAATGCAATCTAAGGTGTTAAATGAGGGGCATCTTAGCGACACTCCCCAAGCTGAAACGGGTGAAAACCAAACCTCTGCTAACTACACCTCACCTTTACCTACGCAGAGCTTTGAATGGAAATTAAAGGAGATAGACACGGCTTTGAATGAGATTGATCACCAGAAATTTCCTGCCCAAAAAGGTAACGTCCCAAAACCATTAAATACAAACTTTACCCCACTTTCAACCACGCATTCAACCCCAACCGTTGACACCCATCCAGCTATCCATATCCAAAAAGTAAACACCCCACCACCTTTAACCTCGGCTTCAATTCCATCATTCACTCCTATACATGACAGCCATTCAACACGTGCCAACCACTAAGTAAATCCCAACCAAAATGGAAACCAACACACACCATTACTTCCAGATTCTATTCCAATTTTAATCCCCTCACGTGCCAGCCTTTCAATACGTGCCACACTTGAGCTCCCTAGGTTTTCCCTTCAACCACCTAAACCGAAATGGACCAGGATTGGTAGACCATGCCTTCCCGCTTTAGTCAACTCGGATCAAACAAGTCCGAGCCTAGGGAAAAGATCACCCATGCACACCGAATGTTACTTTGAGTTACCAAAAAACGTCAGCAGGTTTCAAAGAGTGAAGAGGAATAAATTTTGAAATTGGTGGAGGTTGATATTCAGCCCCGCCAATCACAATGAATTGCCTAGTTTGGAACTGTTATGGGTTTGGGAACCTGTGTACATGGAAGGAGCTTGGAGATATAATCTAGGCAAAAGATCCCTCTGTCGTGTTTATAGCCGAAACACTGGCAAACGAAGCAAGGTTGGACACAGTGCAACGAAGTATTGACTTTGAACACAAATGGGTAGTACCTAAGGAGGGCTGTGGAGGTGGTCTTGTAATTTTTTGGAAAGCAACAGTGAAACTGGAGGTGATTGATTCTTCACAATACTACATTGACACTTGGATTGACAAAGGTTCCGATAATGAGTGGAGATTCATTGGTTTTTATGGGAAACCAGATACATCAAAGAGAATTAGAGCATGGGATAGCCTAAGAAGTTTAAACCACCATCCACAAATACATGGCTATGTGTAGGAGATTTCAATGAGCTTACTCGGCAGGATGAGAAATTAGGTGGAGCTATCTGACAACATAGGCAGATGCAACTTTTCAAGGATGTAATTGATGAATGTGGCTTCTTAGACCTCAGGTTTGTGGTAACCGTTTCACTTGGAGCAAACACTTTAAGGATGGACATTCAATTTGGGAAAGACTTAACCGAGGTATGGCTAATGACTCTTGGTTTCTGAAATTCCCAGGTACGATTGTTCATCATCTACAAAGTACGTCCTCAGACCATTACCCACTATTGATCAATCTATGGGGCTTGGACCCACCCCCCAAAAATTTTCATGTTTGAGGAGATGTGGTTATCAGATGAACGTTGTGCTGAAACAGTTGAAGCATTTTGGTCTTCCTATTCCTTGGGGCATAGTCACAATGAAATACTAAAGAGGGTGGAAAATTGTGGAAGAGACCTTGCTTGGTGGAACCATAATATTTTCAGCAATGTAAGGAAAGAATTAAAGAAAAAAAAAAAGCACTCCTAGTAGATGCCGAATTTGTTGCTATTGTAAGTGGTCAGAATGGTCGGTTAGAGCATTAAAGGATGAGATCAATATCCCGCTGGATAGAGAAGCAAGAATGTGGAATCAAAGCTCACGTATTCTTTGGTTAAACAATGGTGACAATAGCACAAAGTTTTTCCATTGTCGAGCTACTCAAAGACATGGGAAAAATCGAATCTGGGGTTTCATGGATGAGTCCAATACTTGGAGAGTGGAACTAGAGGAGATAGCATCGGTTTTGGTAAACTACTATAAGGAACTTTTCTCAACCTCAAGGCTAGATCCTCAATGGGCACACCTAGAGCACATCCCTTTGGTGATTACTGACGAAATGAATTCAATCCTAACTGACACTTTTTAGGCAACTGAAGTAGAAGAAGCCTTGAAATAAATGGCACCTCTCAAAGCACCGGGTCCTAATGGCATGCCACCTTTGTTCTTTCAGCATTTTTGGGGAGTGGTAGACATCGATGTAACAAATTCAGTGTTATCTTAGCTCAATTCAAGTAATATCCCACATCCGCTAAACCACACTTTTATCACTCTCATCGCAAAGACAAAAAACCCTAAATTTGTTAGAGAGTATTGACCCATCAATTTATGTAATGTGTTGTATAAAATTTCTCTAAAGTATTGGCCAATTGACTTAAGAAAATTTTACCATGTATCATAATTGAACATCAATCAACCTTTGCAAAAAACAAGATGATTACGGATAATATCCTTGTTGCCTTTGAGTCACTTCACTATATGAAAAATATAAGTTCAGGAAAAACAAGCTACATGGCTGTAAAGCTTGACATGAGCAAAGCCTACGACTGTGTGGAGTGGGTGTACCTGGAGAATATTATGAGAAAAATGGGTTTCAGTGAGAAGTGGATTGGCTTAACCATGATGTGCATCAAAACAATGACATATTCTATCCTAGTCAATGGAGAACCCCAAGGTCTCATCCAACCTAGTAGAAGGATCCGACAAGGGGACCCACTGTCTCCTTTTCTCTTCTTGTTGTGTACGTAAGGTTTACATGGTCTTATACAAGAAGCTACAAGAGTGGGGGATATTAAAGGACTATCCATTTGTCGGAGACGTCTTCAACTAACCCACTTACTGTTTGCAAATGACAGCCTCCTTTTTTGCAAGGCAACTATTGAGAAGCGTAGGAAAATTATTAAGATTTTGGATAACTATGAGGCGAGGTCAGGCCAGAAGGTGAACAAAAACAAAACAACTATTTTCTTTAGCAAGTCCACTCTGGAGGGTACTAAGGAAGAGATAAAGGAGGTTTTGGGGTTATAAGAAATTGTACAATATGACAAATATCTTGGGTGGCCCTCATTAGTTGGAAGAAAGAAGAAGGAGAGCTTCAATTTTATCAAGGAAAAGGTTTGGAGGAAATTACAAGGATAGGAAGAAAAGGTTTTATCTCAAGTTGGGTGGGAAGTTCTGATCAAGGCAGTGATACAGGCAATTCCAACATATGCAATGGGGTGCTTTAAAATTCCTTTAGGACTTTGCCATGAGATTGAATCAATGGTTAAAAAATTTTGGTGGGGCCAAATAGGAGTTAGAAGAAAAATTCATTGGTTAAAATGGGATGAACTGACAAAATCAAAGGTGGAAGAGGGTGTGGGTTTTAGGGAGCTAGCAATGTTCAATGATTCTTTGTTGGCAAAACATGCTTGGAGGCTCCTACATAACTCGGACTCGTTGTTTTATAAAGTTTTTAAAGCCTGTTTCTTCCCTAATTGCTCTATAATGTCCTATACTTGGAGTAGTATTTTACATGGGAGAAATGTGTTGCTTAGAGGGTGTAGGGGGAGGGTTGGTAATGGGAGATCATTGAACATGTGGCAGAGTGCATGGCTACCACAAAAACATCCAACTCAGGTAATATCTCCACTCATTGATTCTATGGCAGGTGCAAAAGTCAAAATCCTTATAGATGAGGCCACACATCAGTGGAATCATGCAGTAATAGATGGAATCTTTATTCCTAAGGAGGCAGAGTTGATCAAATCCATTCCTCTGCCACAACAAGAGGTGGAGGACAGCTTGTTTTGGCCTTTCACTTAAACTAGGTCTTATACAAGCAAGTCGGGTTACAGGTTCTTGAAGTTTGAGGATGAAGTTGTTGAAGATGGTGAACAGTTAACGCAGGAAAGGGAGTTATGGCGAGGGATTTGGTCCTTACAGGTGCCAAACAAAATAAAAAATTCCATATGGAGGGCTGGCCGAAATTCTTTACCTACAAAAGAAAACTTGGTGCATGGAACAGTCATCGAGGACCCACTCTATGATCGCTGCAAGTGTGCTACCGAATCTACCCTCCATGCTCTGTGGTCATGTGGTGAGTTGGATGTGGTTTGGGAGGACCTTACTTTATGGAACTGTCGGTGTACAACCAACTTCATCAACTTTAAAGAGCTACTTTCATTGATCAAAAACCAGCAACATTTGGAGCTCTTTTCGGTCACGGCATGGTCTATCTGGACACAACAGAATCAGGTATGATTAAATAAACCCAGTTGTAGTCCTCACTTGATCACTCCATTAGCAAAAGAACAACTTCAAGATTTTAAGGCAGTAAACCTGTTTCCTCCATCTATTCGGACAAGGCTAGATCGACTCAACCAAAGACCTGAATTCGAAGGCTAGGTTACGGAATGGGAAGGTGTTAGGCACCCATTCTATCCAGATAGAGTCTGGTCTTCTAGACTCTTGTGAACTATGTACCTTTTCATGCATGTCATGAATGATATGTTGAACATGTGACACCAAAATTAAATCACACAAATTTATTTATGAATGAAGTCTCTTCTTTTGAAAAGAATCAGATCTGTTTTGATCGGTAAAAAAAAAATTTGATTTTGATTTATCAAAATACCAGATTTGTTTTGTAGTATTTAGAAAAAAATTGTTGTTGATGATAAAAATTTAGATCTGTTATGTGACGATAAAAAAAAAATTGGATTTCAATGACAGAAAAATCAGACCTGTTTTTTTATATGTTTTAAAAGAATGAAAAAGATTTTTTAAGAAGAGAGTTTCACTCATAATTTAAATTTATGCAACAAACACAAAAACAATCATGTTTTATCTTTTTCTTTATTTCAAAAATCTGCATGCATTAAAAAAATCAGATCTGTATCTAAGGAAGACACAAATCATTTTTTTTTTTTTTTTTTAATGTTTGGATTTGCATCTAATGAAGACATAAACCAATTTTGATTAAGGAAATCCAGATCTACATCTAAGGAAGATGCAGATCCATTTTATTTTAAAGAAAAATTCAAATCTACATCTAAGGAAGATGCAGATCTGTTTTATTTTGAAGAAACATTTAGATCTACATCTAGGGAAGATGCAAATATGTTTTATTGTGAAGAAAAATTTAGATCTACATCTAAGGAAAATGCAGATCTATTTTATTTTGAAGAAAAACATATCTACATCTAGGGAAGATGTAGATCTATTTTATTGTGAAGAAAAATTATGATCTACATCTAGGGAAGATGCAGATCTATTTTTATTTTAAGAAAAAGAATTGTTCACATGTAGATTATTGATATTCAAGAAAGAGATTATAACAATTGCATAAAAACAATCATGCTTTAAACAAAACAAAAAAAATGACTAATAATTCATGCTATGGATAAAAACATTCATCAACATAAAAAGAAGCATAAAGAAAAGATAGGGTGAAGGAAATAAACTCTTGCATGAGCACTCTTTGTTCTTGAGAGGATGTTTTAGCGTTCAAAGAAACTTATTCAGCTATCTTTGAAACCTAAAAACCCTAATTTAAGAAGCAAATCTCAGAGAGGGTCAACAAGTATCAGCAATTTGAGAGCCTCAAAACGTGTGCCTCTTAGAGCGTAGAAAAAAAGGTTGCTGAATTATGAGGTTCAGTCTCTATTTATAGAGGCCAGAAGACTCTAAAAAATAGGCATAGACGATTAGGATGTGAATTTGGACTTATCCTTTTGCGAAAAGATCGAAAAGGGTGTGCCTTATTGTCACCCGAAGGCCATTGGGCCAAAGCCCAACAAAGGAAAATTCGGCCTTTTTAGAGTGCCGTTCGGCACTCCAAAAGTGCCGAATTGGCTCTTGGACACCGAACGCTCTTTCGTGTTCGGGTGCCGTTTGGACTCCTCTTCTAGGGTTTTTTGATCGGTCCTTGCACCTAGACGCGTTTTCATCCTCCATCTATGATTTTTTTTTTTTATCTCTTTTTTGGATAATTCAGGCTTTTTAAGAACAATTATCTTGTAGATAAATATCCTAAAATAAATCTTGATAAAGTTCAAATTATCCACAACTTTATTGTTATCCAATCACCCTTTTTATTCCTATGCATGCATCCCTATTTTAAATACTAATCAATCAATCACAAAATTATTTAATTAATTTTAATTTCTTAACCAATCAGAATTAATTTAAATTGATCATGTGTGGTCAACTCTACCTAGACACAATGCATATTGACCGTGCAAACTTGATCATGCGATATCTTTCAATCTGATGGTCTGATTTGGAAACCGAAAACACCGTTATGACCGTTAGAATCTCAAGACCATTTTTATTATATGCAATGAATGAATTGATACATGTAATGCAAGAAGAAATTGATGTAGGTAATGTAAGAACAAATTGATGCATGTAATGCAATCATGATTTTTAGGGTACATAGATGGTCATTTAAGTCATACTCCTTGATTAAATCATGGGTACAAAATTGAGTGTCTACAAAAAATATATATATATATATATATATATATTTATTTATTTATATATTGGAGGTGGAGCCAGTAAAACTCATTTCCATCCCATCACTTTTACACTAATTATCCATTCTTTCACAAGAATTTTTAAGAACTACCAACATGTGAAACAATCAAAGCCTAGTGACTACGTGCCTAACTTGGAAAATGCACCACCTAGTGAGTGAAGGCCTAATTATTTAGAATAAGCAACTTGCTCTTGCCTGTTTTTTCCATTCAACGTCTGAATTTAAAGCCAACACATGATTTTAATCATTTTATTTGGAATATGCAACATGCTTTTGCTTCTTTTTTCTGTTCAACAGTTGAAATTAAAGCCTAACTCATGATTTGAAATTGCAAAAGAAAAGAAATAAAACCAATCAATGAACTCACAAAAATTAAATGCAACCAATTCCCAACAGGTTCTTTCACCCTCTTACCTTGAACTTTTTGGGGGACTAGGGAGGAGATAAGTGGAATTCAAGAGAAGAGAAGGATAACCGAAATATACCATTTTATCATTTTCTTCCGGTAGTTAGTAAAATCCGATCAGCCTTCTCCCCTCTTTTCTTCTCCTCCTTCTTTGACATCTTCCTCCAAACATAAATCAAACTCTCACTGAAAAAATCCAATTAATTTGGAAAATAGATAAAGAGAGAAAGAGGAAGAACCTGTAGATGGGGATGTTGTATATATAAAATCATTCTTTTGGCCCCAGCTAGAGGATGAGCTCTGTCTTCGCAAGGCTCTCCTCAACTGAACCTAAACCATCACTAATCATTAGTCCCATCGAAATAGTGGCCTCAGAAGGAGACAAATAAAGTCATCATGGAGAAATAAAAGTGAGAATTATGAAGGACAAGAGGGAAGAGTTTGGTAAGTAACATTTGATAAAGGAAGCACAGAAAGCTCGAGCTTGAGGACAGACACAGAAAGCCAGAGATTCAAATTAGAGCAGAAAGAGAGCAACGACTAGTTTGCTAACGGTCACATAAGCTCAAGACCAAAATGGTGTCATGTGATTTAATGCCAAGGTGTTTTAAAGAGTGTACAAAAATGATGTTGTTTATGCTTTAATGAGACGACGTCATTTTGTAGCTCTTCCAAAATTGCTTTGCCTTTTCTAGTGTACACACAAGTTCATTCTCATAGATAGTTTTCTGGTTTCAGTGACAACAGTCATCCTTAGATTTCTGTTAGAGTTTGTTATAGGGTTGCTACAATTCTGTTAGGATAGAATCTTTTAGAAGGTTCTTGATCCAATCTAAACTATGCTCTATAAATAGAGCCCTGTATAATGTGTTATTGATATCGTGCTTGTATATAAAATTTTCCTCAAAAATCTTTCCCTATCTTTCTCTCTCGCCTTTTCAGTTATAGTTTTTCCACCATTGTTAACCAACTTGCAAGCTCGGAATCTTTCAACATTTGATTTGATATCATTTGCAATTGCACACATTTAATTAAGAAATGAAATGGATGATGTTTCATCATATTTTCTTCACTCTCGCAAAACAGAGAGAGCCGCCAAAGAAAGTGTTAGGTATCTGTTACTATTCCATTGTAACCATTGCTTGTAACCATAGCTGACAACTAGCAGTACTTAGCTAAATTGGTTAGTACAGTGGGTAAGTTGGTTAGTATAGTGATTACTGGTTAGTATAGTGGGTACTTGTATAAATAGGGAATAACTGCTCGTAATTGGGCATTGATGAATAATATTATTGATACAGTTCTCTCTCTATCTCTATCTCTATCTTCTTCTTCTATAGAGGTCCAAGTCCCCTTGAAGTGACCTACTCACAATTCCTTTCCATTAATTCTACTAAAACCTTAACAGAAAGATATAAAAAGAGTATAATTGAAATGGTTGCATTACTTCCTAACAATTAAATCCATTTCTCTATTTTGTTTAAAATTGTTAACGTGTAATAGGTTGTGGGCCTTAAGCCCACCTTGCTTACTTGTATATCACACTTGCTTGTACTGCACACTCTGCCTCCTATATAAAGGCACTCATATATATCTTATTACTGGTGAAATACATACTATTCATTCAGTATTTCTAATATGATATCAAAACCAATACTCTAACCTTTTTGATGTCTTGCAGTCTTGTCTTCTTCAGCATTTTCCGCTGCCTCAACCTTCTCTGGTTAGTAAACCCATCTGTGCCTTTTTTTTTACTACTCCACCGTCGTCAGAGGCACTACGGGTTAAATCATCACCGCCAGAAGATATCTCTCCACTACCAAGATCACTGCCTTCATCAGATCCGTCAATTCTGAAGCTACAATTACGACACTAGAGACACAATCGTATAGATCGTCAACCAATCTACTCAACGCCGCCAGAATCATCACCATCTGAGTATCCATGCGTTGCTCAAAGATTTGCAAGTTGTCCCACGTGCTACACGCACCACCATGCGCTGATAAATTTTCAATGAATTTCTTCCACACGCCTCACGCGCCGATAAAGCACTTGCCAACGTCATCACTTCCAAGTCAGCGCCACGTCAACCTTAGCTAACGTCATCTGCCCGTCAGCTACTTATGTCATCTGCCACATCATTTGCTTACATCAACACGTCTATGTCATCCATTGACCTATCACGTCAGCCGCCCATTAACTCTAACTATGGACTTTGACTAGTGTTGACCGTTGACTTTTTACCAAGTTTGACTTTTTGTAGTCCAGGTGTTCCTTATCCAATTTTTCGCGTAGATTTCATTTTTACAGTCCATTTTTGCTTTTTTTTTTTCTAAATGAAGAATAAGGACAAATCTTCTTCTTATTGCAACAATTGTTGCCAACAATCCAACTAACATTTTTGCAATTTTTGCAAATGTCTTGGCCATAATATTGAGACTTGCTATCATCGTAACAAATTAGCTGTTCCCATTTCTGCTACTATTGTTGCTAACACTAAGAGTATCCAATCAATAGCTCCCATCTCCGCAAAGTCCAATTCTTCTGGATCTACTATCACCATTTCCACAGTTGACCTTCAAAACATCATCGCCAATACCATTCGTCTGGGTAATGCATCTTATTCCTCTTCTCTCTCAGTTTTATCTGGTATGTCTCCTTCGTCTTGGCTTATGGATTTTGCTTATTACAACCACATAACACCTCACTCGTCCTTATTTTCTCAACTTGAACCTGTACCACACCCTCTTAATATATGCATAGCAAATGGTTCCACAATGTTTGGTCATAATATAGGATCTATCTCGACCTCCAACCTCTCGGTTCCTAGGGTCTTTAATGTTCTTAAACTTTCTTACAATTTATTTTCTGTGGGACAATTAGCTCAATTGGGTTATCGCATTACCTTTGATTATTCTCAGTTTACTATGCAAGATTCGAGGACGGGACAGGAGCTTAGGACCGGTCCCAAAGTTGGGTGTTTGTTTCTCGTGGATAACCTTCGTCTTCCACCTATTGCTCATGTTTCTATTGCTGCTGCAGTTTCTTCTATTCCTTCCCTTGCACTTTGGCATGCCCAAATTGGTCACGCATTTTTCTCTCGGGTACAACACTTAGCTTCTAGAGGTTTGTTAAGTTTAGTGTCCAAAGAAAATTTTGATTGTTCTTCATGTCAATTAGGAAAACAACCAGCTTTGCCTTTCAATACTAGTGAATCAATGTCCACTGATATCTTTAACTTAATTCATTTTGATGTCTGGGGCCTTCCTCTGTCTCTAGTATTGGTGGATCTCAATATTTTGTTGTCTTTGTTGATTATTATTTTCACTATAGCTGGATTTTTCATATGAAATATCGTTGTGAATTATTGCAAGTATATTGTAATTTTGTAAAAATGGTTGAAATTCAATTTTCCAAACGGATCAAAATTTTTCGATCTGATAACGCTCTTGAATACACTCAATATACTTTCCAAGCTATTCTGCATTCCTATGGCACTATTCATCAACTAACTTGTCTTGGTACCTCTCAGCAGAATGGTAGAGCCGAACGAAATTTTCGTCATATTCTTGACACTTGACGTGCTCTCCTTCTCTCTACCAAAGTTCATGCTTCTTTTTGGGGCGAAGCTGCTATTTATGTTGTTCATGCTATTAATTGCATTCCCAGTCCTGTCATCCAAAATCAAACTCCATATGAGCGCGCCTTTTTGGGTCACTTTCAGACTATCACCACCTTCGCTCCTTCAGTTCTGCCTGTTTCATTCTTCTTCAACTGCATGAGCATAACAAACTTAAGCCTCGGTCTAGATTTTGTTGTTTTCTTGGCTATGGTGAAACTCAATAGGGGTATCGATGTTATGATCTTGTCTCTCATCGTCTTCGTATCTCCCCAATGTTGTCTTTTGGGAACATCGCTCCTTTGTCGAGCTCTCTTACGCCTCCCTATCTACTTCTTTTGTCTTAGATCTTTTTCCAAATAAGCCACATATTCCTTCTATAGTTACTCCTGATCCTCCTATAAACTTCTCTGTCCAACCACCAGATATTGTTTTATGCATTTCTTGGATCATCCTCCAATGAACAGGTCGAAGATGAACAGGTCAAAGACGAGCTACCTAACCTTGAGCTTGGGGTCCCCTAATCCTGCTCCACCTGAAGATCTTGCACAAGACATTCCACCTCGTCACTCAACTCGGGTAAGATCCATTCCTGCATATCTACTTAACTATCATTGTTACATTGCCCTTGCTACACTACACAAGCCTCATACCTATCGTGAGGCCTCCATTAACCCTTTATGACAGATTGCAGTGAAAGAGGAACTTGATGCATTATCTAAAAACCATACTTAGGATTTGGTGACTCTCCGCCCTGGGAAATTTGTGGTTGGTTGTAGGTGGATCTATAAGATCAATACTCGCTCTGATGGGTCCATTGAGCGCTATAAAGTTCTTCTTATTGCAAAAGGTTTTATATAGGAGTATGGGATTGATTATAAAGAGACCTTTGCTCTAGTTGCTTAAATCTCTTATGTTCGTGCCCTTTTAGATGTTACCGATGCCAGTAAATGGGACCTTTTTCAAATGGATGTCAAAAATGTCTTCCTTAATGGGAATTTAAGTGAAAAATTTTATATGCAACCTCCTCCTAGTCTCTTTATTGAACTGAACAAGATTTGTCACCTTTGACGTGCACTTTATGGCCTTAAACAATATTCACGAGCTTGGTTTGTGAAGTTCAACTCTACCATCTCTCCCTTAGGTTACATTGCCAGTCATTATGATTCTGCCTTATTTCTTCGTCGCACCAACAAATGCACTATTTTGCTTCTCTTGTATGTGGATGATATAATCATAACTGGTGATGACCTTAGTGCCATTCAAGAACTCAAGGATTTTCTCAGTCAATAGTTTGAGATGAAAGCTTTTGGATATCTCAGCTACTTCTTTGGTCTTGAAATCACTCATTCCACAGACGGAATTTATATTACTTAAGCCAAATATGCTTTTGAACTTTTGTCTTGAGCTGGACTCACTGATAGCATGATTGTTGACACTCCAATTGAACTTAATATGCATTTAACTCCCTTAGGGGGAAACCATTGTCTAATCCCTCTCTTTACAAACAATTGGTTGGCAGCCTAGTTTATCTCACTGTCGCTCGTCCAGACATTTCCTACGTTGTTCACCAGGTGAGCCAATATTTGTCTACTCCACGATCAACTCACTATGCTGCTGTCCTATACATTCTTTGATACCTGAAGGGCACTCTCTTTCATGGCATTTTCTACTTTGCTCAGTCTCCTCTTGTTCTCCGTGCATTCTCTAATGCTGATTGGGTAGGAGATCCCACTAATCGAAGGTCAACCACTGGTTATTGATTTCTTCTTAGTTCTTCTCTGATTTCTTGGCGAAGCAAGAAACAAACTGTTGTGGCCCACTCCAGTACTAAAACAGAATATCGTGCACTGGCTTATATCACATCTGAACTCCTTTGGTTTTGATAGCTTCTTAAAGACTTAGGTGTGTCTACATCCTTTGCTACTCCTCTTTATTGTAACAACCAGAGTGCCATTAATATTGCTCACAATGATGTCTTCCATGAACGGACTAAACACATCGAGATCAATTGTCATTTTATCCATTATCATCTTGTCCATAATGCTCTCAAGTTGTTCTCGGTCTCCTCTAAAGATCAACTTACAAATATCTTCACCAAGTCACATCTTAAGGGATGCTTTCGTGCTTTGGTTGACAACCTCAAGTTAGTCTCACACCCACCTTGAGTATGAGGGGGGCTGTTAAGATGTAATAGGTTGTGGGCGTTAGGCCCATTTTGTTTACTTGTATAACACACATACTTGTATTGCACACTCTACCTCCTATATAAAAGCACTTATGTATATCTTATTACTAGTGAAATACATACTATTCATTCAGTATTTCTAACAAAAAAAGAAAACATGCTCATCTTTAGCAATCAAAAAAAAAAAATCATAGCTGCAGTACTCCAATTGCAAATGTCAAATACAAAACTAGAATACGTGTAACGAAAGGGCACACTCCCTCCCTCTTTGCAGAGAGTAGAGAGTAGAGTGAGAGGCCTTAAAAGAATACTATTGAAACTTGGAAACAATCCTCACCTTAGATTATTCATCTATAACTTCACTGTAAATTGTGTTCCATTGACAAAATTAATGTTCCGTTTACCCCGTCTCCTACTTCACTCACTAAGACGACTGCTGAAAAGTAAAAACCTCATTTTCTAGCCTAACACATTACTATGTCCCAGTAGTGTACCCATCACGTTCAGATTTTTCAAAGACGTGTAACGTTAACATAGCCAATATGTTCTAATCTTCTTCACCCTTTGAAATTTATACACGAGATCGAATTGACACTGCAACACAAAGATTCCAGAACAAATTATTGAGTTTTGAGAGGTTTTGATTCTTTTGAAGAAGTCAAAGTCTTTCTACGCGGGTCAACGGGGATGATACTAGGAAAGGAAACTCCCTCAGTGGAAAGTCTCGATACGAAGGAATTTCCCAATGTTTCAGATGGGTACCCCACCCCACCTTCTTCTCATTTCATTCCAAGCCTGTTTTCACAAGTAATTTCTAAGTCAACTACCGTGTTTAACAGATAAACCAAATATTATATAGTGAAGAAGCACGAAAAGAAGCTATATTACAACCACGTCTTACTTTTAGAGTTATAGATTCTTGCTTGTGATTTTGTTTTTTCTGGTGGATGGGAATTTTGGGATGGCTTCTGTACCTCTGTTTGTTTTCTTTTTTCTCTCACACCTCGTACTGCTTCACTCAGCTGAAGGAGAAGAAAAGAGAAAACAGCCAGATTGTTTGCCTCTCTTTCAATGTGGAAAATTTGGTACCATTGGCTTTCCATTCACCAATTCCTCCCATCCCCCACGGTGCGGTTTATTGCCAGTAAATTGTGACGGAACACCTCCGACGATCCAACTGCCACGAAATTTGAGTGAAACACCATATGAAGTTATAAACATCTCTTACACCAACACCACACAATCCATTCATGTCAAGGACATTTCACTTTGGGAGTACTTGAATACCAACAAATGTGAATACTTAACCAATTTTACTTTACCCAACTCTCCATTTATCTCTTTTAAACTCACCACACCCAATCAAAGTCTATTTATATGCAATCGCACTCTTAATATTACTTCCCCTAGGAGTTTTACAAATATGAGCTGTGGAGACCATAATAACTACAATAGTCTTCCAACGAAGTTTATTTCTCAATGTTCAACTGTTCTGCTCCCAGTAAAAGATAAAGATGACCCGAATATAACTGCTGAGTTCAATCTTGAAATGCGTGTATCTGATGCTTGTTACAGTTGTCATGGTAGCCTAGGTCAATGTATCCTTGACAAGAATGAAAAATTTTCTTGTCTCCATCAAGAAAAACACAAATCAGGTACGATTGAGCTGGTTTTGAAAGTTCTTTCAATTGGCCTGTTAAGATCTCAAAGGTTGCCAATTTAGTTGTGGCACTTCAATCTTCACTGTTGAAACTAACTCCAATTTTGTTTGTATCTTCTGTTGCAGAAAATAACAAGAAGATCAATTTGCTGATAGGATTAGGTACTTATGCCTCTTCAATCATATTACTTGTTTGAAATTAATATTCACAAGCGTGCTTGGACAGCCTACTGGAATCAAATTATTCCATCTTAAATTGATATATTATGTTTTTCATTGCTGTTAAGTTGCTGGTTGCAAGCCGTAGTTCTTTTCCCCAATAATGGGCAGGGCTAGTTATCCAACGTTTAGAGCACTAATTTTATTATTTCATGAAAGAATAAGTTTTCTCAATTCTCCTATCAGTTTTGATAATGAATCAATTTTCTCCACTGCTCTAATCCTAGAGGATGGCCTTGTATCATCAAATACAACGATGGATTTTAAGGATGCATCACATGACTTACAAAGATGTTAGTCAATTATTTCTGCGTCGCAAAAGCTCCTCAGTGAACTTCAATTGAATAACTTTTAGCTCTCATGAATTCCATCCATTACTGCCTTTTCAATCAAAACATAATTCCTTCCTTTTCTCTGCTACAGTTGTTGGATGCGCAGTCATCTTCATGAGTTTGGTGTCCTTTATTTTCTGGCATCTTTACAAGAAAAAATACGCTTCTTCAAACTTTTTTGCAAGGAATACATATTCTGATCCATCCTCTAGATCAGAAGTGGAAGGGGGGAGCGTCTACTTTGGAGTCCCCGTTTACTCCTACAGTGAACTTGAAGAAGCCACCAATTATTTTGATATTGAAAAAGAACTTGGGAAAGGAGGATTTGGAACTGTTTACCATGGTAAGATGATAAACACATTGCTTCCATTTCAGGATCACCTAAATTACAATATAAACTTTCTAAGCAAGAGGGTAATGAAAAAGGTACTATAAAATTAAAAACGAAGACTTTGACATGCATCTGTTAAATGGGTTATTTTTCTCAACTAGGCAAACTCCATGATGGGAGGGAAGTTGCAGTGAAGCGCCTATATGACCACAACTACAGACGAGTACAACAGTTCATGAATGAAATTGACATCCTAACACGATTGCGCCACAAAAATCTTGTCTCCCTTTATGGGTGTACTTCACGCCACTGCCGTGAACTTCTTCTTGTGTATGAATACATTCCCAATGGCACCGTTGCTGATCATATTCATGGCAATCAAGCAACACCAGGTTCACTCACATGGCCAACTCGTATGAGCATTGCTATAGAAACTGCTAGTGCATTGGCATACCTCCATGCTTCTGACATAATACATCGCGACATAAAGACTAACAACATCCTCCTGGATGATAATTTCTGCGTCAAAGTTGCAGATTTTGGGCTTTCTCGGCTGTTTCCCAATGATGTCAGCCATGTCTCAACAGCTCCTCAAGGAACTCCGGGCTATGTTGACCCAGAATATCACCAATGCTACCAGCTTACTAGTAAGAGTGATGTCTACAGCTTTGGTGTTGTGCTCATTGAGCTCATATCATCTCTGCCTGCTGTCGATATGTTTAGGCATAGGCGTGAAATTAATTTGGCTAACTTAGCCTTAAATAAGATAGAAAAGTGTGCATTCCACGAACTGATTGACCCATATCTTGGATTTGAGTCAGATAATGGAGTTAAAACGATGACCATTTTGGTGGCAAAGTTGGCCTTTCAATGTTTACAACCGGACAAGGAGCTGAGGCCTTCCATGGATGAGGTATTGGAGGCTTTAAAGAATATTCAAATTGGTGAGGATGCACCAGAGGATCAAGAGATGGCATATGATGATGCTAGGATCTTGAATGTGCAGAAACCTGCTTCACCAGATTCTGATGAGGTTGGATTGTTGAGGAATAAGCAGCTGCCACCTTCGCCAGAGGCTGTAACTGATAATTGGACTAGTAGGTCTACTACACCAAATTTCAGTGGTTACACATCTTCTCCATGGTGCTAATTTTTTAGTAGATGATAAGATTATGTTTAGCACATGCTCTGAGATGCACGAGTGGATTGAAATTTCATTTTCTTCTCATCTAGTTGTTTGGTTGTTCATAGGAGGCATATTTTTTATAGGTTAAAGTTTGAAGGAATGTACATATTAAATGGAGTCATCTTAGAAATTTTGGAATTAACAACCTTCCTCCCTCTTAAGTTTTTTCTTGCATTGCTTTCAGAATTGTTTTTGTGTTGGTGCTAATGTCCACCGGATGAGAATCAAATTTTCAAATTTTGTAAGTGTAGCTGAAGGCAATATCTACGTATCAAAAAATCATCAAATTTCCTTCAACTGCTGCAATTAGTTAACATTTAAGTGATGGAACAAGGAAAACATCCACAAGGTTTTTTTTTTTTTTTTTTTTTTTTTTTTTTTTTTTTTGAGGTAAAAGATAGAAATTGTATATAGGAAACCAAAATATACAAGAAGTTAGCACAAAACCAGGGGAAACGAGCATAAAACCAGCAACACGCTGCAACACTCAAGAGATAAGGAAAGAAACACCAATAGCCCAACAGCAAGCACAGGGACTTAATCAATAATTCCTTTGAGCTTCCACAAGTTTCTGGTACTCTTGCAAGAAACCGATAGCCCCATCTAAAATGGATTTGAGGTGGGATTGGACTCTCTCAAAGTAGAATTTATTTCTAGCATTCCACATTTTTTGGTGGTTTCATCCCTTTACAGTATTAAAATGTGCAAATCCTGAGTCATTTTCTAGGATTTGAGAGCCACCTTTTCTTTGTGAAGCCCGTCAAGGTCCACAAAACATTGTGGCACATTCAACGGGAATTCCTCAATTAGTGTGACCCTAAGCTTTAAGGATCGAGAGCTTCACACTAGGATGACACTGGACCTTAACCTTGGGAGATTTCTGCACTTTGAGGATGGTATCAAATCTATACATTGATTTATGAGTAACCTCTTGAAGCCCACCTGTTGAGTACTTCTCATGCTTCTGTTTCTATTTTCTAAAAGAAAAAATTTATAATGTTTTTTCCAAACAAACTTGAGGCCGACAAAGTCATGACCCATTTTGACTTTAAGCCCAATGGCAAATTAAAAAGCGTCCAAATATTTCAAAACTTAGGACCTAAGGTATAAGTGGGCCTACCAAAAAATAATAATAAAAAAGGTATAAATGGGTCATGGGCTTCGTAAAGTGATTGTGGTGAAACTTTTCTCTTTTTTTTTTTTTTTTTGGAGAAAGAAATAAATTTTATTGAACTAAATCCTATTGCAATACAACATCCAAATCACTAGGTAGGAATTCTACCCATACATTCTACAGAAAAAACTATTCTATTAACTAAGGCATGAATTAACCTATTTCCTTCCCGAGGAACATGTTTGAACTTGCAAAACCGAAAAGTAGCACCTAAACTCTTACATTCATCAGTCACATGACCAAATAATGTGCAGCATCTCCTCAACTCAGTCAGGGCAGTGATGACCCTTTAACAATCCCCCTCTATCTCTACATTGAACAAGCTTAGCTCCTTAGCGAATAAAACTGCACGACGAGCTGGCATGGCCTTTGCCAACTCCACAGATTGAATAAGGGGAATTTTTTGACTTAGAGCAGCAATTATTTGACCCATATGATCACAGAACACCATTCCAATACCAGCATAACCCAAAGCATCAAAGAAAGCTGCATCAAAATTACCCTTGTAAATCTACTCAGATGGCAGAGACTAGTGAGCCTGAGCACGCATAGGAATAGCCCGAGATGGCTATTGATTCGTGTCAAGGTGCTCCATTACATATTCCTTCGCTCAACTTCCCAACTCATGTAGACTCCAAGATGGCTACTTCATTTTAAGCCGATTCCAACGTTGCCACAAGCTCCACGCTATGGTGAATGTTAGAAATACTGAATGATTGTATTGTATTTCTTGATCAAAGAATATACATGAGTGCCTTTATATAGGAGGCATATGTGTGCGGTACAAGTAAAGTGTAGTACAAGTACAAGTGTGCTATACAAGTAAACTAGCTGAGCCTAAAGCCCATAACATAATGCATGTTAACAATGAAGAACAAGGCAACCCAAAACTGAGAGCACCTATGCATCACCTCCTCAAGCAAGTCGACAAAAGTCCTATACAATTTCTAGAATAAAGGTGCAAAGCCGAGATCAAATTTCCACACAACTTAGGACCTAAGGTATAAGTGGGTAAAACAACTCACTAACTCGAGTTATGGTGGACTCACCTTGTGGAGATATAATTTTTTTATAGGTTGGGTCGGGGAGCCATTTGTGCTTCCACACTTCAATCTCATGCCCACTTCCTACTCGCCAAATAGCACACTTCTCTATAACCTCCCGAGCCTACAAAATACTCTGCCATGCATAAGAGCATTTTTGAGGAATAGGGGCTTCCAAAATACTCCCATGAGGAAAATACTTTGCACTAAAAACCTTTTAAAACAATGTATCATTTTGGTGAATTAATCTCCACACCTGTTTGGCCAATAAAGCATTTTTGAATTTTTGGATGTCTCTAAAGCCCATCCCACCAACCGATTTTGATGAGCACAAAGAGCTCTATTTCAACAAATGGATCTTTTTTGAATCACCTAAACCCCACCAAAACTTACGGATCATTGTTTCAATTTCCTTACACAAGTTAAATGGCATTTTAAAAGCACTTATCGAGTAAGTAGGAATGGATTGGATGACTACCTGATCATGAGCTCCTTCCCAACTTGTGACAAAAGCTTTTCCTTCCAACCTTGCATTCTCGCCCATGTCTGCTCCTTCACATTGGTAAAGCAAGCTTTCTTCTCTTTGTCAATAAAAGAAGGAAGTCCTAAATATTTATCATAGTATTGTATAGCTGGTACATTAAGAGCCTCTTTGATAACATCCTATGTCTGTGCATCAATATTCTTGCTAAAAAATAGAGTAGTTTTCTCCTTGCTTATAATCTGACCCAATGCCACCTCATAATAATTCAACAACGTCTGGATTTTATGGCATTCCTCCAAAGTAGATCTGTAAAAGATAAGACAATCATCTGCAAAAAATAGGTGAGTAATTTCAGGCCCATTCCTACATAGGAAAAACCCCTCAATGTCTCCCTCCATGGCTACCCTCCTAGAGATGGCGTTCAACCCTTTTGTAAAAAAGGGGAAAAGGGGTCACTCTACCTCTACCCCCTAAATGGGGAAATCAGACCCTTCGACTCCTTATTTACAAGGATGGAATAAGAAACTGTGCATATACACTTCATAATCAAAGCCACCCAAGAAGCTTGGGAACCCATCTTTAAGAGTATTTTTTCAAGAAAAATCCACTCCACTGGATCATAGGCCTTACTCATATCCAACTTTAAAGCCATAAAACCCTTTTTTCCTGTGCAATTAGTCTTCATATGATGCAAAGATTCAAAAGCTATCAAGATGTTGTCAGTAATCAATCTGTCAGCAATAAAAATACTTTGAGTTTCTAAGATAATAGAATTAAGCATAGGCTTAAGGCGATTGGCAATCTTCTTACTTACAATCTTATATATCACATTGCATAAACTAATAAGCCAGAAATCAGTAACTTTTTCCAGATTATGAACCTTTAGAATCAAAGTGATGAAAGTATGATTTATAGATTTCAAGATAACACCTAAGTTTAAGCTTGACAAAATCGCATGTGGGCGCAACAATTTCCTCCTTAGCAAAGGGGAGTATGCCTTGGTCGAGTGGACCAGGGTGAAGAAGGAAATGGAGTCGCCACCTAGATTAGGTCTAGAAACCATAAATATAACATTCTTCGTGGAAGGACTGATCTACTATCAGAGCATGTGTCTAGAGTTTAGGTATGGGGATGGGAAAGTGTTAGGCACCCAACCCCACCCGACCAGTGAGTTAGCCTCCACTCATTGAGTTCCAAATCCTAATCCCATCAAAGGATCCTTTAATATTTTATTCTAAACTCACACACATACTAACATACATCTAGCAATCAACATGGCATCTATCCCACGCTCATTCATAGCATAAAACCCTACCATTCATCTAGCAATATATATCCAGGGCCAGCAAGCACATCACAAGACAATAGCATCAACAAGGCATTTAATCAAGCATATTCAATCATTCAAACCTAGCATTATGGTATTCATCAATCAAGGAAACCAATTATCATATTCAAATATGCATGTTCATATTCAGATGCATGACTTACCTTCACTTACCTCGCTGCACCATAACACCTCAACCACCTATGCATCAATGCATGCTCATGTTCATATGTATGTTCATGTGGTTCATCTAGGTTACAAACCCTAATCATCAATTCAACAATCAAAGCATATGAAACGTGTTATTCTACTGACCCCAATGCTAAACATGTGAAAACTAGATTCAACAAGACCTAAACATATGATCAAAACAAAACAAAACAAATAAAAAAATCAAGAACCTAAAATCTGCGTTTCTGGGCACAAGGATGCATACGCATACATAAGTATACGCACACATACCGCCCAAAAACACAGTTTTAAAGCAAGCAACAAACAACAATCAAACAAAACCTAGCATGCTTCTAATATATAATCAACCAAACAACCTAAACTAAAAACAAAGATATCAAAGATCAAAAAATAAAGATAAAAAATAAAAAATAAAAAAATTATTCCTAAACATACATTGAATCTAACAACAAACAAGAACAACACTTTACACATCAAAACATATTCATCAATATATTCAATCATTCAACTTTCCAATCAAAACATGTTCATCAATATATCTAATCATTCAACTCTACAATCAAAACATGATAAGACACAACAGAACAAAAATTAAACAAAGCCAAACATATTTCTAAGCATTCATAACATATAAATCAAATTAAGACAAAAAGAACATAAGTTATAAAATCCTAAATTAAGGAAGAGTCATGAAGAGAGACTCACCTTACTTATGGAACACAACTTGGTTGATATTTTAACTGGCCCCTCAGTGCCTACACAACAAGATTGAATGATAATCACGAGAATAAAAATATTCAATAGTTCATAGGTAATTATAACTCAAAATAAAAAGATGTTCTTGAAAAGATTGTTTGAAAAATGTTTTTAAAAAAATTATAAAATAGTTTCTACCCTAATGAGTAATAGAGAGAGGTTTTGGAAAGCCAAAAACGTGCTCAATGATGTGTGTGCAGAAAGTTCAAAGTTAGAAAAGAGTTTTGGAAGATTTTAGGTGAAAAATCAACTCTCTTTTGCTAGGGTTTGAGCTTGGAGGCATAAGGTTGTATTTATATGTTTAAACTAGGGTTTTCAAGCTCATTTAGAAGGTTTTGGATGTTCCAAAGGGTCTAAGGGCCGAGACTACGAACACAACTGGGGGAGTCGCCACCTATTTTTTGCAATGGTTTAGGAACCATATATATAGCGTCCCCTCCCAAGGAATGACCTATTTTGATCTTACTACCAGATATATGGGTTCGGAGTTTAGGTATGATCTTAGGAAGGTGTTAGGCACCCAAAACCGCCCAACCCTAAGGTTGGCTTCCTCTCATTGTGTCTTATGTCTTAATCTCATTAAAGGCACACTCAATACTGTTATTCTAAACTCACACACACTAGCATTCATCTAACAATTAAAATGGCATCAAACATCCCTAACGATACATCTATCATGCTTATCATCACATCACAAACCCTATAATACATCTAATCATGCATATCATCATATCATAAACCCTAACATTCATCTAGCATGGTAAACATATCATCTCAAACAAGGCAGCAACAAATCATATCATCAATCAAAGCATGGCATTCAAATTTGCATATATATGTTTATCAAAAGAAGATAAAACCGATCTAACAAACAAATGCATGTTCATGTGAATGCATGACTTACCTTGTTGCATCTCAGCACTTATGGCATCAATGAATGGGCATTTGAATGCAAGTTTATGGCATCAAAGCAAGAAATACAAACAAAACCCTAATCTTAGCATGTTAAAGGCAAACAAGTTATTAAACATAGGAACAGAAACTTGAAAGCATAAAAAAGGGAACCAAACAGAGACATATTATGTAAAATAAAGGAATAAACAGAAGCAGAAAACTTAGAATTAGGATTTCTAGGCATGAATATGCGTGCTTATACATGGGCCTGCGTATGTTGATAAGTTGTATGCGTACGCATTCTTCGAGCTTGTGTACGTATGCAAGAAGCATATGCACACAGCCACACCCTAAACCCTAAATCAGAAATAGAAACGCAGAAAAACAAAGCAAAGCTTTAAAACCGTAAATCTAACAACCTAACATACTTCTAAGACAGAAGACAAACTAAACCTAAACTAAACAAATATATATATATATATATATATATATATATATATATATATATATATATATATATATATAAGCATAAATAAAGCAAAGAAACAGATTAAAAAATAAAAGAAAAGACATCAATGAAAAGAAAAAGTTAGAACTTAATACCTCAAACAAGAAGCTTTTCAAGCTTGATTTTGACTGTTTCCCTCAGTCAAACTATTCACAATCAATAAAAAGTAATTAGTAAACTTCAAAACTCAAAAATCAAGGCCAGAAAAGACCCCAATCAAATAAAATTAACTTGAGGATGTTTTGTGAAAAACTCCCTCTTTGATTCACTATTTCTAGTGAACCTTAGGTTTTCCCTTAGGATTTTCTCTATCCCATTTTGAAAATATACCATGTAAGGCTATTTATATTGTGAAAATAAGGGTTTGGAACGGCTCCCAGACGATGTGAGATTCGTTTCAAACTTCAATCTTTAATGCTAAAAACTTACCTTTCATAGGTTTCTGAAACCCTACCTGTGTGCACAAGCTCGTACTTGCATACGCAGGCTTTGAGGCTGTATACGTAGGTTCATGCTTGCATACGCAGGCCAAGGGTTTTTTTTTTTTTTTTTGCCTTTATTTTCCAAAAATAGGTTTATTTGCTTATAAAAATTTGTATTTTCCATTTTTACACTTTCAAGTCAATTTGTAATCTGATTGGGCCCTAAACCAATCTTGGGCCTTAGAATTTCAGCATCATTGGGGAACAGGGCTCGAGTCGTAAGAGGTACAAAATGCGGTGTCTATAGGGCCTCATCAAAGAGGGAGGCTTTAGGCCCTAAAAACTAAAGTTATAAGGTTCTGTAATGGGCCATGCGTATGCAGGTTTGTGCATACGTACACATGCATCCTTCTTGCATATGCATGCATCCCTAGAAACCCTAATTCTGACAGCTCTGATAGTCTAACTTCAAATGGTCATAACTCACTCAATTTAAGTCCAAATTAGGTAAAATTTGTGTTCTAATTGAAGCCCAGGATGTCTACTTTCCAATGAAATAAACATCACTAAAAAATTCTATGTGGATAAAAATTTATGGTCAAAACAATGAGCAAGGGTCATTTTTCATCATCGTTTTCAAAACAATTTGAGCATTTTTGAGTTGTGATTACTTCCAAACTATCAAAATAACTTCAATTACCTTTTGTAGACATGGTCAGCTCATCATTGGGACTGTGGACTAAAGTTTATTAACCAGGTAAAAAATGAGGTATCTACACCGCTTGATGGACATTCATTCCCACATCATACCAATATGTTTGATAAAACAAAGGTGGCAAACCATCCAGCCCCGGAGCCTTAAATGGGTCATTTCCTTGATAGCAACATCCACTTCCTCTAAAGTATATGGTCAAGCCAGATCTATCCTCATCTCCTTGGTCACTACCGCATCAACCCCATTCAAAATATGCTCAAAATCATGAGGATGTGAGGAGGAGAATAACTTAGAGTAGTATTCATTCAGCAAACTCAAGAAGGTATCCTCATCTTCATGCCAAACTCCATTATCATCCTTCAAACCCTTGATAAAGTTTTTCCTCTTCCTTTGAATGGCTGGCCCATGACAAAATTTCATGTTCTTATCCCTACTTTGCAACCATTGAATCTGAGAGCGCTAATGCCACATCTTCTCTTCCTTGTCATACAAAACTGACAACTCAGATTTGATCTGAGCCACCTCCGTATAGCTCCCAGATCTAACCGAATCTTCGTCTGCCCTTCACAATTAATCCTTTAGCTTCTTTATATTTTTATGTACACTTCCAAAATGGTCATGATTCCAAGCTTTTAACATCTTTTTACACTTCTTCAAATTTTTTATGGAAATAAACATTGGTGCACCCTCAGCATTACAATCCCATGCTCTTGTAACAATATCTTTACAACCCGGATCTGTCAACCATATAGCCTCAAACCTAAACGATTTTCTTCTCCATCTCTGACTTTCTCCATTTGAATATAGAGCTAAGATAATCAGGCGATGATCTGAGTTGAAGCAATGCACAGGTGTCGAATTCTAGTTGTGGGATATCTTAACAACCATTCATAATTTGCCACTCCCCATTCTAACTTCTCCCAAATCAATTCATTTATTCATCAACCATGCCAAGTAAAATCTGGCCTTGAATACCCTAGGTCCATAAAACCACACTGATCTAAAACATCTCTGAATAATTGCATCTGATTATGTGCTCTCAAAGCACCAGCCTTTTTATCTTTCAGCTCCAGAAGTTCATTGAAGTCTCCAAAACAACACCAAGGTAGGTTTGGTTTCGAGTTAAGCATACAAAGCATATTCCATCCTTCAGTCCTACGATTAGTATCCGGCTCTCCATAAAACCCTATTAAACGCCAAGCATTCACTGAATCCCCATCCATAATTGAGTCAATGTGGTATTTTGAGAAATTGTCCACCCATACCTTTATACCTCCTTTCCAAGGCAAAGCTAATCCACCACCCTGACCATCATTCAAGATAATGAATAAATCATCAAAAACTAACTTCTCCTTTATCCTAACCATCTGTCCCCTATCTGACCATGTCTCAGACAAAACCATAAACATTGGATCTTATGCTTGTACAATATCAACAAGCTTCTGAGCTGTAAGCCGGTTCCCAAGCCCCCCGCAGTTCCATGCTAAGAGTTTCATTTTTGTCGGCAAGGTTGGTCGCTAGCCTCCACCAATGAATTAACCTCATGCTTTACTCTCCTTTTCCTGCTACCTTCCACATCCTTCATCTCCTCATTAGATTCTCGAGTCACCCTTTTTGTATGTTTTTAGACCCCTTAAACACAAACAGATTAACCTAGTTATTTAGCCAAATGATTAACTTAGGTAAATTATTTAAATCTAGGTTAATGCAAGTAAATCATATCAAGTAAACAATGCGGAAAATAAAGAACACAACGATATGATAACCCAGGAAAACCAAACCGGTAAAAAAACTGGGGAGAATTTAACCTAGCTATCCTCAAGATAAAACAGATCCACTATGAAAGAATTGAAGTTTTACAATAGTGACTTAGACCACTAACATTCTATTGCTACCTCGAGTAAAAAACTTACTACCACAACCACGTGACAGCTCTGAGTCCATGAACTACTTCTTTCTTGGATTCATAGCAACCACAAGTACTCCCACTTGTGCTTTCTTTAAGCTCTTTATGCAACAACTGAAGCGATCACCAAGCTCTCGACATCAATCTTGATCTTAATAACCCTAAGTGTGTATGAAGGCAAACACCTCTAGATCTCACAAGAGATTCACACACACAGCATAAACAACAACAGTAAAACGTGGTTAGGGTTTTTCTTTTATACTTAAGGCAAAACATAAAACCTTACACATCATATGGGCTTAGTCTTGAGTTGAAAAATTCTGCAAAAAAACAATCTGCACGAGCTTCAATCGATCGAGTCTAATTTTTGATCGATCGAGCTTTGCAGATTTACACAATAAATCCTACAGTACACTCGATTCCAACTTTAAACAAAAACACACTTTGAGCAGCCTAAATCTAGGCTAAATATTTTGATCGTGGTTTGCCAACCTTACACATTAAAGTTCTAATACATTAGTTCCTAATCCCTTAGAACCTAATACTTTTCATTAACATTGACCCTTGCTCCTCCTTGGTTTTCCTTGAGGCCCTCTGCCTATAAGCAACTTTTGAACAAATGGCTTGGGTAGGTTCAAACATGCTTCCCATTGTAAACAAAGAATTTGAGCCACTGGGAACAAAAAACTCTTTAGGAATTGCGCCGAACCTGTAGGTTAAATTTTTTTGAAAGTGGGAAGAATGACCTCTACCCCCCTTTATATAAGGGTGAAAAGATAGCGGTAATTTTCCCGCCCATTAACTCTGAAAAATGTCAGCTATAAGATCTTCATCATCCTATAGAACGTGGGGGGACACATAGCCGTCTGCAGCATTAATTGCAGCGTTAAGGATACCAAAGAGTCAAGAGTGTGTCTAGGGCAGTTGAAAAGACGTTTCTACATGGGAACACACCCAAAGCGTGCCAACTCCCCCATCTCCTACCAAAACCCCACTCCCTCGAATGGCAAGGGGAGTGAAGTTTCGAGGGGCTATTATGGGAAGGGGAAGCTCAAAGAGAGAGGATCATTGGGTAGAATCTGGCCGAAGGGTAATAGGGCCCAACTATTCATCAGATTAGGCCCAGCCCAGTCAAGAAATGATGTCGCGAAAGCCTGAAGAGAAGCACACACGATGCTTTCTTTGATGGACAGAAACTAAATTGTTAGTTCCTGGGTAGTAAACCTCGAATCCACAAGAGGTTCCTTGAATCTACAAGGTGATAGGTCTGGAATCCACCAGAGAACACAATAGACACAAGTCTGAATTTTTATTGATAATAAACTATGAAAAACGTTTACAAACTTAGGGGCCTATTTAAGGGCTCCTTAAAACTTGACAAACAAGAAAATATAATCTAAAATAACTCCTAATTGATACCTAACCATAATAGGAGCCAAATTTGACCTAAAAAGTATTAAATGCACCCAAAAACAAGGAAATAAATCACCTAAACCTAAAATAACGTTTTTTTACATAAAAATACCAAAAATAATAAATTACAATAATTAGATAGTAAATTGTGTCCTACATCAGACCCCTCCACTTGAAACAAACTCGTCCTTGAGTTCATCTTTGAAATCTGAAATCTCCCATGCCAAGAGAACAAATACTTTGAATACTTCATCTTCTTTGTCTTCTTGCCAAACTTGAAAGTCATTAATTGGGCAACTTGAACTTCTTCTCCCTTGATCTTCATGACAATATTCACCAAATAAGAGTCAATGATCAAATCAAATCTTTCCACCCCAATAAAATCAATAAACTTTGTTTCAGTGTCTCCCAATAAAATAATAGGAGTTTGAATGTTGCAATCATCTAACTTGATTTCATCGAGATCATTGACAACTTCCTCTATAAGTTCTTCTTTAATGGTCTCTACTATCTAAATCTCAAGATCTTTCTCTATAATTGGGTCTTCATTAATCTCCTCCACAATCTTGATTTCAAGTTCTTCTTCTATAACAAGGCCTTCATTAATTTCCTCAGAAATCTCTATATTTTCTTTAACATGTAATTCTTCCTTTAACGGTGGAATATTTGGCTCTTCAAAATAATTCAAGTATGAACCTCTTGGCCAATAATAATCTTGTATTGTATACGACAAGATTTCTTCACAATCCAAAGGATAAAATTTGATAGCAAGCATCTTTTTCATCCTTGGCCACGATCGAATTTTGTCTTTACCTTGTCAGATTCTATCAGATTGTACTCGTTCCCACCAACATAAGGCATACTTACTAAGTTTATACAAAGCAAGTCGAACTTTTCTCTCATAACAAATATTCTCATAGTCAAATAAATCGTCTAGATCAAGTAACCAATCAAGAAAATCTTCTTTTAAAAAATAACCATTAAAACTTGCAATTCTCTTATAAGGTCTATATGAAATTTGCTTACCAATAGGTTGCCCGTGAGTTATGTCTCCACTGCAGTTATCCCTATTGTTTCCATTCTTCAACGACGCCATCCTAGCATAGATATTTGTGAGTGCTTGTTGTACGTCATGTAATACTCGCTAAGTTATTAGTCGTTGTTGTGGTGGTGGTTACCGTCTGCCGGTTAGCAATCAGACCAGGGTAAGTCAAGGCTCTGATACCAACTGATGTCGCGGAAGCCTGAAGAGAAGCACACACGATGCTTTCTTTGATGGACAAAAACTAAACTGTTAGCTCCTGGGTAGTAAACCTCGAATCCACGAGGGGTTCCTTGAATCCACAAGGTGATAGGTCTGGAATCCACCAGAGAACACAATAGACACAAGTCTGAATTTTTATTGATAATAAACTATGAAAAACGTTTACAAACTTAGGGGCCTATTAAAGGGCTCCTTAAAACTTGACAAACAAGAAAATATAATCTAAAATAACTCCTAATTGATACCTAACCATAATAGGAGCCAAATTTGACCTAAAAAGTATTAAATGCACCTAAAAACAAGGAAATAAATCACCTAAACCTAAAATAACGTTTTTTTACATAAAAATACCAAAAATAATAAATTACAATAATTAAATAGTAAATTGTGTCCTACATCAAGAAAACCCAATCAGAGAAATTAAGGAGAGCGGCTCGCCTGAGGAGCCCAAAGGGAAAATGCTCCTCGAGAGACCAGGACAAACCACCAAGGCCATAAGGTTGAAAGCCAAGGGAGGAAGTAGAGATGTGCAAGCAAGTGGAAGAGGAAGCTTCCAAATAAAGCACCCATCACCACCACATTTAATGCACTGTACCAACTCAACCTGCCACATTAATGGCAAAATGACCCTTGAATAGTGCCCTCATAGGCTGCATCCTACTATACCACCACCAGCAAGACACCACCAGCAAGGCAATGATGGGACAAGTATCCAAGTAAGGATCAACGGCCATCCAAATGGAGGGCTGGGATGCAATCCAAGCAACTATATAAAGGAAGGAATCTCCTCCAGGATGGGGGATCGAAAAAAGTTCAAAGAGAGAGAAATAGGGAAATAGAAAGGAAGTGTAAGCATTGTAAATCCGAGAAGTGTAAAACTCTAGAACTGTTGCTCCTCAGCCAGCCCAAGGAAGAACTTAAATAATAATTTCTCTCTTTCTTGACTCAACTCTTAACTTAAATTGTTATTTTGTCAACCATCTTTCTTTAAATTATGAAACCGAGGCTATCAAGGCGTAAAAGGTTGACCTTGACCATCCATCTCTCCAAATTAGTTGTATTGGGCTATTTCCCAACCCAACTTCGTTCTCATTGGGCCAGGCCTTTTTCATTTTTTGCCCCCTTACACTTGCAATAGTGGTCAGTATCTTGATATGTTTAGTGCTTGCGCTGAGGTTTTATTCCTACCATTTAAAACTTTAACATATTTTTTTCAAATATTGAGCATGATCTAAACCGTATTTGAACTATGTTCGGTTCTAGAAACTGGACAATTCAACCACGGTTTGAGCGGTTCATAGATTTTAGTGTAATGTCCAGTTCTTGGTGCTTAAAAAACCGACCTTTAAGCTGGTTCTCGATTAACCCAGTTAGACCGATCGATTCAGTCCAGGTCTAAAAACATTGCTTTGATGGTGCCGTGTTTAAGGAGGAAAAGAAAGCAGGTATTAGGGTTGTAATCCACGATGACCTTGGATAGGTTATGGTCTCCATGTCTAAAAATATTTATTTACCTTCCTCAGTTAATAAAATTAAAGCTCTGGTTGTTGTAAGAGCCTTAATTTTTGCTCAAGAAGTAGGTTTTTCTTCCATTATCCTTGAAGGCGACTCCGATAGAGTTATAAATTCTTTGAGGAGTGAGGAAACTTCATTTGCTTCTTTTGGTCCTTTGATTGAGGATGCCAAGGTTATAGCAGAATCCTTTGTTGGTTTTATTGTATCTCAAGGTAAAAGACAAGGAACTTCTGTCGCTCACAATTTTGCTATATATGCTAGATATGTTAGTGATTTAAAGGCATGGATGGAGGGTGTTCCTTCACATCTTAATTCTATAATTGTTGTTGATTTGGCACCCTTTCTTTAATATTATTATAGCTTTCTTCTTTTTTAAAAAATAAAATAAAATAAAAATTGTTGCAAGTGTATGAATTTTTATTTTTTTTTCGTTTTTCAATGGATTATAGAGAGATTTGCTATTGCAAGTGTTTTTCAATGTATTTCAATTATGTTTTTACTAACCATGGTTAAACTTTTATAAAGAAATTCTTATAGAAATTTAAAATATTTTGTTACTAATATAAACATAAGGATAATTTTTTATCAGAAATTTAGAATTTTTTTCCCTATCAAATTTTGGGTAAAGTGGAGTGTAATTACCCCTAAATAACGAGGATAAAATTATTACTATCCAAATATATGAACTAAAATAGTAATTCTTTTTTTTTTTTTTTTTTTTTTTTTTTTTGCAAAACCACCATTTTGGTCCTTATATTTTTGAGTCATGGTCAATCTAGTCTCTACATTTTGATAGTAGTCAATTTGGTCTCTATTAAATTTCAACTTGCAGTCAATTTGGTTCCTACCGTTAACTCACTAACAAAAAATGCGTACATGGCTAACAGATTGCATTGTTGGCATGACTAATATTAAAAAATTAAATCTGATACTTACGTGTTTATATTTTATTGACCGCAGCAGCACTTAGATGGCAAAAAAGCCATGTCAGCATTTAAATTTTTTTTTCCTTGTTGTTTACTAATTTTTTTTCCTTTTCTTTTTTTATTCCTTTTAATTTTCTTACGAAATTTCACTTCTCTCTCTCAACATTCATCAACGAATAACCCAGAACTCAAATCTTCTCCAGTCTCTCTCTTTCTACTTTATCTCATTCCTCTCTCTTGGTTCCTCCATCTCAAGTCCACCTAGGTTGGCATCCGCATAGCTTGCCACACTGATAGTAAGATGCAAGGCGGCACAGCCGCGAGAGTCATCGTCTTGCTACACAGGGAGCGTGGTTGCTCCAAGGTGAAGCTGGAGATGTCGATTCCAACACTTGGATTTTGTTATTACAGTTGTTGGTGGCTCATTCCGATAGCACTATCCTATTGGTGAGATGACAGGTACAAGGTCTCGAGATCTGATCAGAAGGGTTAGTTTGAAAATGGGTTGACTAGATATTTCTTAGGTTGTGGCTGGTTGAAATTTGAGTAGTTGTTGGTTGCTAAACTTCAGGCGGTTGAGTTGCAGTTAGTCTGTGAGGGGTGAACGACGGTCACTTGGAGCGTCTTGGATTTGTGGTTGAAGTTTGATGTTTTAGTTGCGTCTTGAGTAGTGTTGGTGAGAAGGCTTAGATTTGTGATTCACAGCAAAGGGATTCACCTAGAGACATTAGAGCATCCATAGCAGTGGAGCTAAAAATTTAACAATTTAGCTCCATCAAAAGTTACTTTATCTATTTTACCTACACACATGCTGCAGCAATGGATCTATTTTAGTTTTCAATACAATAAAATAATATAAACATCACAATAAAATAATTCATCTTACTACAATAAAAACACCACAAACTGATCCCCCACCACGGCCAACCAAGAACAACCGCCCACAGCCACCATGAAATCCAGCCAAACCGCCACCACGAAATCCAGCCAAACCACCATGAACATTGGCGATGAAGGACTGGGTGAGATGGGTCGACAGCATGGGACGGCAACATGGGACGACGATGAAGATGAAGATCGGCGATGAAGATGAACCCAGAATAGATCAGCAAAGTAGAGAGTAGATGAGGGAGAGAAAAAAAAAATTTGAGAAGGAAAAAGAAAGAAAGAAGAGAAGCCGGAGAGAGAAAAAGAAGGAAAGAGAAAATATTTTTTAAATGAAAGAGGAGAGAGAAATTTAATAATTTTTTTTTTTTTTTAACTCTCAGTTACAGTGCACATCTATCTATAGATATGAACTGTAACAATGAAGCTAAAAAAAATAGCAATAGCTCCATCGCTGGATGGTGGTTTTTTGTGTTTTGGTGGAGTTAAAATAGCTATATAGCTATTTAGCTCTACTGCTATGAGTGCTCTTAGCACGAATGTGGATTTTCTTGATTTTTTTGGTTTGGTATTGTATTGATATTTTTTTTGTATTTGTTTTTGTGTTTGAATGTCAAGAAATTTTTTTTTCTTTTTAGAAACGGCTACTAAGAAAATAAGAAATTGATAATTTTGTTATTTAAATTGTTATTATAAAGTTTTGAAATTTTATTTGAATGGATATTTATATTTTTTTAAATGCTGACATGGCCTTTTTGCCATCTAAGCATTGATGTGGTCAACAAAATATAAACACACCAACATCAGATTAATTTAATTTTTTTAATATTAGACATGTCAACAATGTAATCTATTAGTCATGTAGGCATTTTTTATTAGTGAGTTAACAATAGACAGATAGGGACCAAATTAACTGCAAGTTGAAAATAACATAAATTAAATTGATTGCTATTAAAATATAAGAACTAAATTTGTTTTGGCCTTTGTTTTTCCGATCAACCTTTGAAGCACCTTGTTCTTAAAAAAAAAAAAAAAAAAACCTTTGAAGCCCCAATCCATTCCACGCCTTGAAATTGCCAAAAGAAGAAAAGAAACAAAATCCAATCAAACAGAAAAAAGATTAACCAGTTCCCGACAGATACTTTTCTTCCTTATAGACTCAATCAAAACCCTCAATCACTCCCTCCCTAAAAATCATTAACCCATTTTCAAATTTCAAATTCACTGAAATCCAAGTAACTCTCAACACATAAAAGACCGAGACAGAGTCATAATCACAAAGAGAGAAAGAAAACTGAAGAACCTGAAGTGGAGATGGCGACACTTCAGAAATTCAAGCTACTAGCGACGCAATGCGGCGTGGCTCCGAGCCCCACTCGGAGCCCAAGGACGAGCCCAGTGGTCCAACTCCCTCGGCGCAAGACCACTCTGCGAATGCTCCTCAGCCGAAGCCGCTCAAACCCGCCGTTTCCGCCACTAATTCCGTCGATATTTTCACCGCAAAAGAAGGACAAGAAGAAGGAGAAAGAAAAGGATTCAATGGCGGTGCAGAGTCACACTCTGAAGGACCTGTTTGTGTCTTCGCCGCCTCTCGAACTCGAAGAGACTCATGGTGGAGAAATGGAAGAGAGGCTTGGTTTGGTTGGGAGCGGAGGAATTGGAGGCGGTTTTGATAATTGGAGAGCCGGACCGGGTTCGCCGAAACCGGTCTGGAATGGTTTCCGTTACAGGTCGTTGTTAAGGAGGGCTTGGCGTCCTGTGCTGACTACTATTCCTGAGTAGTAGTCACTAGTTAATGAGGGCAAATTTTCGACATAACTTTTCAAGTTTACCCACTAAAAATATGAAAACAATAATGTTTTAATAGTTGGGTTACTTCAGAATTTTGAAGTGTTCATGATAGAGCTTATCATTGGAACAATTAATATATTTTTGTTCGTCTGTTGTTGTCGCTGCTGCTGCCGTTGTCGTAGAGGTTAGATTCTATTCCTAGTGTTAACGGTAATTAAGTGTTCTTTGTATTTCCAAATTTCGTAGAAATGAAAGCCTTGTATGCTACTTCTCAAAAAAATGTGCTGCTATATATTGCGTTAAGGTTACTATGAAGTTGAAGTTATGAATCTATATATATATATGATGCTGTTACTTATTTTTTTGTGTATTTCTTTAAATTTTTTTCTTTGGTAGATGTTTGTTAAGGTCACCATGATGTTAGTCTATTTTATGGTACGTTTCTGGGACTTTAATTGTAAGAAAATCTATCAAACAAAATAATGGACGTGATACAAGATTGATACAACGGTCATTTTTAGACATGTATCATGTTTGTGTCAAAGTTCAGCGCACAAGCCAAAGCCAAAGCCAAAGCCAAAGCCAAACCAAATCTTCAAAATAAATTCCGATGATTGTTGTGTCACATTTCATATCCAGGACCAGGGAAAAGCTGTTGCTTCTTCTTCTTCTTCTTCTTCTTTTGCTTTTTGTGATGGTGGCCCTCTTGGACTGCTTTTCAAGATAAAGAATTCAGTGGAAAGTGAAAGTAAAAGTGCGTTGGACCAGGACTAGGACTGTGGCTCATGGACGCAAGAGAATATTTGTTAAGGCTAGAACCATCCACTCCGTGAAAAGGCAAAAGATAAAGCCACGCTCAGTCAAAGGTGGTCTTGGCTTCACATTTTGAAAATTCCCCCCTTTATATATTATTCGTGCGGTATAATAATAGTGTAAGAAATTTTGTGGGAGAAGAACTATTCTTATCCTTGCCGGTTTTTTTTTTTTTTTTCGTTTTTTCCTTTTTTATTTTTATAATTTAATACTTGAAATACTTGAGATTTAAAAATTAAATATTTTCACTTTCACACTAAAAAGTAAAATTGTTATATATTATTTATTTTTTGGGAAGCCATCACCCATGATTAAAGAAGTGGGTTGTTTTCTTAAAAAATAAATTTAAATAGAAAAATTAGCGAGCTAGCGTTGTTACTTTATGCAGCTTGTAATATGTGAATTTCTTAACGTAGCTTTTTTTTTTTTTTTAATAGCTAAAATAACATAGCTTATTAAAGTTAACAAGAGCGCGCTGTTTTTATCCTAAATTTTCATCCTTTGCATTAGTAAAATTCCTTTTGCCTATGCAAGAAAGAATTTGATTGAGAAAATTGGGCCTCGCCTTGGTCTCATGAGATGATGAGAGCATGAGCTTTATTGTTTCTCCACAGTTCGAACTACGTCCAAGAATAGCACATCAACAATCAAATTATCAAATTTTTTAAATAAATTAAAATGAGACTCTCCTTCAGTCGTTTTCAATTTTAAGACTTGAGAAATTTCTTCATTTTTACCATTAGAGTTTATACACATTAAATTACATTTAGGAATGTACTATTTGGACGACAAGTTGAGCTAAGCTCTGTTTTGCATGACTCCTTTAAAGCCTACCTATTTCAGATAAGAATCAAAGCAAAGCAAATCAAAGAGAATCTCTGCAAATAGACTTGCTAGCTTTAATCCAACTGGGATATTCCAACCATCAATTTTATCAATATACATGGCAGTGCGGACGTATTGAGGTCAATTCTGGACCACAACATTGAAGAAAAGCATAGAAATGATTGGCTCTGAGAAGAAATAATTTGTAGGGCTCATACTTAAAGTCACTTTAGAAGATTCTTGCTCATCCAATCGAACTTACAACTTTTGCTTCTATAAACCAGAATTATTACATTTTTTTTTCTTGACAAACTCAATAAAATGCTTAAGTCCACATTCAGAATGGAACGGAGATATGGGAAGTACTAATTACAATATTGAACTCAAATTAAATTGTTTTCAAAAAAATGCAATTGCTTTTATTCACCTTCACATTTAAGTTATTTTTTTTGGGGCTGGACTTCTTTTTTTTTCTTTTCAGCCGGAAAAATTTAAGCTAACTGAGCATTTCTATTCTTTGGAAACGAAAATTCTCTATCGGTACAGAGGACAAAAAATTAGTCAATCACTGTCTGCTGTTAGTCAATTGGGTTTTATGATTGCCGCAAGTTAGTGTCATAATCTCCTCCAGTGCATCCGTTGCCCCGTGGAGACTTTGACATAGCCTTGGTGGAGCTGTCAATGCTTATTATCTGGAGGTATAACCCGCTCCAAGAATCTACGTATCATCTCGTAACTGGTAAATGTAATAACAGCGGATGGAGTTGTTCTCAACAGATTAGTTGCACAACCACGGTAAAAGCCAGTAAGGCCTTCCTTTCGGAACACCTTATTAACACAATCAATAACCCCTGCATATCGGACTTCAGTATTTCTGGCCTGCCCTTGCTCTTGCAGCCGGGAACGCACTACCTGGTTATTTAAATTTCAATCAGGACAACAAAAACAAAGCATGAGAAAGCTGGAAAGGGAGAGTTTCTCAGGCAATAGGCCATACTTCAGTTTGGCAAAAGAAGAGGGCAGCCAAACATACCTCATGTGGGTAAGTCATCACCGAGGCAACTACTTTTGCTACTGACGATGCAACAGCAACGTTTCCTGGACTCAACGTATCAACTGTTGTGTTACCTGACAATTTAAATTTTTAAGATCAACACCAATTAAATGTAAGAAAACACAGAAAATTCTAGCATATTTAACCCAATAAAGAACTAAACAAATCAGCAGTACCCCTTCTTGCCATATAAGACTTGATCTTTTCATATGCAGGAAATTGAATGGCAACATGACTTATCCCGGCCAATGAAGGAACAATGCCACTGTTTCAAACCAAAAAAATATCATGACAAAAAGAATACAGCATGGAGATTTTCTTTGTTGAATTAAAAGACGTGGAAAGCACACTTCAGTAATCGCTTTGAGCAGAATGGGTCTCAATCATTCTAACAAATCTTTTTATAATATAATTTATAACCAATTTAAGTAAAAGAGTAGCTAGCTGCATTAATTACCACAATTATTAATAAATGTATATAAGATTGGATCCCAGATACTGGTCATTTGCAAACTCACATAATACACATCAAACTAAGGAAGAACTTACCTATACAATCCTCGAATGCCTTCCTCATGTGCTATCCTTGTCAAAGCAGAAAGCATACCTTTGTAAGGAATTACATCCCGCCTCATTCCCTGTGTCTGAATGAAGATGAAAAAGAAATGATTATCCGAAACACCTCAATGAAACATAAACAAAATGTGATATGTTGGGAAACTTGGGTATTACCAGCCATATCATGTTATTACATTACAATATCATTTTACGAAAGACAACGCATATTCTGAGCAGCTTTCAAGCACAGAATCATCAGCTAATGCCTTATATTTTAAGACTACTTAAGCTGATAAACCACAACGCTACTAACCATTTTGAGATCCCTAAGTCTTGGATTAGGCCGTAAAAATGGTGGGACAGGACAGGTCATAGGTGGAAATCTTACTGACCAATAAAAACAATACTGCCATACACTATAATTAAAAACAAGTGAATATATATATATATATATATATATATCATAGTTTATATATGTCAATTTGTTGATGTCTTGATGATATTCTTCTAATAGCACCCTTTCCTTAATTTGGCACCTTTCCTTCATTTTTTTTTCTTTAACACCCTTTTCAAAGTCAACCACTCTTCCTAAAATCAAATTGTCCATTGATATCACGTTATCAACAAATCAACATATATAAAATCCGTTTACCATCTTACCATGTCAGGCTTATACAGCCCTTCATCTCATATGACAGGTTGCAAATTACAAGGATTGAAGATAATGTGATCTTTATGGAAGAGAGAGAGAGAGAGAGACCAAATCATGTTGTCTGATAGTCTACAGAAAAATGAGGTATGGCTATACTAGGGTGACAGAAGGATCAAATATTGCAAGCATATCTTGAGTGAAAAACTAAGGAGGAAAAACTTTGAGAAAGGAGGGTGAAAATAAAGCATAAACTGTTATAAGTTGATAATTGGCTTAAATGTACCTAGTCCAATAATTACTATCTCATACACCCACAATAATTAATAGATATTCCAGTTCTTGTTTCCTGAGAGAAGTCAAAGCAACGAATCCAGCTACATTAAAATATCCATCCCTTGGCATCTCAAAGAAATGCATTAGAGAGATGTATCTCTTATTATCTTAGAGAAATAACTTGCCAGCTTAAAAGTGATTAAGCATCAACCACCTGGGGCTGCTATTGAATTAACATTTCTAGCAGTCTTCCACAGAATCTCCATTTTGTCAATTCTAAATAAACCTTCCTGCTAAAATATGGGTATAGAACTTAAAGAAGACAGTTTTAGCTTCGCCGTTTGGTTGCTGTATTGGTAACTAATTTTCCTTCATCGTGCATGGTATTTTCTCCACTAGACATTTTTGTGAAGGTCATGGATTCATAATTTCTACAAAAATTTGTGAATTTTCAAGCAATAAATCACAGTTTACAAGGAGGGAAACAAATTTCCAAAAGTAGTGAAATGCAATCAACAGTGGTTATATTACTTGCAATGACAAAATCACTCCCACGTTGTAAAATGCTGTAGAGACATTCCTGCACATGTCTGAATGCTATGTCACAGCAAAGCATAATTTAATTGATTTAAAAAATATCTCACTTTATCCTTACATTGTAGCTTCATCATTCTGACTAATAATGGATTCTGACAGTCAATAGTTTATTCTTTTTTCTTACTAGGCAAAACTTTCTTTTGACATTCACATAATAATCAAACTTATCAGCTCTTCAGGTAGGCAAATGCTTCTCTTTCTGATGTGTGAGAAAATGTTTTGTTTTCCCAATTTTAAGATTGAAAAGAGGCAGATATTGTTGCAACTAGAAAAACCAATACCTAGTACTCAACACAGCTACAAAATGTATCTTCAAATGTCGTTTGACTGTTTAAAGAGGAAAAAAAAGGTTGAAGAGAATTGCTCATGAATTGAGCATGAAACCAGGAAAAATAATTGACTCAAACACAGCTACCTTATTTTCATATATTTAAAGGCATTACAAACATCTTTTTTCTTTTTTAAGTATGAATAATTTTATTGAAATGAGACAAGGCATTACGAACATAAGCACACCCAACTTACTTGGAGTCTGGTCTTAACAACCCACAGTGGATTTGTTGTGATGGAAGTGGCAGCGCCAGCACCTGCAGCAGCTAGCATATTTGCACCAAATGTAAGTTGATTGTCGCTATCCCCTACAAAGTGGCAACAATGAATTGTAAAAGAAACCAAACCAACCAACCCAGCAAGATTCAATATTTTTCTTTACTCAGGAAATATTTATAACCCACTTGATTGAACCATTTGCCTCATAAGAAATCAAGAGAACACACATATATTTCAAGTATGTAACACCATAAAACACAAACCATGTGAATGAAGTAGCCCTTTTAGTTGCTCATAAACTGTGAAGTAGACCTACATATGAAATGAGCACTTTGTCACTTGGGAAATTATGAGAAATACACAAGAAGAAACTTCAAGTGTTAGCTACATGGAAAAATATATAAGAAATCTCATTCTGATCAATTTAAGAGGGGAAAATAAAAATGTTCCCTATGTTTGATTTCAACTTGCCAAGGATGACACATGGCAAGTAAATTGTTCACTCAAAAGTCTTTTAAACATGATTGCCAATTACATGGAATTCGGTATTCCCTTTTCAACCTCTGATATGGCAGTGGCAGCTAATTTCATGGGATTCCCTTCTTAACCTGATAAGTGCAATAAAAGATTGGGTAGAGAATTTTGCATTCAAAGGGCCACATTTACTAGCAGCTTAAGAAATTTGTAGGGAAGAAAAGTCCACTCTTTACAGCCAGCAACACAATTGAAGGGGATTGGTTGAAGGAAGAGGGTGGGGGAAGGGTTTAATAAAAGCTTCTTACAAGCCATATGGTGAAGGTGGGGGCTTTTTGAATGATAAATAGATTGAGACTTGTTAAATGCCACTAACTTAGTAAATGATACATTTTATAGTAGATAGAGAAAGCAAGAGGCAAGTTTGGGGTAAAATAGATTCTAGGAAACCACATCTTGAGTCTTACTTTTTAGAATTCCTCTCATTTTTGTCTTTAATGATAACTACATATGCACCCAAGAGCATTTTTCACAGGGGAGAATTGGCAAGTCAATCTTGTATCTCATAGAAAGAAAAAAGAATCTGAGCATTTATTTTCAGAAACAAGTCAAGGAAAGTAGTACTCACTGCCCAATTTGGAAGTAGTGCTACAATTGTTGGTGAAAGGCCACGATACATTCCCTTGAAACCTTCAGTTCTTAATATGTCCTTTAGGCTTGTAATAATGATGCTACCTGAGTGTCCGCCAAAGAGAAAAACACAAATAACAACAGCAATTAATAAGCATAGCAACTCACAGAATTCATCCTACAACTAAGAGTAAACAAATTCTCCAAATCTCTAGCCAGAGTGATAGTCAATTAGTAAATCTTCATCAAGCTCAAATTTTAGTTTGAACCTTGTCCAAAACTCAAAACATCAATCAAAAAGAGTAGCTCTTATAATTTCAACCTAGTACAGTGTTCCATATAATTTCAAGTTCTCATTATTGCTTCAAGTTCACGTAGCTTATACAACTTGTTAGTACCATAAAATTGATGGTGGGACTAAAATACACAACATTGCATTGAATCATCTCTAACATAGCAACATAGAAACATAAAAACTTGCAGAATCAAATTTCTAGTTTTTCAGGAAATCACAAATGCGTATTAACACAGTCTAAGTATACCATATACAAAGGGTAGCAAGTCCATAAGAGTTACACTTATAATTTGAAGCCAGTACAGTACTCCGCATAATTTCAAGTTCTCACTAATGCTTAAAGCTAACTTAAGTTCCGTTTGGATAGAGGGGGAGGGAGAGGAAGTAGAGTAGAGTAGAGTAGAAATGACCCAAAATTAGCCTATTTTTAGCCAACTCTACTCTGCTTCCCTCAATCGAAACAGGCCCTTAGTCTATTAGTTACTAGCACAAAATTGATGCTCGACATCACATTGAGTCATCTCGAATATAGTAATATAAAAACATTAAAATTCGCAAAACCAAATTTCTAGTTTCTCAGAACATCACAAATGTGTTACTTAACACACTATAAATCATACATAAAGGAAGCAAAAGCAATTCCCTTTGTGAAAAGAGGCAGAGATTGTAGCATTATCAAACCTTTATGAACAGGAGGAAGGCCATGGACCTGTAGCCTTGTCTTGATCACATCCAATGGGCACACAAAGGTGGCAGCAATAGCACCTACAATGCAAAAACCCAAATCACCAATCACTCATTATTACACAACACAACACAACCAAATGTAATCAAAATGTTAAAATTGGAACCAAATTTGAAACCCTAAATGAGTTAAAGCTAAGAGATTGAGATTGAAATGAAAAGCTAACCAGCAGAGGCACCAGCACAAGCGTTGCAGATGAAATCTCTGGTGGTCGGACCATCACAAGAATCCCTAGTTCTAGTCATGTTGAAACTCTAGAAACCAGCTGCCTTTTATTTCTTTTTACAGTTCCTATGTTTCGATACAATCTAAGGAATTAAACATGGTTAGATCTATGTATTTATAGTAATGGTTTTGTTTTGTTTAGTTTAGTTTGTTCACATTTGAATTTTGAATTTTGACCAAACCCAAAGCTAAATATTAAGAAAAGAGAAGAGAGAAGAATCAGAGAAATTTGGAGTTATCGTCTTTGAAGGGGTTGAATTGGAGTCGTTGAGAGGAACGTGTAAGGGACTCTTATTAGAACGGGAATTCAATCAAAACTTTAATTTTTCTGGTATTTCTGCGCAGTGCCAGTGGGTATTGGGATTCGGGTCCCAAGTAGAAGGTGTAAGTGTAACTTCCAGGCTTGCTCTCGCTCTACACTACTGTATCTAATATTTTCTCTTTTTCCCTGAATTGCACTCTATTATTATATGTAGACAAAATTTTAAAGGATAAAATACAATAAACTACCCTATGGTTTGAAGAAATATTAAGGGCTTTTTTTTTCAAAATAACATCATTTCTCAAACAATTTCGTTAGTTAGTAATGTTTCCAAACTATTTAGGAACTAACATCTTGAGTCTGAAAAACTTGAGTTCACTGTAGCAAATCGAGTCTATTAAACTCGATTTCTATGTGGAACTCGAGTTCCAGTTCCTGCGGCTCTTTTCCCTTCCAGTTCTTTCTGTTCTTCCTTCTTTTTTTCTTTCTTAAGACCCAAATCAAAAATTCAAAAAATACCCAAAACTCAAAGGCTCTGGTTTCTACAAATCTGGTTTAAAGAGAGAGTGAGAATATGATTTTTTTTCTTAAAACCCAAATCAAAATTCAGAAAATACCCAAACCCAAATGCTAGGGTTTCTGCAAATCTGGTTGAGAGAGAGAGAGAGAGAGAGAGAGAGAGAGAGAGAGAGAGAGAGAGAGAGAGAGAGAGAGAGAGAGAGAGAGAGAGAGAGAGAGAGAGAGAATCTAAATCGTTGCTGCGTTTTTGTGGGTTGCGTTGCTGCGTTTTCTGGGTTTCGTTGCTGCGTTCTTGTTGTGGGCATTACTACATTTTCTAGGTTGCATTGCTATTGCGTTTTTTGTTGCTTGGAGTTGCTGGGTTGCTGCGTTTCTACTTTAGGGAACTCGAGTCTTAAGGACTCAATTTCCATACAAATCACGTCTCCAAAACTTGAGTTCTGTGGAACTCAACTATATCATACTCGATTTGCTTCATTGAGCTTGAGTCTTTCAGACTCAGATGTTAGTTTCATAAATAGTTTAGAAACGTTACTAACTAACGAAATAGTTTGAAAATAAGTGTTATTTTGAAAAAAAAAAAATCCAATATTAAGCACATCCACAACCTTTAAAAAAACCAATTTAATTTTTCAACACTAGCAGCGTGTTATACCAATTAAGACAAAATTTTAAATTACATCATCTAATTTTCATCTATTTTAAATTCATCCTTTTTCGTTTCTTTTGCTTTAATTTTTTTAATGGTTTTCCTCAAATTTCATTGGTAGTTGTATTTTTTTATGAAAAGTGCAATGTCCACAACATTTTCAGAATACTTTCACAACAAATCATAGATGGTAAGTTGTTATTGGTTATAATTTAAATTTACAACTTAAATGATTTTTTTGATATATATATATATATATATATATATATATATATATATATATATATAAGCAGAGACCTTATGTTGAAAATCATAAGGTTCTGCCAAATGGTTCATTCTATGCAAAGAGAATTGAAATATTCTCAAGATTAGAAAAAATTAAATATTGATTTTTTGTTTCATTTGGTTCGATGTTTCAAGACTTTTCTAATTTAAAAAGAAATATTCTTTGTATCATTTGGTTCAATGTTTCAAAACTTTTCATCCCTCATACACACCACAAACCTCTTTGCATTTTAATTCATCATTTTCACCTTTTGCACTTCTATCCTTTTATATATACCTACCCATAACCCTTCATAACATCCTATGTCAAATACACACAGACCAAAAACGATGTCATTTACCATCAATCTTTCGAGCTCTAACATTGTTGTTTAATCTAATTCTACCCCAGATGAGTTGGCTACAACTAAAGAAGGGGGGCTTGCATTTTATATTGAGTGACAATGACAATTATTATTTTGATGTTAAGGTCGAACGTTGTGGATTTATGGATTTTGTAAATGATAAAATTAACTGTGGGTATTTAAGATGTGTATTTTGTTTTAGAATTAAGGAGAAAGAGAAAAACAAATTTTATATCAACTTTTATTCTATAATGTTCCTCCAAAGTTTTTTTTTTTTTTTTTTCTCGTTATTTCGATTTAATAATTATAATGGATATATGTGTACAATTTATAATTGTTACTTTTCATGATGAATTCATTACAAACAAAGTTCTATAAAAATTATGCTATAATACTTATACAACATTCTCCAAAACTATCTTACATAAAACATTACAACATTATCCGTCCATCGCACGGGTAACTTACTAGTTGGATTCTAATTGTTGTCTAATTTTGCACCACATGTCCTATATATATTAATTTCTAGGTGAGTTAATATTGTGCAAAACACAAAGAGTCTAATATAAATAAACCATAAAATAAAATCCAATAAAAAAGAGTAAACTCATATGTATATCCAAAAAATAAAATAAAATAATAAAATAATAAAGAGAGAAAGAGTGAAACTCATGTATACATTTATGACTTAAACAATGTATAATTTGAATCCATATATGTGTAATTGTGTTGTTTTTAATTGTACCATGTATATGCATGGATTATACACTAGTCTATATCTATATATATAATAATAGGTGAAGCTAAGAGAAAATCCAATTAGATTTCAATTGAATTCTCAATTTTGCGTCACGTGTCTTTTTTTCTTTTTCTTTTTTTGTCAAGTGAGTTACTGTATAATTAAAGTTTTCTTGATTTTGCTGCCAAATTGTGAAAACCTAAGAGACTACAATTTTTATACCAATGAAAGGGGTGGGCTCCTCTCCCATTTGTTATTCTTCAGTTCTCTCACATTTCAATTGGATTCTCAATTTTGCACCATGTATCCCATCTAAATTTTTAAAATTTTTGTGCCAAAATAAATAATACATTAACACCTAATACAAAAACCAAGAAGACCACAAAAATAACCTAAACAAGAATATTTCACCTAGACACTTCTATGTAGACTCTCAAGCTCCTCTCTCTCTCTCTCTCTCTCTCTCTCTCTCTCTCTCTCTCTCTCTCTCTCTCTTAAATGTTTCTCTAAATATAATCTCAACCCCTAACCACTTGCTACCATCAGCAAACAACTCTTAACAACACACTGGCTACCCCCCAATGCACAACAAACAGATTTGTAAGTAAACTTGCAGCCCTTTTTCTATTCATATTCATTGACTTATAAAACATTGTCAATTCCTTTTCTCACATATTTTTTTTTACGGTTAACAACTCTTTTGCTTCATAACTAACCATTGAATTTAACAATATCAATATTCAAATGTATAAATGAAACTTAAATCCCGTATGAAGATTAAAATAAGCAACCATATGAATTTGAAAAATATGGCTTTTGGAAACAATACTTCATTATAATGCTATTTGGAGATTTTATTTATTATTAATTTTGTTGTTGTCGTATGCCTTTTTTGTTTTGGGTTGCATCTCAACAATAAACAAAGCCAGTAATCCAATGATTTGTGATAAGAATATAAGAGTATGATTGGGCAAGACCAGTAGTTCTTTTTCTTCCAAGTCCAATGTACATGACTTATTTTTTGGAGACACTAAGTTGAAAGTCGTATTTCTTGAAATTTTTCATATTGCATGAGATAAGATCTATAATGAAAAAATATATAGTTGAATTTAGTTATACAATTAGTAACAATGACTAGACTTTAATACAAGTTTTTTATACAGTTAGGTACATGAGATTTATCGATTAAAAATTAAAAATATATTTAGTTTCTTAATAGGTAAATATAGAGAGATAGTATTTACTTAGATCCAATATGGGGGATGGCACTCAAAAGCGGTAAATATTCATCAATAGCTAAAATATAGCGTTCCATATGAGTGTTGTTACTTATCTTTGAAAAGATCATATCCAAAAACAAATAAACCAAAAAAATAGGAAAATTATAAATTCAGTCCATTATTAGAGAAATTTGTTTAGTTACGAGCTTTTATAATAGGTTTTTATTTATTTATTTATTTATTTCATAGTTTGTAATGCTCTTCAAAGTTCAAAGTATATACTTAGTTATGTGTGACTTTTAATGAAGCTATTTATAGTGGTATCATATAGCAGAAAATATAGTGGAACAAATGAAAGCTCTAAACGAAAGCTATTTATTTGTCTTAATTCGTAAACGAACTTTGGTTTGGAAGATTCACATGAGTGAATCTAGAAATATTTCATATGAGAATCATATAGCATAATATAAAAGTGGGTGAATGTCATGGTTGAGAGAGAAGATACTTTAAAGTTTGATTTGAGAGCCAGAGGATAATAGCGAGTGCATGTCATTTGATAATTGTATCTTTGACCTTAAGCTTTGCAAATCAAATGTACATAACTTAACCTTGACTCTTGAGGCATTGTCATTGTCCATAGTTCAAGGCAAGCTCTGAGTTTTAAAATTTTTTAGACAAAACTTTTTCTCCTAAATGTTGTTATTCATGGTCATTTTATGTCATGTTGAACTTGATATCAGAATCATGTATAAAGCATAGCTCCTACATGCACCCATGGAATGTGGCTTATAGTGTAGCTTATTCGCCTTCTCAAAAAAAGTGAATACTAAGGTCCCTATTCAAGTGGAAGCCGAAGCTTTTTTGTGGGTAGTGGAATTAGCAGGTCAAAAGTAGCTTTAGAATGTGGTAATTGAGGCCTTGAGGGTAATTCCAAAAATTGAGTTGAGGTAGTGATCAATAGATCCAAATTAGTGTACTAGAGAACTGTTAATGTTGTTGTTGAAGTCAGATTGCTATATGCAAGATTTGGCCGGCTGGATTTTAATTGGGTGTATAGGAAAAGAATGTTTACAAAGCTACACATGTCTTAGCAAGATGGTCTTTGTCAAACTCTTTTTCAAGTTATTTTGGTGAAGGGATTGGTCCTTTAGGAAATGTTGTTTTGGCATGACTAATTCTATTTTTGTTGGGGTTTATGCCCTAAAATCCAATTTATTGGCATGTCATAAATAATTAAATTGTTTAATTATATGAGACTATTTATAAATGAACTAATGGGACATTAGTTCATTTATGTCAGAACTCTTCTTTTTGATGAAGGGGTTCTTAAAAGTAGAAGTTCTCAAATCAATGATTCTATCAAAAGATCATTCTCTTGGGCAAGTATCTTTGTCTAAGCCTTTTTATAATGGTAGTATATTATTCTATCCCCATAAACATCTATGACTTAGATTTGCTACCAGAAGAAGAAAAAAGCTTTAAGTGGATATTGTTTGGGTTGGTTGGAAAATTATGATTATAAATAAAATTTACTAGAAACATGTTATTATGCTATAAGTTGAGGCCTGTGAATTTATTTATATAATCATTTCTATGTGATATTGTGATTAAGATGACTGATATTTTGGTAATTGATAATTCTCAAAGTTAAGTTGGTATATATATTCTTTATAGGTCTTTATCGATTTCTTTAAGTTATAATTTTGTTTATATAGAACTGTTAGCATTTAGATGTATTTGTGTGTTGTTATCTTTAGAATAAATAGATAATGGCTTTAGGAATTTACTTTTTTACCTAAGTAGCTTATAAATCTTGGGGTTTTGAAGCTTATTCCATTATAGTTTGCCACAAATCCATTTGATATGACCTAATATCTATGACTTTAAAAGAAAAGGTTTGTGAAAGGGCTTTTCTTGGCCCTGTTTGATGCTTTGTCAATGGGTATCATGACAACAATCTAAAATCTAATTGACATGTACAAGTTAGAAAATTAATAAAAATAAACTCAGCAGCACAATCACATTTTTTTTATTGATTCATTTATATTATTTCGTGCAATTTTTGCAGCAGATTTTCCTTTTAACTATGTACTAATTATAACAAGTAAATATGTTATCTAAGAATAAAAAATCTATCTCTAATCTGAAACTCACAAAGACAGACTTCTCAGTTTGAGGTAGAGTTGGCCTCTTGAAATGTACAATTAATAAACTGTTGATCATGAATTTATAAATATATAATGAGTGCTTTATCGAATTGACGGTTCTTTTTAGGTGTGTGTTTCCAACTTCTTTCAATTTCCTTTTGGTTTTTTTTTTCCTCCAGTTTTACAGTATCTTCTAATATACTTTGCAAAAATTCTAGAATGGTAATGCACATTTAGCTGGAAAAAGAAAAAAAAAAAAAAAAAAGTTGTGCACATCACTTTTAAGGATTCTACAATCACACGTTGTTGAATGCAAATTAAACTTGAAATGTCATATTTACATGTTTGCACGTACCTTAAAAATGTCATATTAAGTTTCCACATACTAACTTGATTACTCATATGCATATTAAATTATTTATCAGATGAATGAATACTCATGCATATTGGTAGTATCTGAGAAGAGTACTAAAGATTCATAATCATATCACTTAACTTTTTAATATTGTTATTGTTGATGTGATGCTACTTTAAAGTAGTGAGAATGGGAATTTGAATTGTGCATGATGATCTATAGAACAGATGGGGTTTGATGGAATGTTGAATAATCAAAACACTTTGAAATGCATATCATTTATGCCAATGGTGTGAGACCACTCCACAAACATTTTCATGCATGATAGCTTAGTGATTGACTTTGTGTGGATGGTAGAAAAGATTCACGTCTAAGATAGATGTGAAAGCATTTTTTTTAACTCCTTGCTTTCTCTCTACCCATTAAATAATAAATTTCGGGATATAATTTATAAAAAAAAATTAAATTCCTATTTTGCATATTTTAATATTGAAGTTAGATAAAAGAGCTGCACTTATCAAGTTAAAAAAGGACCAGGTTTTTACATTTCATGTTAAGCGTGTGCTCAATGTTTGATATATTCTTTTTCTTATTTGACATGGCAATGCTTTAGATTATGATTTTCAAACCACATGCTCATATCTTTTGATTTTCATGATAGAAATGATGGACTGTATGTAATTTAAAGTCTTTGGTGTTATCTTTAATGTGAGTTACTAAATTCAATTGTGGATTAGTGAAACTAAGGGGGTGTTTGGATTTCATGTTTCCATAACTCATAACTCTGCTTTCATCACCCATAACTCAAAAATGGTGGGACCCATGACTGAGAGGCTTATTTGGATTTTGTTTCCAATTATTGTTTCCATCACTCAATTCTCTAATTTTTGAGTGATGAGTTATGGAAATTGAAAAAACATTTTAGGTGTTTTTAGTTTCCATAACTCTGTTTTCAATGGCATTTCCGTAATTAAAACTACATAATGGGTCCCACGGTCAGAGTCAGCCGCAACTTTTGACCCTTTTTTTCTTTTTTTTTTTTCTTTTTTTCCTTCACTGGGTTCAGTGTCTTCCATCTTTTTCTTTTTCTTTTTCCTTTCACACTAGGTGGCTTCTTCTTCTTTTTTTTCTTTTCCCTTTCACACTGCATCTTGGTCTTCTTCATTAAGTTTTTTTTTTTTTTCTTCTTCTTTCATTGGGTTTGGGTTTTTGGGTTTTTTTTTTTTTTTTTTTTTTTCTTCTTCTTCTTTCACTGGGTTCGGGTTTTTTTTTTTTTTTTTTTTTCCTGGGTTTGGTGAGTTTGGGTACTGGGGTTGAAGGGGAAAAAAAAAAAAGTAAAAGCTGCACCAAGTTATAGGTATGGGGCCCACAAATAGTTGAAAATTTTGAGTGATGACAAGTTGAGTGATGGTGCCAAACAGACTTCGTGTAGGGAGTTGGGGTATTTTAAGTGATGAGTGATGAAAAAAAATCCAAACATGGCCTAAATAATATGATTTTTATTCTGTTAAGTGGATATTTTCATGTGGTGGTCTTTGTTATTGTCAAGGAAGTTAATAAGTTATTTTCTTTTTCAAGACATATAAACTGCACTTTTGGGAGATCTAGGGTACCATGGAAAAGAAAGAACACTGCTAGGGCCTGAAAACAACTTTATGTTGCTCTTTGGGACCATGATTTAACTTTGCCTTGAGGTTAAAAATGAGATTACATCATACAAAGATACAATTGTATACAGTAATGAAGATTTCCAACCATTAGAAGTGGAAGCATACAAGCATAAACAAATTATTTTTGTATTTATTTGTATGTAATTTTTTGATGTTATATTATTGCAATTTTAATGTGAAAATTGTTACTATAAACCTTGATTAATTTGTTCAAATATACAAATTTTATTTATTAGTGCTTAATAAAGAAAAAAAAACATATAATATATTAAAATAAATTTCCTTAACTTTCTCGTGCATAGCACGGGTTAGCGACTAGTTAAAAATATTTTGAAAAATGTGTCACTTTAACATTAACACTACAATTGTCCAGAGTCTTTAGCGGTCTTTAATATTAATCTTTTCTATTTGCAATATTTGGTTATCAAATAAACTTATTTTTCAATGGTTGGATTCCCGAATTCCACAAATTGTTCATGCCACATAAGTCTATTATTGTGCTTATCGATTAAAGGAAGATCATTTCCGCCTCACTGGTTGGATCTTATGGACTCCAAACAGTGACAAACTTAATATATCTGGTGACTCCAAAGTCCAAAGCCAATTCAGGCTTCTGAAAAGATTGTTTGCGTCATCTGGGTAATTGGTTGATGGGCTTCTCTATACACCAACCAATGTAAATGCCGAATAATGGGCTCTAACGGAAGGCAACTGCGGGCCTGGAACTTGGGATTTAGAAGCTTAATTCTTTTTTCTTTTCTTTTTTGTAACTAGAAACTTAATTCTTGAAATTGATTCCATTCAAGTAGATGGTTTATGTGGTTTCTCATTGTCCCATCCTATTCCTTGCTAGATAGTAGCAAGTTTCTATTAAGCAGATATTCCATACTAATAGTAATAAGTCTTTTGTCGCCAATTAAGATATTTGGAATCTAAGCTCTGCTTACCTCACAAATTAATTTTTATCATGATCTTATGATAAAAAATAATAATAATCATGAAACGAACGGCATAAATTAAAATTTTATTGTACCTAAATAATAATAATAATAATAATAAACCAACTATATGGATAGACTTGCTGTTATGGGAAGCTACTCTTGTAATCTTTATGTACTCTTTTGGGATCAAAACATATCGATTTTTATTTTTAATCACACGCAATATTATATACATAATAATTGATTTTTTTTCCCTTTTTTTTGAGAACATAATAATTGAGTTGATAAAATTTTATTGGTACTTACCTGGTCCCACTATGACATCAATTTTTTATGACGTTTGCTTCTGATGATTTTATTATTTGTCATCAAATCAAGACACCAATCGGATTTTTGTGCAGGCAAAAATTGAACCATAAATCTCTTATTCAACTATCAAAGATTTTACCAGTTAAGTTAACTGAAACTCACTATAATATATAATTCAAAACTTCATTTACAAATATGTATCATCTTCAGCAGGAGAAGAAAGTGGTAGTATATTACCGTTTGTCACTAGTTTCTCTCATTTCCCTTTTTATCTTTTTTTTATTATTATTTATTATGAACCCTTTTTATCTTATTTTGCTTGTATAAAGGTTTTTTTTTTTTTTTTTTTAAATTTCGTTTTCTTTTAGTATTCGTATACTTTTAGTTTACTTTTAAAAAAAAAAAATGTGCAAAAAGATAAATCATCTGATTTAAGACATTCCTGGGGGAGAAAAAAAATCTTATTATAGTGAAATCAGAAATGCATCACCACTCTTTCTCAAAAAAAAGAAAAAGAAATGCATCACCACAAGTATAAGCTTGGTGGACCCTGGAGGAAGCAGTAGTTTAAAGTTGGTTGCCTCTTGGATGTGGGGCAAATAAATAGGCCCTAGAGAGTAGAGAGGTCCATTCTCCCTGCCTGTTTCAGATATCTATCTATCTCCCTTGTGTAAGTTCAAAGCATTACAGAAGAAACAATTGTGATGATAATATCCAAGACACCTACTACTACAGTACTACTAGGCTTGTTAATTCTCAGGTGGTAGGAGTAGGATTCCACAAAATATAATTTAATTTAATTAAAAAAAAAAAGACACAGCCGGCGCCACTTTTCTATTTCCCCAAGGGCCCAAGATCAGTAGTCTAGCATTATAGATTTCTATCATTCCATATCCAAGCCTGCGTGGGCGAACATAATTCTGATCAGTATATTTTTATTCAGAAAAAAATAAATAAATAAAACTATTTCAGTATATGTTTATTTCTAACACATGTTTCCAAAAAAAAAAAACCAAAACAAAATGGAATTCTAAGACATTAGGGGGGTGTTTGGTTTGTGTTTTCAAACAACCATTTTTAGTTTTTAAACAGCATTTCACGCATTTCGATGCACTTTTTCACCCACACGTATTTCTACAAATGTTTTCAAACAACAATTTTCAGTTTTTAAACACATATACCAAACGGACCCTAGAGCACCCACACTAGATGTGGGATATGTGCCAAATGCTAAATATTTGGCACATATCCCACACCAAACCCAATTTTAGCCCATTTAGTAGATGTGGTAAATTTTTTTTTTTTTGCAACATTGAACAGTACCGTGGCAAATTTGCCACGGTATGGAAGAGATGTGGTATATTGTTTTTTGTTTGTTTATTGTGTTGATGTGTAGTAAATATTATTTTAATGTGTAGTAAATATTATTTTAATGTATAGAATTGAATTATAAAACATCTGATAAATGGGATGTTGTAAAATGATGTGGTAAAATAATAAAGTAGGTATTTGATGTGGTAAAATGGCATAATTTTTAGAACATCTGCTACGGATGCTCTTAGGAAAACTAGAATTTTTTTTTTTAATAATTTATAATTAAGAATAAAGAAATACAAATACATCCCCTATTTCTTTTCTTTTCTTTTTTTAATTTTTAATTTTAATATTTCAGTAGCTAGGGAAAGAGAGATTTGAAAGTACCCTATATTTTTTTTTGGTAAAAGAAAGTACCCTATATGTTGGAACTTGGAAACGTCCTTCTTTTCCTGCTTTTGTCTTGTTTGGGTTTTTTTTTTTTTTTTGAAAGGAAAAATTCTTACATCCCCATTCCTGGGCTATAAAGTATGGGTTGTGTTACCGTCCCCATTAACAGCAGTTTTTTTACCCTTTTTGTTTTTTTGGGTAGTTTTTTTGCCTTCTTTGCAGTTTTATGTTATTTTTTTTCAGCTTTATAAGTTATGGACCAACTTCATAGAGAGAAAAAAAATATTAAAAGGGATCTTTAACTGTGTGGCTAATTTTATGTTTTTTTTTATTTATCCAATTTTTTTATTAAATGACACTCATATTAGTTCAATCTTAACAAATACCGAACAGTACCCATTAACATTTCTCATAAAATATAAATCTACCTCATATACACCAAAAGCAACTAGACTTTGCAACCTTGTAAGTTGTAAAGTTGTAATATGCTTATTTTGGATTGTTTCTAAAAATATAAATCTATCCCTATTATTAGCCTGCCCAAAAAAAACTAAAAAAACTAAACGTCGTAACATAGAAGGAGGTCTTGAGCACATCATGGCGAAGTTTTCTTCTTGAATCTTCAGTTCATCTCATCACATTAAAATACACTTATTCGCATCCCTAAATAATATATGCTTAATTTTCTAAATAAATAAATGTTTTAGCCTCTATTTGTTGGATTTGTAAGACACGTGCAAGTTGCAATCAGCAATAAGACCATTTAAATTAATTCAAATTTTATTAGGTACTCTAAAAACACAATAACTCCATAATAAATGTGAGAAGAATGAGCACTATTTATTATGTTTCGAGAATACTTAAAAATTAATCTATGCAATAACAAGATAATAAGGAGAGCAACCAAACAACCAATTCTATGACTATAGCCGCAAAATCCCATGGAAATGGGCAGTTGTAATTTTGTAACCATCTCGTTAATCCGCCACAATTCCTAAAAAAGTTGACATCTTTGGATTGCCTTTTTTATTATTATTTCTTTTGAAAAAATAGAATTCCATAGAAATTATATTTCTATAAAAGTTAGACATGGTAAGAGACTGCATTTGATCATCATTATCCGACTCATGTGTAATTCCGGCATATATTTATGGGCATGTTTAAATATAACTACAATTTCAACCTAAGTTATTTCTTCTTAAAAAAAAAAGTTATTGTTTTCTAATTTTTGTCTAACTTTTTAGAATAATGTTACAAACACAAACTATTTTACAACATTTTTACAAACTGTTAATGTGACCAACTTCTTACTGGTTTTCATCTAGCACCACTAACCACATCAGTAATTTGTAAATTTTTTGTAAAATAATTTGTATCTCTAGCATTATTCAACTTTTTATGCATAGCGCATTACTTTTTCTAAAATAATTTTTTGATAATGTAACTTCATTAAAAAAAAAAATTATAACTGTGTTTTTTTATAGGAAAGTTGAGACAATACTTCATAACAAAAGAGGCAATCAAATACACTTGACTCTTTCATAAAAAGAGGAAAATAAATGTACCTTAACTCCACAAGTAGTAAACGAAGAGTAATTAAACAATATTTTAAAATACAATAATATACTTCATCTTTTCACGTAATTGTAGATTTTATTAAATAAATTAACAGTGGAACCCACATGTGAGGGAGTACATCATTATTGTACTTTTGAAGTATTTTATAATGAAAAGTGCTATATCTACAACATTTTCATAATAAATCTTAAATGGTATGTTATTATTGGTTCTAATTTTAAATCCACTATTGAAATTACTTTTTCTGCCCATCGATATTAGGTAGTAACAATCTATTGCTTAAGATTTGCTATAAAAATGTTGTGGACATAGCATTTATATTTTATAATAATAGAGAAAAGTTAACAGATGCCCTAAAGGAGTTGGTTTCGAAAAAATTTTAGAAACTTTTTAAGAGAAAAGAAAAAAGTTATTGATTTAAAAAAAAAAGGTTTTTATATTTTCCATAAAACTGATATTAAAACTTTTCTAAAATGACCCATTAACAAATGCCTAAAGGCACTGTGGGGGTCAAAACACAAAACAAATTAGCAGTTTAAGGGTTCTTAATCAACACAACTAATTTATAAAGTATAGGAGACAAAAATCCATAAGGGGAAAATTAAAAAGATCATCAAAGACAGAAATATCTGAATCAAAACTTTATTGGTGGGAAAAAAAGTAATCTTGAGGTGAGTACAAGGGTCTTAAGGATGAATTCTTATGAAGACGCCTCTCACTTTCTCTCTCTAGTTCTTCCCTTAATTTTTCTGGATCGCCCTTCCTATTGCTCTCCCCCACCTTTTATAGCCATCCTTCTCCTCTTCCAACTATCCTACTCTTAGTTAGATTTAGGGAGATTCTTATCCCATCAGCACCTTCTCCAGCCATTTCATGATCATGAAGGCAGACTTTGGATGTGTTTTCACTATTTAGGCTAGTCATTCAGCATTTAATGTGGCTGACATTAGCTGAGGAAAGTCTTAAATGCGGAGGTAACTGTTACATTGGACTCTACGTTTTTATCAATGTGTTCCTAGGGGGAGTAGGTGAAGAAAGGCCTCTTCGACAACGTAAGTGGGCGCTCCTCGGTTGGGCCACATTTCCTCGAGGAGATTGGCTTCACAAATTACCTTGTTATTGGGCTCAAATGGTCTCTTCTCAATAGGAGGCCATTTCATCCCTCATCGGTCCCTGGGATGGACCTATTCTGCGGATGGGGTTTCTCGGGTTTTCCTTTTCGAGCTATGGTCCTCGGGGTAGATTTAGGTCCACTCGCCCACATGCACCTTTTAGCTGAACTCTTTATAATATTCTATAAATAAAAAAAGGGGTAATTACGTTCATCTCCCTTGAAATTTAAAGAAATAACACTCAACCCTAAATCCGAAGGGAAAAAACACATTCCGCCCTTAAAGTTTGGAGGAAATAACACTCCTCTCCTTCTGTTTGTGTCAGTAATGAAAATATTTATAACTTAAAAAATATTCTATTTACAAAACTTTAATTATGATTAGTGAAAACATAATTGATAGAATTTAGAAAAAAAAAAAAAAAACTAAGTTTCTTCAACAACCAAAGACTTGCAATGATTTTTGTGTAAGTGGGGACAAAGGAGGCATCCTTCTTCCATATTTGACCTTTATTTTTTTCTTTTCTTTTTAAGTGAAACTACAATGTTGGTCCCTAAAAATTTATCCTGCGTGCATAATTGATCCCTTAAGTTTCAAGTGAGTACAATTGGTTTCTGAAGCTTTAAAAATGAGTAGTATTAGTCATTTTACTAATTGTCATTAGTAGTGTTACTTAGGTGGTTAATGGAACAATGACTTGAAATTTTTTTTAATAATGTGACATTTTTAATTAAAAAATTACAATAATCAATTTGTGATCAAATCTAAAGCAAACTGATTGGTTTAAATCAAATCTAAAATCACATTCGTTCGTGATTTTGGATTCACAAACTCACAACGGAGAGAGAGAGAGAGAGAGAGAGAGAGATTGGAATAGAAGTCTTTTGGATTGATTAAAAATAAATGCCAAGTCAATCTGGACGGTTCAGCGAATTGACATTTTGCAATTGGAAGAGAGGGATCTGAGTTGGTGAGGGTGAGAGGAAAGGGATAGTGTTTTGGAGAGAGTGCGTAACTGTAGATGTTAAGACATGGAAATGGATACTTGAAGAGTGGGCGTCGCCATTTTCAATTTCCTCTGTTTGTGTACGTGGATTCATTAAAACATTTTTTTTTTTGAACCCTATCATTAAAACATTTATTATATGATTAATCAAAAAAAGTTTTGATAGGAAATATAAAAAATTATTTAAAAAATTAGTTGATTTTTTTTTTTTTTTTTTGTATCCTCACAGTGAATCCAAAATCACAATCGTATGTGTTATTTTTTGGATCTGGGTTGTGATTTTAAATTTGATTTAAACCGGGTTAGTTTGCTTTAGATTTGATTTAACGTGGAAACTAATTATTGTAATTATTTAATTAAAAATGCCACATTATTAAAAAAAAGTCAAGTCATTGTTTTGTTAGCCACTTAAGTAACACCACTAACTATAATCAGTAAAATGACTAATACTACTTATTTTTAGAACTTGAGGAATCAATTGTGCTCACTTGAAACTTAAGGGATCAATTGTGCACACAAGGTAAACTTGAGAGACCAACATTGTAATTTTGCATACTTTTTATATATATATATATATATATATATATATATATATATATATATATATATATATGTAAGGACTGAAAATGTGTTGGTCCCAAAACTGGATTGGGTTTAAACGCTAACAGCCCAAACAATAAATTTGTAAAGCGTGGGTAGAAGAACTAGATTTATCCTCGCAGAAAATCGATTGGACTTAACTATTCAAGATGGTTCGATGCAAAATAAGATTATCAGATTTTTTATCCTCGGAGCCAAACTAAATTGCTTGTTTCATATGGTTCTTTTCAAGACAGAAATTGTACAGTTCTCCTTCTTTTACCTCCTTTTTCTTGTATATTCTTCCGGGTTATATATTTGTAATCTTGGTGTCATCCTTACCACACACGTGTAGGTTAGATTCGGGGGACTCCTTCCTGTCCCATCCAGCACCTCCTAGAACCTTCAACCAGTAGCTGTAAGACTGCTTGATCACTATTCAGGTATCACTTCCACATTAATACGGCCAGAGAGTTGGTTGGAAGGCATTTAATGTGGAGGTAGCAACCTTTGTAGGTATTTGTCTACCTCTCTTATCTTACCCCTGGCCCAATATCCCGTCCTTTGCTGTGGTGTAACTCTGAAGCAAGTCCATGATGATATAGCGCTCAGATTTACCTTGGACGCGAGTTTCCGAGAAGACTTTTTTCCTCGGACGCTTATTGGACCCATTTCATATTGTTTCTATTCCTCTCCTAACTTTATTCTCTTCATAGCCGAATTTGGGCCTCCTCGGATGGTCTAACGTCCTCGGATTGGGCTTTGGCCCAGCTGGCATGGCGTTAATAGTACCTCCTGATTAATTGGCCCCCACAATATATACATATATATATATATATATATATATATTTATTTATTTATTTATTTATTTTTATGATCCTTCTTCAATTATCAATTAATTGTAGGTTTCAAGTGTTGAAGGCACGCACAGTTATTGCTTTTCCAAATTTTAGTTTTCAGCTTTTAGTTAACAATTTCAAAGAGTTATTTAAAAAGTTTGTAATTAAGTTGCCGAATAAAAAAAGTTATTGAAAGATGTTTGGGCTGTGATATAGGAAACATTAAAAAAAAAAAAAAAGATGTAGGCACTTCCTAAAAACTGTGATGGACCTTAACTAAAAAAGTCAAGTTAGTTCACAAAATTTATAAGGGAAAACTTAACAAATATTCTAAAGACATTAATTTATGATATATTTTTAGAAATTTTTTATTAGAAAAGAAAAAAAAAATAATTAATTTTTTTGATGACTTTTTATATATTCCGTAAAAATGGTGTTAGAATTTTTCTTAAATGATTTATTAATAATTATCCTAAGAGCACACTTTAACACAACCTAATTTATAATAACTAGTTAATTGTGTTTGGTCAAACAAAAGTCATTGGGATTGATTTTTTTTTTTCTTCAAATTTGAGGAGTGTCATTATTCCAAACTTCAATAAGGGAGAGTGTAAAATGTCTGTATTTTCATTAAATTATTTGATGTTAGGAAGGAAATGACAATGTTTATGAAGTCTCAAATCCGGTTGTGTATTGCGAATTATACACTTCTCTGCAAATAAATAAAATGTGAATAATGGCAGGACACTGGACAAGTACATAATATATGGACCACATGTTTGGGCAACCGACAAAGAATAAACTTTTATAAAAAAAAGAAGTATAAATTGGTGGATTCATTGAAAAAGGATAATAAATCAAGTGATGGAATACTTCATAGCACTGTTGCATGATGCAACGCAACAACACAAACTTTAGCTGCCATACCTCATGGTATTTGGAGAAGTGTCAAAAGATGCTTAAAGTTACAAGCCAACTGCAATTCCTCCCAACTAAAACTTCCCTATCTGCAATTAATTGTGTATCTGCCAAAGTGCGAATTAATGATACCTGCAATGCCTTCTTCAATTTGCCAATCTCCTACTATGATAGCAGCCGCAGAAAGAGCTGCTTCCATATATATTGACATTTCTCATGCATAAAGTATTTTTACGCTATGCCACTCATTTAGCAGTTGTCTTATGTATAAAAAAAGTTCCCACTAAATCAAGGGCATTTAATATGTGGAACTGTTTATATATTATCGTATAGGTAAGGGAACTAACGTTTTGTAGCAACAATGTAGCAGTATTACTATTATTTGTATCTGCAAGAAGGATGTTAGTTAATACTAGTATTTGGCTGCCTCTGAGAGAGAATATTAAGACGCACAATACTCTCCATGTATCCTCCTCTGATCACGAAATAATAAATTTTACCCTGAATTTAATGATTGAGATTTGAGACTCGCTGTTATACTTTTCCAATACTATATAATTACTAAAAACTGACTGGCATCTCTGTAATGTAGCAGTGTTTTAAAAGGTTCTTTCTCTAGCCGTAGTTGCTCAGAAATTCTTTGGACTGAAAGGTGAAAGCAGCAAAGAGCATTTTATAAGTATCATGTGTTAAAAAAAAAAAAAAAACTATTTTGACACATCAAAAATCTATTTTACCTATATTATATATTTTATTCTTTTATTATTTTATTTAAATATTATTTCTTTATTTATTCTAATTCTTATTTTTATTTTTACTTTTTTTTTGGGTAAACAGTAGTAATAGAAAGTTTGCATAGTTCCCACTTCCCAATTATCATAGAAGAGAGAGAAAGTTTTAATAAAAAATGCTAAAATATTTATAGCACATCTCAAAATTCACTTCTTCCAACATTGCTTTAGCAAATGTCAAATTTATTTAACATTTGATAAATCTCATTAAGGTGATTTTTTGTGTTTGGTGTATTAAATTTAACATACCTGATGCTAATACTCTCAATGTTGGGCAAGACTTAAGTACAGTACTTATGTGGTGTTCCTTAGGTTCCCCTATTAAGATTCTGCCACGTAAATTTTTTCTCATAAGATAGAAGTGTATTTTTTAGTAAAGTATCCACATGATTAAATCTTAAAAGAGGAATCTAAAAACAGCACCTAAAGTACTGTACCTAAATTTTTTCCCTCAATGATTCATTGAATTGTAGTCACTGTAACTTTGTCACGCACAAAAGATGTGAATCCTACTCTATAGGGCATCTTTCTCCATGAAAATAAAAATCACTCTTCAATCTGTTTTTCTTTAATATATAAATTTTTTATTCAATTTTATGGGCAAGCCGAAAGAGGCTGGGTTAATCTAGGTGGAATTTGGTGGTTAATTTTTTTTGGACAAGAATGTAAAAATACATTTGGGGTTTGAGTAATTTGTAAAAACACATTTGGTGTTTTTTTTTTTTTTTAGAGAAACACACATTTGGTGTTGTAATTCTTATAATTTTGTCGGATTCTATAATTGCCAAAATAATTCAAAAGCTAAAATTTCTGTAATTTTTTTTGACAAAAAAATTATATGACCATCACATAATCACATTAAGAAGACTTACTAGGTGATTTGAGTCAGTAGTATCATTATAATTTATAATCACATGGTTTTTCTATTCATAACGGAAATTAGTTTTAAGAATCGATTCGACGAATATAAAAACCACCCCTAGTTATAAAACAATTTAAAGGGATATTTTTGTAATTGACCCAAACCCAAATGTTTTTGCAACCATCTTTTGTTTTACTCGATCAAACACGGATTTATTTGAGATTTTATGGGCTACTCTACTACCCTACCCCATATATGCGTAGGCAAAATGGACAGCACGTGCTACTCACCTGATCACTTAATTAAATAGCTAGTAGGCTAGTACCACTGATGATAGAGCACAATAATGTTGGCTTCGAATATGCATTCCGCACTGGAGTATCAAGTCTATCCTAGAAGATATTGTGTTCTTTGTTAATAGTTTTTCCAATGTTGAATTTTCTTTTGTACATAGAAAAGGTGATGTATCTGCTCATTTGCTCGCTCAATGGGCAGCTCTTGTAAACTGGTCTGGGCCGGTTCCCATCTCCTTTCTGCCTTCTCATGTATCTCAGGCTGTTGTTAGAGATGGGTCCAGGCCCGATCTTTTTGTTTCTCCCCGGTTTCGGGTTGAGTTTTTTGAGCAATAAAGTATTTATTCAGCAAAAAAAAAAAAAGAATATGCATTCTGCACCATTTCAATTCTAGGTATGTGGACTATGCCATTATGCCGTACGGTAGTATTGATTTTGGCTTGCTTCCACTTCCTAACCCCACGTGATCACGGAAGAGAAGGAGATGGCCTTACGTGAATACATCCATTTGTCAATTACAAGCAAAGACATGGATGGTAAGAGCATCTACACTGCTGGAATTAAAAATTTAGCTATTTGATATTATAAAAAGTTATTTTATTTATTTTGCCTACTCATTTTACAAAATATTTAACAACAGCGGATCTATTTTAACTTTCAACACAATAAAATAATATAAACATCATAATAAAATAATATATCTACTACAATAAAATAATATATCCACTACAATAAAATAATATATCCACTACAATAAACAACAATCACAACCACCGCAACCGTTACTGCTGCCACCACTGCCCCCGCCACTGACTCTTCCACTACCGCCCCCACCACTACAATGATATTTTTTTACCACTTCAAAAAAAAAAATTGAGAAAATTTACCACTTCAATTAAATATCCCTTCTTTATTTTTTCTTTATTATTTTTTACTCTCTCTTCCTCTCTATCTCTTTCTCTTTCTTTGAACCAAGATGCCAACAAAGTGATCACAACCCAAACCCCTACCACTGTTACCAAACCCATCAAGAAAAAACCCAACAACCCAAAATTGCAAACCAATCGGCAACCCACCACCACAACTCGATCAACAAACCACCAGAGGCGTCGGCGCCGTTGCTTCCATTTTTGACAATGGCCCGGATGGTGGTGGAGTGGTCCTTGATGAACTGTGACTTCTTCGGGGCCGTCTAGAGCTTGAGGACATTGTAGCGCCTCTGGAGCTCTTGCTCCAGGTACGAGTTCATCGGGCACAACATTAATACATCAACCAATCGGCAACCCACCACCACAACTCGATCAACAAACCACCAGAGGCTCTCACCTTCCTCGTCGGCGCAGGTTAATAGGTTGTGCCATGGGTTTGGACTGGTGTTGCTTTGATCTTTCTCTCTACTCTATCTCTGTGGGTTTGTGTTTTGTGGTGTTTTGTGATGTGGGTTTGGTTGATGGGCTTTGCTTTGGTGGTAGTGGTCTGATCCGGTGTTTTCCTGGTGGCTGGGTGTCTGATTCGGTAGGTTTTATATGAATTTTATGAGCACCACTACTAGCGAGCTGGCCGGCGAAGCAGAAAGGACATGAGGGATGCCGGAGAGAGAGAAAGAAAGAAAAAGAGAAAATATTATTTTAATGAGAGAAGAGAGAGAAGTTTAATAAAATATTATTATTTTTTTTAGCTTCTTTCTATAGTGCACAACCATAAATAGTTGTGCACTGTAGCAAGAATCTAAAAATTTTTAGCTATAGCTCCAATATTGTAACGTGCATTTTTGTGTTTTGGTGAAGCTAAAATAGCTATATAGCTATTTAGCTTCACTACTGCTAATGCTCTAATAAAATTCACTCATTCCTCTAAAAAATAATGGGTAATAATAGCAAAAAGAGTGGGGTTAAAGGGACAAAGCTTGTGTCTAGTGCACTGGACACAAGCTTAACTGTGTTAAATATATTACAAAATTTTATTATATAGAATTTTTTTATGGAAATTTACTATATAGATTTTATAAATTGATGTGTCAAAAAGTAGTAAATTTGTAGTAATTTAAACATTTTTCTAACTAAAATGTATATACTAAGTTATTATGCATTATTTTTTTTTTTAAAAAAATGTAAGATTTTTTTTAAAATAAATAAAATGTGCCTTAATTTTAGGGCTGTAAATGAACTAAGTTGTTCATAAATAGTTCAGACTTAGTTTGATAAAAAATTTGTTCATATTTGTTTGTTTATAAACAAGCCAAACTTAAACTTTAATTTTAGGCTTATTTAATAAATAAGTCAAATCCAAGTAAAAAAAATTGTTTATAAACAAGTTTTGTGAACATTAGGGCATGATACAAAACAAGTTGAATCTATACTTATATATGGGTTTGGTAATAAAATTGATATGAGTTGTGACAGATAAACTCATATCTTTCTAAAAATTTAATTAGTGACAGTTTGGAAAGCGTTTCCCTTAGCACGTCTGCGTTTGGCATTTAAAAGGTAGGTCCCACAGCAATTGTGCACTTGTCAGCTTACTCCACTTTAAATGCAGATTATATATTTTGCTGGGTCCCACATTGCATTATTCATATTTAAAAATTATTTTGCTACCGTGTTTTCAGTAATAAATTTTCAGTTTTCAGCAAATAAGCAGTATCCAAACAGACCCTTAATAGCCTTAAACTAATGAGTAAGGAAAAATTTAATTAATTAGGAGTTGAGAGTTTTGAGACCACTCACCCAAACTAAATAGGCTAGATAATAAGTTTGATGTGAGCTTGATAATATACTTGTGTTGGATCTCAAGTTTAAAAATATGATATTAAGCTCAAGCTTGGCTTTACTAATGAATTAAGTCAAGCCGAGTTTAAGTTTTTATATTATATAATGAACTCAAACTTGAACATTATTTGTAAGTTTGATTCAAGCTTAAACCAAGCTTGAACATTCTACTTTTCTTGTTGAGTTGAGTTTGAACATTCACTACTTTTACAAAACTTTGCTTATTTACTGCCCTACTTAATTTTATAAAATTTAAATTTGAATTTTTAAATTTATTAGTTTATCTTGACATCTTTAAGTTTTTTTTTTTTTTTTGATTTGACAGAATTTAAAATTTATATTCTTAATTTATCTTATTATTAAATTTAAACCACAAAGATATAAAAGTATAAACTGAAATTTTATTTTATTTTAGACAGGTATTTACGATTTGTCAAATTCAAATATCCTTTTATTGGTTGCTAGTTGTCAATCACTCCTTAATCAAATCTTAAAATTTACCTTTAGCTAAAAATAAGGAACACAAAACAGACGAGAGCTGTTGACTGTGGAGGTGGAGTGTGGGACCACAAAGTAAAACAGTAAATCTACTCTCTAGTCTATACTATACTATAGCACTAACACATAGACCAAAAACTGTGTACTGCAGAACGTGTACACATCATTGCCATCGCAGAAACACATGCAAACTTCACTCCACGTGTCACCTTCCCACAACACTTAGTATTAAAAAAAAAAAAAAAAACCTCTGCAATTTCAACATTTAAGCTCTTACACTACAGTCCCACCTTTTCCTCTCCATTATTCTCGCATCTTTGTTTACAAATTTAAAAATTCAATCATCCTCGAACAAGAATCTAAAACAAAATTTACACTCAACTAAAAATCCTAATATAAAAAAAGTTTGTAGCTTTTTCTTTGGGAGAAAACCGAGTTTCATGAATGTGGGTTTGATGACATATTGCTTTAGAGTCAGCAAAGTCACTTTCTTGGCTTGCTTGCTTTCTTTGCCTGAATAAAAAGTTATAGTTTAGTAGTAGTCGGTAACGAATTTTACTGGCATTTCTTTTTCTCAGTGGAAAATTTAATCTTTTAAGTTTGTTTATTTGAGTGTTTGGTGGAGGAAATTGTTGTGAAGCTGACCTCAAAGATTTCAATGCCTTTTTTATTGTCTCTGTCTCTCTGTCTCTCAAAAGGGAATTTGGGTTTTCGTTTTTTTTAATTCAAGCGTTTGGGGTTTGGTTATTGGTTCTTACAGTTCATACCTTGTCATCAATACGCGTTGCGTATCCGTGTTGATTTTCTTCCAAGTATAAGTTGTTGTTTTAATCTCGTTTCGTCGACTTGGGTGTTATTGTTGCTTAGTGTCGCAGTCAGATCTGGCATTTTGGCTTTGCTCGAACCGCATTTGGACATTCTCCTAGGTAATTGTCTATGTCTCTCTCTTCTTTATCTGTTGGAATCTCTGTACACTGTTTGGTTGCCGAGAAAACTATAAAGAGTACAACAAAAAGTAGAATGTTTTTGTTGTTTTTAATTTAAGATTAAAGTTTCATTTTTTTTTTCCACCGACATGTTTATTTGTAAGCAGGTCGAGTGTAGAGTTGAATGATCAGATTATTTGTAGGTTGTTTTTTTTTTTTTTGGATCTTAGATTGACTTTGTTCAGTGTTTTGTCAATTATGAATGCAGATCAGGTTGGAAATCCTGAGGTTGATTTAGAAAAGTTGGAATTTTTATGTTTGAAAATTGGGAATTCGTGTTAGTTATACAAAGGCGGATACTGGGTTTGTGATACGTAGGGAGTTTATTGTCATTGATTCCAAGGAATTTGCATTTTGGCTGAGTTAAACTATATAACAACATAGGATCTTTAGTTTGACTATATATATGATCATAGGATCTTTAGGTATTGGAGTTTAGTATGCTATTGAGAGAAAGGGTACAATAGCTTGAAGGTCTTGGGCCTAAGACTTTGTCGTGGAAGAAATGGCGTCGAGTGAAGGGAGGCGCCATCGTCATAATCTTGTGCCTCTTGCTGCATTGATCAGTAAAGAGATGAGGAGTGAGAAGATGGAGAAGCCAACTGTGAGATATGGGCATGCAGCTCAGTCTAGGAAAGGGGAAGATTATTTCCTGATTAAGACGGATAGTCAGCGAGTCCCAGGGAATTCTTCATCAGCGTTTTCTGTATTTGCGGTAAATTTTCTCCCTTACTCTCTCGAGTTCTACTTTGCCATGCCTCATGAACTGGACCTAGATGTTCAACTGAGTTATATATTATTGAACCATTATATATGCACCGACTTTATGGTGCTTTCCTCCTTTTTTATGTTTAGAGTCTTTTTCTCTTTTTAATGCTCAATATGTTTAGAGTATTTTTCTCAATTTGTAAGAATGATGTCTTTGTAAAGAAACATGGTTCGTGTTCTGTTATTACTACAGAGATTGTGGTTCAAAATATACTTTCTTCCTTGTTTTGGCATGTTCTGGTTGTCATTGATTGTATTGTTAAGCTCTGTCCTACATAATGGGTCATTGTTTTTCTTCTGATGTTCAGATCTTTGATGGACACAATGGAAATGCCGCCGCCATTTTTACAAGGGAGCAATTGCTGAATCATGTGTTGGGTGCTATTCCCCGTGGGCTTGGACGGGAGGAGTGGCTTCAGGCTTTACCTCGGGCATTGGTTGCTGGGTTTGTGAAGACTGACAAAGAATTCCAAAGCAGAGGCATGGAATTGCCCCCTACCTCTCCCATTTTTTAGTATCCTATTTTTTAGTAGAAAATCATTTGTTTGCAGTGTTTAAGTCATACTTATTGTGCTTGATAATGAACTAGTTCTTTCTTGTGTGTCTCCAGGAGAAACATCTGGAACCACTGCTACGTTTGTAATAGTTGATGGGTGGACTGTGACAGTTGCATCTGTTGGAGACTCCCGTTGTATTTTAGATACTCAGGGTGGCACTGTTTCCACCTTAACTGTTGATCATAGACTTGAAGAGAATGTGGAAGAGTGTGTGTCTATTTTAAAGCCCTTGTTTATCCCCTTTTCCTGAATACACTTAGTAATTGAATGTTCCATGATTGCAGGAGGGAACGTGTTACTGCAAGTGGAGGTGAAGTGGGAAGGCTTAGTATTTTTGGTGGTGCTGAGGTGTGCATTTAGGTTCTTAAATTTTTTTCTGGAACAACTGCAGACGTTCCTCCCTCTATTTATCCTTGTTATTTTACGTTTTGTAATATGCAATTTTTAACCTCTACAGATTGGTCCCCTCCGTTGTTGGCCAGGGGGTTTATGCCTTTCTAGGTCAATTGGAGACATGGATGTTGGAGAGTTTATAGTTCCAATACCATATGTCAAGCAAGTGAAGGTATTTATTCTTTTCTATGCTTATGTTATTTTCACATTTATCTTCAATTTTTTCTTCAGATGTCTCCTAATATATTAAAAAAACTCTGAAGTATGTGCATCATAGCATCTGCATTCCAAATCCTAACACTCTTCATTTCTATAAAAGCTTTCAAAGGCAGGTGGGAGGCTTATAATTGCTTCTGATGGCATCTGGGATGCCCTATCCTCTGAAATGGCAGCAAAATCTTGTCGTGGGTTGCCTGCTGAACTTGCAGCTAGGCAAGTTGTGAAGGTAATTAAAACTCATTACTATGCTAAATCTTCTGGCTAGTTGTGTTTGAATCACCATGGCCTTCTGCTCCCTGGTTTATCATAAACCATGGGCTAGAGCCTTGATGTATCCTTACATTAATTTAAATGCTAAAAGCTTTGATTTTTTATTGGATTATTCTTTAGGAAGCATTAAGGACAAGGGGACTAAAGGATGATACAACCTGTATAATTGTCGATATAATTCCTCCTGATCCTTCAGTACAACCCTCGACTCCTCCTAAAAGGCAGAATAAGCTAAGAGCTCTATTTTTTAGGAAGAGGGCTCATGATTCTGCTATAAAACTTTCAAAGAAGCTATCAGCTGTAGGTATAGTGGAAGAATTGTTTGAAGAAGGCTCGGCGATGCTTGCTGAAAGGTTAGTATGCCTATTTTGCAAATTTTTATTTTTGAATGATCTTAAAAGCTTACAATTTTGCATTGCTTGTTGATGTCCTTTTCATAGCACTTCATCTATTGCTGCCTCTTTCTTGTAAAAAATTGCTTTATTAAGTAGATAGCTACTAAGGGCTTAATAAAAATTCTATAGTAAAAAAAAAAAAAAAAAAAATTTATGGGCAACTATATTTTAGCATAATGGAAACGTGCAGGAGGGAGAATGAGGGAAGAAGGGGAAGGACAGAGATTTGATTTTATTCTCTGTACTCATATAATAGTGGTACATTAAAAGATAAAAGTCCTTGATGACAATAATATTGATTAGTACATTAGAGACCTAATTGACAATGCTCTTGGAGCGTATATGTGCACAATGCTCTACTTGGTGAGGCAAAATAACTGATTGCTTCTTTAGTTTGGGATGGTAATTGTTGTGAACCATTATAGTTTTTTGTCAACTTAGATTCGACCATCAGGAATGGTCTGGACTCTAGACTGAGTACTAATCCATATTTGGTCCTAGGTTAGAAGTACGACAAGAAGATACAGTTATGTATGGGGTTGATGTCATACCATACCTACTTCTAGTGGAATTGCTCTCTAAATTTGAATCTTCAGGTTGCAGTTGAGAGGAAAAAAAATGTCTTAATAAATTCTGTTCTTTAGAGTGATGCTGAAGTTCTGAGATAGTGATGTAAGGCAAAATTTCATACTTACCATTCAAGTTTATTTTTCATATTTTTATCTACTTTTCTGATTTTTAGGTTTTCAAATTTTATTTTCTTATTTGTAATTGTTTTTAGGGGTTTCTTTGTCAAAATAAGGTTCTTATATGATAGACTGATTAAAGTTATTTTGGAATTTTTTACTTGGAAACTACAGGTTCTTCTAAAGCCTATAAACAGACCTGCAATGTTTAAAATGAAAATTACAATTCAAATGAAATAACAACTCAATATTTCAATAAAATTGAGACTTAATTTTGTTTTCTAATTGATTCAAGATTTTTTTTCCATCCATCCTTGTTTATTTATGAGTGCATGTGTTTATTTATTTGTTTAATATTTTATTTTGATAAGTTTGAGTGCACATGCTATGCACCTACTACACTATTTTTTTAGATGGAAATGTGAGAAGACTTTGAGTGCTAAATGAAAATATTTTTGCACATTAATTATTAGTTTAAAGTTAATGGAAAATTACACTTTACCAACCTAAACTATATTTTAGATTACATTTTGTACTCTAAACTTTTCAAATGCACGTTTTGCACCCTAAACTATGACCCTTGTTACACTTTACATCCTGAGTCCCAACGTTAAGTTTGCCATTAACTTGGATAGAAATCTAAAGTTTAGGGTGCAAAGTATAATCATGAGTATAGTTTAGGGTGGTAAGGTGTAATTTATTCTTTGTTTTTAAGGGATTGAGAAGAGGGGCAATTGGGTTTTTTCACATGATGTCATACTTTTCCATCCAAGTTAACGGCATACTTAACGTTGGAGTGTAAAGTATAACAAGGGTCATAGTAGGGTGCAAAATGTGCATTCAAAAAGTTTAGGGTTCGAAGTGTAATCTAGAGTAAGGTTTAGAGTGATAAAGTGTAATCCCCCCTAAAGTTAAAGTTAAAAACTTGAACATCTTCTGCAGCCCTCTCAAAAGGAGTCTTTTACCTTGGACTTGAAGATATGTGGAACCTTCTAATTTGGTCCACATGGTAGAACTTGTAGATTACATTGTTTTAGCTTGTTATGCCGCACTTTTGAGTTCTGTGCCTGATGTAGCTTGCATTGTCTTCTCAGAATATGCTGCATTATGGGGATCTGATTTTACTTTATGCTGTAAAATATGTTTATTTATAAGTTGATCCACTTTTCAGATGGATTATTATTTTTTGTTTGTTTGTTGAATAGAAATCTATCACCCTTTTAGGAAGGGAATGGGACAAATTAAGCCATTAACATTGTTATAAAATGCCCGTATGGCTAGTAGATGGCCTACCCTTTTCAATTGGGTGTTTATTCTTATAGTTCAATCTCTTGATCTTTTTTCTGGGGAACCAAGTTTCTTATCTCATGAGAACTTTGTGCTCTATGATTTTGGGTTACATCATAAATTATAATCACGTGTCTTGCAGATTGGGAAACGATGAGTCTACTGGCCAATCAACATCTGGCCTTTTCGTCTGTGCTATATGCCAAGTTGACCTTGCTCCAAGTGAGGGCATCTCTGTTCATGCTGGTTCCATCTTCTCCACCAGCTCAAAGCCCTGGCAAGGGCCTTTTCTTTGTGCTGATTGCCGTAACAAGAAGGACGCAATGGAAGGAAAACGTCCTAGTGGAGTTAAAGTAACATAGCTCCTATATTGTTTCACCCCATTCTTTACCCCATAAAATCAATTTTTTGAAATCTCCTTTTTCATAGGCTAGGCAATTGTTTGAATCTTACTAAGATGTTGCATAAAATGTATATGTAATATCCGCAAATAATGTAAAATGAGTTTTAGCATTCAAGTAATAGAAGGTTTAAGGAGCAACTATCTTATATGTTTGGGGTGTATTTGGAAATCTACAGTTGCTAAATATGATAGTTAAAATTTGGTATTTAGGTTAGTTAAGCCAGGTCCATTTATTCATGGGTTCTATTTAGTTTAATTGGAAAAATATTTAGTTGTTGAACAAGTAATCTGGGTTTCAATCTTGCCGAGACCCCCAAAAAAAAATAAAATATATATATATATATATATATATACAATTGATTCTTGGCTTCCATAGGTTCAAAAATCCTATTGTATCTATTTATTTTATTATTATTATTTTTATATAAGATAGAATTTTTTTTTTTTTTTTGAAACTGATAGAATTTTAATTTATGAAGGGGGTTCTATAATAATTGTTTTTTTTATCATCAAGTCAAGATATAGATCGGTTTTTGGTATAGGTGGGGATCGAATACACTAGACTCATTTTCTATATCAATTAATGTAAGTTGATTTGCTTCTAGTTCAGATTGATATATTCTAAACTATTTCATTGATACTCTTGACTTTTCAAGATGTTAGGGTGAGCGTGTTTTTTGGTAGGTCTTTTTTTTTTTTGTTTTTGTTTTGTTTTGTTTTTTTGTTTTTTTTTTTTTTTTGGCGGGAGGGAGGGTGCGTGTGTTAGTGTATGCATCCAAGTAAGTTCATCTCTATGTATGCTTGGACGGGGATGAATCTCATTACGTTAGGAACTTTAGGTAAATACACATAGGATGAAGCCCTATGGCTTAAAAGTAAACAAAAATTATATATAGGGTTCGATGAATGTGTGCTCCTAAGGTATACATTAATCATCAATTTTATGAATTTTTTTATGGAAAATTAGAAAATATTTTCCAAAAAGTTGGTCACTTTTTCATAAAAAAATTTCTAAATTGGTTTTACTAACGTATGCCATTATATATATACTAGTCTCATCACACACACTCCACACGTGTGACAAGGCTCTTTTTTTATTTTGAGTTTAATGTAATTTTTCAATTTGAATTTATCTATTGTTAGTGAGGTTACACCAGAAGAGATTTTTAAGAAACTAAAATTTAGGATTTGAAATAGAGTAAACGGTTGGATTTAGTGTGCTAGTTTTTAGGAAAAAATTATCAAACGTGCATGAGATATATTTAAATAGAGAGTGTGCTAATTTTTAGGAAAACTAATTTCTTTGATAGTTTTTTTTTTTTTTTTTAATTTTATTGAATTACAATTTTAACCGTATTTTTTATTTTTTAAGAATAATGATTATCTAATTAGCTTAGGGGAATTTTTGATATTTTCTGAAGGTATAACCAACTTTCTAAATCCTCTTAATATATATATAAACTAAATTGTAAACTATGTTGATGATTCTTTTTTCGCCCCACATGGCATTATTTCATTGGCAACCCACACCATATCAACATATTATTGAATTTTGGGTAAATCCCTTTTAAAGTCCAAAATAAACTTATATCTTATCCAACTACGTGGATTGGGCTCACATGGTTCACAAGATCCTTACTTCAAGAGGCAGATTCATGGTCCACATATCCTCTTTATCAATTGGGATCATAACCCACGACATCATCAACATCAACACATGGATCGGGCTCAAGCAATGAATCAAAGCTCACGGCCCATACTACCTCTCTCGTATTCATGGAAAACGGCTTCTCCAACAAAAACCCATATTTACACAAAATGACAACAAAACCTAAGGTACGTCATCTCATCTTCGGCTTATGATCCAAGCTCATGAGTCTCTTTGGGAAAACTTTGGGAGTCATGGTTTGGAGGGCTAAGAGGTATGTTCAGTAAAGCTCTAACGGTTTAAAGTAGATAAAAGAAACATGTTGCTTGGTGTGTTTTCTCCAACTCCCTGAACTCTGACGAGTCAATGTGTAGCGGGTAACATATGGTAAACCTCTCTTATCACATAGCACTTAAAATGATAAAACTCTCTATTGCTCTTTTCGTAAATCCTAATATTCATCATATGACAAACACTCAAAAACTCCAGCCATCTAAGTGCTGACAAAATAACCATTCATTTAATCTCCAACTATTCCTATACGAATTTAGAAACCTAAGTTTATTATTCTACATAAACTTATTACTATTTTCAGCTAAAATTCAACTCAAACACATGGCTAAATTTGATTGGCTATCTTTAATCTTCAAATATAAAATAGTCATAATATCTTTAATACCCAGCTGTCATCTATTATAATCAGACCAAATATTCCCCTGCTAGAGCAGAGTATTAAATGCTCTTTTTGCTCTCCAAGATTAAGTCACAACACAGTAAGAATCTCTAAAACTTCATTAACTATCAATTAATAATTTTATTACTTACTAAAAATGTGTTGTAATAGAATCTTGGACTAAAAATATAAATACCCAAAAGAGGAAGCCTTTTCAGTAGAACACTAGCAGTGTGTTCAACACTTGACACCTAGCTGAAAGTGACATCACTAGCCATTTAATGCTCAATCCCAGAAGCCAACTGTTATACCCAAAATAGCAAGATATCCTTAAAAGAGATCTGACCATTTTTAGCAAAATCCAAGAAATAAATGCTGTATATTCTCTCCAGCTGCCTAACATCATCTAGTAGACCTCATTTACTTCAGCCCCAAGCAACAGTTGTTTTATGACAGCTATGACAACTTTTTATGACAACTGCGACAGCTTTTTCAGAACAGTTGTAAAAGCTGACCTAGTAGCCTTAACATTATAGAATTTCCTTATCTGGCTAAACAAAACCAACTAAAGAAACTATATTTTTCTTGCTAAAATCCTTTCCTTTTTAGCTGGTCTTTCCTCTAGCTGATCTTACCCAAAACAGCAAAAACCACTTAAAGCTAAACATACCATTTTCGACCAAATCCTAGGATGGATTTTCTGAAAATTTATTGCTGATTGGGACAAATTTTTGGTTGAGATTCTTTGCTAAATATCCCCTTAAACTCAGCTATAAATAGAACCCCTCATCAACACACCAATAGAGAAGAACAACTCTTTCAAAAACTTCTCTATTCTCTCTCCCTCTAATTATCTTCTTAAGCTCTTAATGAAGTTCTAAGCTTCTGAGTTTTTAGTTTCCAAATTAAGAACTAACTCTTCAGCCCTTAGCTCATAACTGCCTTTCATAAGCCCTTTTCCATCCTCCAGCAGAAAATCCTAGCAACATTGCTAAACACATTACAACACTATTACTCTTCTTATACTCATTCTCTCACTCTTCATATTCAGAAAATACATTTCTCTTGCTGCTCATATCTCCAAATACCTAAACACATCTCCATATTTTTCTCTTACAAAATCTTTCCTCTTGGAAAGCAATCACTATAACTTCTCCAGTAGTTATAATCTCATATCTTTATTACAGATTACCCACCTGTGGTTTAGCCCGAATTTAACTTACACACCCGTGGTTTCATTTTTGACACTTTACCCACCCATGGTTCATTCCGTTTATGCTCCGTAACCCACCTCTAATTTTTCCGTTACTCTAACAAGTTTCATCAAAAAATCAAATAAGAAATCAGATCAAACACTCCTTTCCCATGCACTCTCTCACGCTTGCTCACCCACCTGAGTTACTCAAAGGTGCTTTTGAAAGGTTTTGATCCCCTTTTTATAAAGAATTGTTGGGGTTTGGCGGACATCAAAGTTCATTCCCACTCAGGGAGTGTTTTTCTGCAGTGTCTATCAACCCCTCCTTTGTGTTTAAAACTAAACTTTTCATGATTGATGCAAGAACAAGGTATGTTGTATCTATAATGAAGTACATTGTTTACTGTTACATAGGCAAAAATATTAGGAATAAAGATAAAAAATATTCTGGGTTTGATAAAAAATATTCTCTCTTCTTCTTTTTTACTGTTCATGTTTGGGTTTTTACTCTCTCTGCATGTTAATTTTCAATGTGTTGCTAGTAATTTGTGACTCTTTTTTGTGGGCTTAATTTTGAAACCAATCTGGTATAAAACGTGGGATCAAATGTCGTGCTATATTTTTCTTCTTCTTTGTTTATTTGATTTAGGAATTGGGTTTCTTTTGGTTGTTGGGGTTTGAAAAATGGGATTTGAGGCATGGTTACTGATGGATCCATGGGTTTGGATGTGTGTGGGTGTGTTGATGTTTGTATTTTGACTTGGGTTTTGGGGTTGTATTTTGATAGTTCTGTGGTTTGTACTTTGATGGTATTGCTTGATTTGATTTGTATTAGTTTTTTGGGTGTATGTTTTTCATGTTTGTGTATGTTCTTCATGTTTGTGAATTGTGAGAAACTAATACCATATTTTAATCTTGTTTTTCTTTTGTTTTGTTTTTTTGTTTTGTTTTTCTTGTTTTGGGAGGAGAGAGACATAAAATGGGTGTAAAAAGATTTATTTACCCCTCTTTTTTAATAGAGGTGGGTAACAGAGACTAAACGGAAGTAACCTCAGGTGGGTAAAGTGTCAAAAATGAAACAACGGGTGGGTAAGTTAAATTTAGGCTAAACCACAGGTGGATAATCTATAATTATCCGTTATCTTTAACCTCTATATCTTTCATACTTCCATGTATCTTACAGATTACATATCTCACAAATTATCCATACATATTCCTCATATATATTACAAACTCATCTCTCGCCAAGTATTCATACTTATTATCCATACAAACACTACATCCCACAAAACATCTATATCTTTTACTATCTCCATACTTCTCAAGAGATATCAAACACTCATACCAAAAGCTCTTCTCATGGAAGGCATAAACTTCTAATACTAAAGCCCTTCTCCTACAAGGACTAAGACCTCATATCAAAGCCCTTTTCCTAGTAGGTACAGACAATTCTTACAAAAGCCCTTCTCATGGAATGCACAAACCTATCTTACAAAAGCCCTTCTCATGGAAGGCAATACCGTTCATAAGTTCACAATATCTAAAAGAGCATTATTAAAGGGGAAATTAGTGCATAATAAATGGGACAAACTTGACCAGCCTTTGCACACAGCTGGACATACTTTCTCTCCCTCCAGTTGCACCCATTTTTTCCCTTTAATCTTGAAGTTATCATGGCAAACTGCCTCTCCATTGCTGGAGTCATTTTGTTGGAATATTATTAACTAACTGATGCTATACAGTTGGAGCTACAAACTATACAAAGATAAGTCACTATGTTTCCTTATCTTTAAATTTACATTATTGAATATGTGAATACTTTACCTTTAAATACATATTACTTTATTTCAACTACTGTTACAACTATTAATCAAAGTTGTTATATCAAACACATATTATTTATTTATTCAACCATTATCATGATTCCTAGACTTTAGGCTTTACCCATTTTGTAGGTTTAAAAATACGCTAGAAGCCATTGGATTACGTGGCCTAATGTTAAGTTATGGACGCAACTCCCCAAACATATTCGAGTCTAGCAAGGTTATCCCTCCAACGGCCAACATGTGGCTGCGCACCGAAAAACGGCCCCCAAACAAACTACAACTTTAAAGTTTGGGAGTGTTTGGATTTACACTCAGAAGTTTCAAAATTTGGGTTTTACTCCCTAAGTTCTATTCCGTTTACATCAGCAACCCCTCTATCCATATTTTTCATTAAGTGTCACAAATACTTGCCACGTGTATTTAGTTTATTCAATAAAATGATATGACATAGCATAATAAAAATGATGTAGTAACATTTTATTGGATGAACTAAACATGCGTGGCAACTTTAAAAATGTAAAATCCAAATTCTGAAATTGGTGTAAAATCTAAACACTCCCAAATTTTAAGATTTTAGTTTGCATAAAAGAGGGAGTTAGACCCCTTTTTTTGTGGTCTCTAATGATAAGTAACGGCTAGTGCTAGGGTTTTGATTTTAGGGTTTTGTACCAACCAATGTACTTTCCACAAGTGTCGAGTGCCTTTTCAAAGGCTAACTATTCATGGTCTATAAATATAGTCTCCATATCAGTTTTTTATTATAGATTTTTTTATACTATTAGAGAGATTTACAAAATTCTTCAAGATTGCCACTTGAAGTATTCTTACTTTAGTTGTATTATAACCTTAATATTTAACCATTTAACTTTATCATTATGCAACTGGGAGAAACAATGACCTATTTTTGTATCTTTAACCACTGATGCCTTCGTGAAAAGCATGCGTTGAAGCGGTCAAGTGTTTCATTATTGTTGCTTTTTCCTTATTCAAAAACTCATTACTTATTCAAAAACGAGTAAAGAGATTCTTGGTGATAGGAGAACTTGTTTTTCTTGTTTTTTTTGTTTTTTTTTTTGTTTTTTTTGTTTTTTTTTTTTTTGATATAAGATAGAAATTTTGTGTGAAGCTTATTTTTGGAGATTTGAACTCTAATCCTTACTCTTCACACCCTACACGCATTTATATTTGTGGAGTGACTATCGCATCAAAGGTGCACGGTGGTAGGAGAACTTGGCTTTAATAAGCAAAGAAAAGGTAGCAAAATTTTTTCCGCATTCAAAACCAAGTTCTCATGCGTTCTTAAATAAGAGTTCTACTCCTGGATTCCTAACATTTAAGAACTCATGAGTAGAATGTAGAACTCACACTTGAAAACGGCTTACAAGGGGAGGGTGCCTCAGAGCTTACACACACATGGTTAAACTTATACTTAATCCACGTGAGACACTAGGATCATAACTGGAGAATTTCATTGTACCACCTATGAAACGGAAGCTATATAGGTATAGGAATAATGCAAAAATATTTGGATATGCACATGCACATTCATGAAATATATTATTCTACATGTAGGTTTTATTTTTATTTTTATTTTTAAATATTGTTCTGTTGTAGTTGTTCCTAATAGATGTGCTTCTACTATTTCTGCTCCATGCCATAATCGAATCCTCTATAGAAACTGCTTTAACTTCGTTGCAATGAAAACTATATAAGATACATAGAAGCCAGTTTTAATAATGCTTATGTAAGGTTGTTAGGATTTCAAAGCTTTAACTTAATTTTGATCTTCATTGTTTAACTAACACAATTTTGTTTGAATCTTACTACAAGCACTACAAGAAAAAGGACTATTGCGGTGGGCCAAAAGCGCTGCTAAAGGTACATTTGACCCTTAGCGACGGGTGCTATTGCGGCGGTTCCTCCTGCCACTGTTGCGGCGGTAACAAAAAGCGTTGCAATAGATCTACCATTTAGCGGCGGTTTTGGTCTATTGCGGTGGGCAGAAAACCGCCGCCATATGAGGTTAGAATTTAGGTCAATTGACCTTTTAGCAATGGGATATGTGTGCCGCTATAGGGCTTCATGTACAACTAACCATATGCACATTTTAGTGGCGGTTACACGTGCCGTAATATGTGTGAAGCTTTAGTGACGGGCTATAAACGCCGCTGTAGGGCTTCAATTATATCATAATTTTTGACCATTAGCATTGCTATTTGCCTGCCGCTATAGGTTAATTTTTCCCCCCTAAGTTTTAAAACCACAGTCCTATTACAAACAACTTGTAATAATTTTAGTTCTACAGAAACAATACCACAATACTTGCCAATTTTAGTTCCCATGGGTTTCAATTGGGTTTTAAAACCACTATTTGCCAATAACCTGTTCAAAGACCTGTTTCAAAGAACCTGTAATAATTTTGGCTCTATTAATACAATACCACAAACATAACTAATTAACAACACCATAAATGTTTTCAAACTAACATAATATTAACATAGAAATATATTATCAAATACATAACATTGTCTATTACCATCATCATAAGATTAACAAAAAAAGATGTGGTCCTTTGAATAAAACAACCACTCAATATAAGCTAATACCATAATTAAAGTTCCAAAGTATTTAAAAATATCCTCCAACACTTGCAAAAAATGCGGTTGTAGCAATGAAGTTCCTTGTACACAAAAGAGTCCCCAAACACCAAGATAAAATCTATAAGCATCTTTGGTGATGGGATGAAGCTGATGATTTTTGGATAGGTGGAGATTGTTGGACCAGAGGAACATCTTACATACAAATTATGATTACTTAATAAGTGCATCTAAATGGAATAGAATGACAAGAAAATATTACCAAGGCAAAAAATGGGAACAAGTTCAAACAATGTCCTATATATATATATATGATCTAACTGATTTGGATAGAATTGTAGTGCTACTTAACTGAGGGCTCTTGCAAAAGTCATATCAGCTAATAGCTAGCATCAAATCTATTTTCAGCATTGCACAGAACTTTTGATTTCAAATGGCTAACTAAAGAAATTAAGTGCACCTGGTAAATAAATATCAAATGGCTAACTAAAGAAATTAGCATAGTGAAAAATATAGTCAATAAACTAGAGGGGCATGCGTAAAAAATAAACAAGTACAGCCATCATAAAAATTGAATACTGAGACATGTTAAGGTCTCTATTATGGAAAATAGAGTTCCACCATTTCTAAGAATTGAATTACTTTTAATAAGTCTTTAAAGTAAATGTTGGAAGGTCCAACAGTTGGGACATGTTACTATGTGAAATTGGAAATCTCAAACCACTTAAAGTTGTGGTTTTGCAAACTAAAATGGCATGACTGGTTGCTTGGTCTCAAAACAATTTGAAATGGGATAAATGCTACTAGCCAACTACATGCCATACATGCTACCTGCTATAATTAGGGTGGAATGTAACTTATCAAAATAAAATAGGGTGTTCTAAAGACAAAAAAGTAAAGAACCTAACATACTACAAACAGCTACTATCATTTAATAGCAACCAAAATTGTAAACATACTATAAGTATGTCCATCACATTCCAAAATAGGCTAAGGAGAGTAGTACCATATCTAATTGACTAGTCAAATGACCCAACAACCAGCTATGTTCCTAAGAAAACAATGAATTTAAACGCATACAAAAGTTATCAACACATTTGGTAACTATAACATCATTACTAGCAATATTCTTTAGGAATGGACATCTCTTTAAATATCTCATTTCATTTTAGTGTTCCTCATGTGTGAAAAAGATAGAGAGAAGCCCCTAAAATGAATTAATCGAATAAAAATAACTCAACAAGAATCATCCAATATTACACAAAACAGTCAACACTCCCAATATCATCTAAAACCACCTTATATCTCCATGCAAGCCACCTGCTTGCCCCAATTCAATAGCCCACCACAAAGAGAGAGAGAGAGAGAGAGAGTACCTTAAGTCTAACACAAACAAGTTCACTTGCTTTGTTCACATGAACTTGTAATGCCTCTTCTTTTTGCAATCTGCCAACAATGAAAGAATATATATAAACATAAGTTCATTTGTAATGTCCTTTTCTTCCTCTACTTTAATTTCTCTCTTCTTATAATTATTAACTTCATGTCCCTACTCTTTTATTATTATACAATGCCAGGATTGCAAGAACTGAACCGTACCCTTAATATTAGATAAGTAGCATTCATAATAAACCAAAAATCCAGTTATCATGTCCATATGAATAGTATAACAATCAAGTACCCTCCATCTAATCACTCTTCTAGTAGTTATATATAATTCCTAGCCAACAAAAATTAGCTGGGCTCGTAGATTGTAATATTCAAAGGTAAATAAAGGGGAATAGAAGAAAGAAATCTAATGAAAGCATGAAGAACATTTAAAGCAATTACTTATCCTCTTTTGATTAATCACAATTGCCAAAATAAAAAACTAAGAATAACTGACAAAGCACCTACAACAGAGCCACCATGAATCCCTAAACCACATCGACGTTGAAAATCTCCACACTCCACGCTCCATAAACCAAAACCCACAATCAAATTTCAAAAATTTAACAATGCCACCCCAAAATTATAAGCAAAATAAGCAAAACCCAGATCCCAAATTTGATGAAGAGGTCAAACATAGATGTGTTGACAAGTTTCCAAACAAAAAGCCAGTGATAGTAGAATCACCCTACACTACATATCATGAAATGTGCCCAAACATTGATGCGTGCACCCACAAATGTGGGAAAACATAACAAACAAAAGAAAGATCCTGGTCACAACACTGCCTATCAATGCAGAATTAGCAATACCTCTTCATCCAAAAGTTCTTAAATAGTTAAACTCACTAAGCAATCATTGGCCCCTAGCCCCTACTACCTCTATCCACTCTCTATTACAAACACATAATTCTAAAATTATTAGAAGATACAAATACATAATTCTAAAATTATTAGAAGACCTGAAAGAACTAAAGTATGAAAATAATGATAAATTGATATTTCCATCAACATTGAAGTCAAAGGTGCTTTTAGAGTATGTACCCTCCATCGTCAATGTCACGGAAAGCAATTGCACAAAATGAATGTCTCAAATTTAACCACTGGAAGTGAAAAGAATACACATGTTGATGACTGCTTAAAACTACTGAATTCACAACTACCAATGATTCTCCCATTAGTAATTTTCAGCTCCTTATCTATGCCTTTCAAATAGTATAGCCAAACATGTGCATGCATACATTCCATGGTAAAATGAATCACAAATGAGAATATACAAAGGCCTCAACTAAGCCAAAATGGATTTAATCACGAAATCAACAGACGATGATCATTGTCAGATACAACAATATAAAAAGAGAACCCACTTGGGAATTCAATCCGTAAACGCACTCTATCAGTAAACTAGAAAACAAATTATGACAATACTGTGAGCAACTAAAAGGCTTTTACTTGATAAGTAAAGTTAGCTCACAAGTTCAGAATTGCACTTGTAGACCCTAACATGAAAATACCCAGACAGTAACCAAGATAAATTAATCAAAAATCAAAATTTTCAAAATAAATTTTAGAAACAGAGCTGGGGTATTGAAACAGGTCAACTATGCATTACTCAACAAATTCGGGGAAAAAAAAAGAAGAGAAATATTAAACAAAATTAGCAAAAGATATATAGGGAATAAATTGAATACTGGGAATGAAAGGATAAAATAGAGAAATTAATGGCGAAGAGAATTGACAGATTGGAAAAAAAAAAAAAAACAAGACCCAAATTAGGCTTTAGATCAGAACTCGAAATTACAGGACTGAATCAAAAAAAACAACAATAAATATAAATGTTTCTCTCTCTCTCTCTCTCTCTCTCCAGCTATAGATTGCTTTTGATCTTATCATACGGTGGAGGAATCGTTCTACAAGAATAAATAAAATAATCAATCAAAACCACCCATATTTAAATTTATTTATATAAGAAGAAGATTAAAGAAAGAAGGAGAAAGAAGATAGGGTTAGTGTTGATGGAAGATGGTGGCAGTCGGCGGCGGTGGCTGGTGAGGATGGAGAGAAAGAGAGAAGAAAGTCAGATTTTGGCTTTGGGGGGAAAAAAGCTAAGTGAAACACGTTAGGAGGGAAACAAATTTTTGGGAAATTTTGGGTGGGAAAAAAATAAAAAAAGACAGATTTATTTTGAGGAAAAAATAAAAATAAAAATAAAAGAAGACAATTTTAATTAATTACCATTTTTGACTAGCAATTACCATTTTGTCATGCATTTGGTAATTGTACATGAATCAAACACATCTATATATCTAAGTGAGTTAATGAGTGCAAAATATTAAGAATATAATATTAATGTGCTATGAAATAAAATTTAAAAACAAAAAACAATCTCATATACTCAATAAAAATCACCACACAACTTTCTCAAAAAAAAAATAAAAAAATACCACACAAAAAAAATTATATCTTATTAAAAATTAAAAAAAAAAATGATCATAGCTATTATTAAATTTATGTAAGAATTTTAATATGTGACTAACTACGTTTACTTTTTTTTAAAAATAATATGACTAATTGGATGGTCAGATTGAGAAAATATAACCATAAAAGTACACAACACATGTCCATCATGCATCATACTTAGATTTGAAATCTAACTGTTGGATTTGAAGAGTGTAATAAAAGGTTAATTCTGGTAAATTATGATCACAATCAAACGGTTGGATTTAGAAGAAGGTGCGGTCAAAGTTGGTCAAACCCGGTCAAACTTAATAGATGGTCTCGAGACCACTGGACTTGGTGAAATTCATATTCAAATCTTGATCAATAGAACTGAAGAGTATGGTGACATACTGGTGTTGGTGAAATTTGAGACCAATTGGATGGTTAGATTGAGTAAACATAACCATACAAGTACACATGTCCATCATGTGCCATACTTAGATTTGAAATCTAACCATTAGATTTGAAGAATATAATGAAAGGTTAATTCTAGTAAATTATGGTCACAATCAAACAATTGGATTTAGAGAAATATGTGCTCAAAGTTTAGTCAAAGTTGGTCAAACCCGATCAAACTTAATAGATGGTCCCAATACCATTGGACTTAATGAAATTCATATTCAAATCTTGATCATTAGGATTGAAGAGTATGGTGACATATTGATGTTGGTGAAATTTGAGACCAATTGGATGGTCAGATTGAGAGAATATATATAGCCATATAGGTACACAACACATGTCTATCACATGCCATTCTTAGATTTGAAATCTAATTGTTGGATTTGAAGAGTGTAATGAAAGGTTCATTCTGGTAAATTATGGTCACAATTAAACGATTGGATTTAGAAAGAGGTGCGATCAAAATTTAGTCAAAGTTGGTCAAACCCGGTCAAACCCGATCAAACTTAATAGATGATCCCGATACCACTAGACTTGGTGAAATTCGTATTCAAATCTTGATCATTAGGATTGAAGAGTATGGTGACATATTGGTGTTGGTAAAATTTGAGACCAATTGGATGGTCAGATTGAGAGACTATATATAGCCATATAGATACACAACATATGTCCATCACGTGCCATTCTTAGATTTGAAATCTAACTGTTGGATTTGAAGAGTGTAATGAAAGGTTCATTCTGGTAAATTATGGTCACAATTAAACAGTTGGATTTAGAGAAAAACGCGTTCAAAGTTTAGTCAAAGTTGGTCAAATCTAATCAAACTTAATAGATGGTCCCGATACTACTGGACTTGGTGAAATTCATATTCAAATCTTGATCATTAGGATTGAAGAGTATGGTGACATATTGGTGTTGGTAAAATTTGAGACCAATTGGATGGTCAGATTGAGAGAATATATATAGCCATATAGGTACACAACACATGTCCATCCCGCGCCATACTTAGATTTGAAATCTAACTGTTGGGTTTGAAGAGTGTAATGAAAGGTTAATTCTGGTAAATTATGGTCACAATTAAACAGTTGAATTTAGAGAAAGGCACAGTTAAAGTTTAGTCAAAGTTGGTTAAACCTGGTCAAACCCGGTCAAACTTAATAGATAGTCTCGAGACCACTGAACTTGGTGAAAATCATATCCAAATCTTGATCATTGGGATTGAAGAGTATGGTGACATATTAGTGTTGGTTAAATTTGAGACCAATTAGATGGTCAGATTGAGAAAACATAACCATATAAGTACACAACACATATCTATCACGCGCCAAACTTAGATTTGAAATCTAACTGTTGGATTTAAGAGTGTAATGAAAAGTTAATTTTGGTAAATTATGGTCACAATTAAACAGTCAGATTTAGAGAAAGGCGTTGTCAAAGTTTAGTTTAAGTTGGTCAAATCCGGTCAAACTTAATAGATAGTCCCAATACCACTAGACTTGGTGAAATTAATATTCAAATATTGATCATTGGGGGCTTCAATTGGCTAGCGGCGGTGGTGAGTGCTAATAGAGAGAGGCCCAATCTAGGGTTTGAGAGTGAGAATGCATGGTGGTGGTGGGAAGATCGATCTTTGGGTATTGAGATCAATGATGTGAGATTTTAATATGAGAATGAGAGAGAGTGTGTGTGTTTTTTAGAGGGATACAATCGGATGAGAAATGAAAAGGTTAGGGTCTATATTGATAGATTTAGGTGGGGGGGAAAAAAAGGGAAAAAAAATTGGACTAATTATGGGTAATTCAAAGGTCTATTGCGGCGGTCACAAAACTACCGCTATAGACCGAAACAAATGCCGGTAAATCTTAACTATAGCAGTGGGTTTATGGGGCGCCATTATAGCTAGGTATAACACTACTAAAACTTACATATTGTGGCGGTTTTCGATACCGCCGCTATAGTATCCCTGCAAATGCTATATTTATTGCGATAGGTTTCTAGGGCGCCGCTATATCTATGTAAACGCCGCTAAAACACACATATTGCGGCAGTTCTATGTACCACCGCTGTAGTGTGCTGCAATAGATCCAATGTATAGTGGCGTTCCGAAAAAATGCAGCAATATGCGACATATAGCGGCAATTTTTGCACCTGCCTCAATAGTATAGATTTCTTGTAGTGAGGGATTAACAAAAGGATAATGGTGATAACATTAGGTAAGAAGCCTCTTCAATCATATTTCTTGAAGCAATTCATAATCACTTGTGTGCTTGGACAGCATAATGAATTACATTTTTTTTTTTTCAACACATCTAAGGTTACAAGCCATCATGATTTTCTCCTTGTCTGGGTATGAGTATAACTAATTATCAAGTGTTATATCTTATGCAATGATAAGTTTTCAAATTACTGCTCTCATGGCTCTATTTTCCCCATTTTTATAATCATTCTAAAAGGACGTTTCTTGTATGTACAGAATCCAACTTCTAAGACTTATCCTCGTCTTTCACTTAGGGAACAAAAAAAGAAAAGAAAAAAAAAGACGTCTCCACTTTTCAACTTCAATGATGCATCTTTGTTGACCTACAATAGATAATCTTTTACAAATCATGCCAAGTCACCACAAAAGAATGCAAATTTTGAAAGGTTCAAAAGATTCTCTAACTGATAATTAGAGTTGTTTTTATGCACCACATAACTTTGTAATATCTATTCTTTGATTACAATCACTTTATCATCTAGAATTTGAGTTCTAGTGGTCATAATCTGCTGTTTCTTGGGAATGCTCTCATCTAATAAAAGTAAGAAGGATACTTCTACTTATCAGAACGTAGAGGCCTTTTTAAGGAACCATGGACCAGTTAGTATTAGAAGATACAATTATTCAAATATAAAGAAAATTACCTACTCCTTTAAAAATAAATTAGGCCAAGGTGGCTATGGTGGTGTATACAGGGGGAAGTTACAAGGTGGTTGTTTTGTGGTTGCAAAGATTTTGAAAGAATCGAAAAGCAATGGAGAGGAATTCTTTAATGAGGTTGCAAGCATTAGTAGGACCTCCCATATTAACAATGTCACTCTTATAGGTTTTTGCTTTGAAGAATCTAAAAGAGCTCTCATTTATGAGTTTATGCTAAATGGATCTCTTGAAAAGTTCATATATAAAGAAAATCCCTCAAATGCTAACATTCAATTGGGATGGGAAACATTGTACAAGATTGCAATTGGCATGGTCAAGGATTAGAGTACTTGCATAGAGGTTGCAACACACGAATCTTGCATTTTGACATAAAGCCTTACAACATTCTTTTGGATGAGAACTTCAATCCAAAGATTTTTGATTTTGGTCTAGCAAAGATATGCCCTAGAGAAAAAAGTATCATATCAATGATGGGTGCAAGAGGGACTATAGGATATATAGTGTCATGACCCAAACCCGATACCCGGATTTGTGACCATGACCGACATGTTAATATCAAGCTTGGATCTACTATTAACAAGAACCAACTAAACTTTTTTAAAAAAGCTTTCCTCTTTCTTTTCATTCTTATTTCTTTACTTTCTTGATATAAAGTTTTTACTTAATATTCAGAGTATCTACACTATACTCAAGGAATAACATAATCCACTAGTCATTCAATTTTCACACTTTCACACAATACATCTCTAATTACACTAAAATATACAACTCCAATTAGAAGATCCTAATATACACAATACTATAGAACTAAACATTGTAGACACTCAATTTTGCACCCATAATTTAACCTTGGAAGGTGACCAAAATAATCATTCTAAGTACCCAAAAATCATGATTGCATTTCATGCATTAAACCATTCATCATATAACATAAAAATGATCTTGAGATTTTGATGATTGCGACGATATGCCCGGTTCCCAAATTGGACTATCGGATTAAAAGATATCACAAGATAAAGTTTTCACGGTCTACATGCATTTATTGGGTGGAACTAATCACATGTGATTAATTGAAATTAATTTTGATTGGTGAATAATTAGAATTAATTAAATAAATTTTTGTGATTGGTTGTTGATTTGATTAAAAATAAGTTTGGTTACAGAGGAATAAAAGGAATAATTTGATAATGTTGAAACTGGATTTATGATTAAGTTTTTAAGATAATTATCTTTTAGATAATTATTTTTAAAGATTTAATTATCAAGTCAAATGGATTTTATTAAGAATACAAGTCCAAGATACATCCAACTACGATTCCTGGCCTAGAAAAATGCCCAAAAAAGAGCCCAAAACGTACAAGAAGAGGAAACTGGGCTGAGCACTGAGGAGTATCGACACTTCAATAGTGCTAATCGGCACTTGGCAAGTGCCGATCGGCACTTCCACAGTGCCGATTGGCACAGGCTGTAAATCAGGCCTAAATGCAATTAGTTCAGGTTTAGACCCATTAGATTTGATTTTTTAGGGAAAAAACCTAACCTAATTCGTATTTGATGATTTTCTAAGTAACCCTAGCTTATTTTGAAGCAGATACACCTTTATAAATAGAGGAGACCACCCAAAATTCAGCAGCCTTGACCCCTTTGCCCCTTAACGTTAAAGAAACTCTAGAATTTTGACTTTAAGATTTTCTTTCCTGTTAAGTGATAATTCTTTAGGACTTAGAGAGATTAGATCTCTCTAAATCTAAAGTAATTCCCCCTTGTAGAATTTGTTCATGTGATTGATGTAGGTATCACTTTTACTCATTTATTAATATGCATGTTTGCGTGTTCTTTCCTTTTATTAGCATGTGTATCTAGCTATACTTTCCATATTAACATGTGAAAATTAATTTCTGATATTATTTTTATTTTTATTTTCTTTGTTTCATGATTAAAAGGCAATGATCGTTTAATTCACATGTTTGTTTGCATATAAATCCATGATTATTCATGTCTTCCTTTCATATTTTATGAGTAATATTCATATATTCACTAGATCTGTTTTTATAGCTCTTTCATCAAATCTCATGATTTCTACAATAATAAAAAAAACAAATCTGGAATTTTTCTATCAAAACTCATGTTTTCTAAATAATAAAAAACAGATCTGAAATTTTTCTATCAAATCTCATGTTTTCAATTAAAAAAAAAAAGATTTAGATTTTTCTATTAAATCTTATGTTTTTCTTTCATAATTAAAGTTGATCTAGATTTTTCCTTTCAACCTACTATTTTTCTTTCTAAATAAAAAATAGATCTAGAATGCCTTCTTTTTCAAAGTTTCCTCCTATTTTAAAGAGAGTAGATTCATAAAGCTCACTTCATGACTTAATTTTAGATTTATCATTTAAACACATGTTGCATCTCATCATTGTATGTTAATAGATACTTAAATGATCATTTAAAGCCTAGGAGACCAGACTTTGTCCGAGCAAAATGGGTGCCTAACACTTTTCCGTTCTGTAACTTAGCCCCCGAACCATAGATTTTGGTTCATAGAATAGTTCTTTATCTTTTCTTTTGGTAGATTGTATTTAGGACCAAAGTTTTGTTTTGTTTTTTTTTTTGTTTTTTTTTTTATATAGATTGTATTTAGGACCAAAGCCTTGTAATGTTCTTCTACCAAATTGTATTTACATTCAATTAATGAAACTTGAGGTATTTCAGATATGTGAATTGTATACTGTAATTTTTTTCTTATTTTTTTTTTTTGTAATATAAAAAAATAAGTGGCGACTCCACATAACCCCAAAAGAGAGGTGTCGATACCTTTCTTTTTGAGAGTTAGTCCCAGTCTTTCACAGTGGCAACTCGGCTGGGGATGTTAAGGGCTAAGTTTCACTTTAGATTTTAAATGATCAATTAAGTACCCTTGTGTTTGTTAATATTTTTTGCTTGTATAATATTACTTATGTTTGTATGATATTGTATAAAATGTTGTATGAGATGCCATTTTGTATGTTTATAGATTTATCTTTTAACTGTCATTGATGCATGCCTAGAAACAACAATTATGCTTGAACCCATCTCAAAATCTAGTCGTAGTAACCATGGATCACCGGTCTTCCTTAGATTCGGTTACCCTATGGTGAACCCTCCAACTCATAGCCCAAAGTCAATTGATCATTTCTTAATGACTGAAAATGATAAACTATGCCATTTGGACCAATGCAACATTCATTATGTTACAAGTTGGGAGGTGTAATGTCCTAGCTATAGGAAACAACAAAACAACAAGACCATCGTACAAAAGTAATGGCCCATAGAACCTACCCCTAGGATGGTCCATGTTAAAATTCCATTGCATATTGTGTGTGGTTGACTATTGTTTGAACCGTGGTGAGCCCAAGTTCAACACTAGGGCCAATCATAGTTGTTTGAATGTTGTGTTCTGTATAAACCTAATTTTTTTTCCTAGAAAGAAAGGTATGTCATATTGTAGACATTGCATTTTGTACCCCTTACGACTTAGGTCCCCGTTCTCCAATGATGCTGAATTCTAAGATCCAAGGTTGGTTTAGGGCCCAATCAGATATTAAATTGACTTGAGAAATGTTAAAATGAAAAATATAACTCTTAATGAGCAAATAAATCTATTTTTGGAAAAATAAAGCCAAGGAAACCCTCGTTATGCACACACAAGAATTGGCCTGTGCACGCAACTTTCTGCATGTGCACGGAGCCTGATCTTGCACACGCATAGCGAATTCCAGAAACATAAATAAGGCAAGTTTTCTGCATTTATGCTGAGGTTTGGTACGAATCCCATATCGTCTGGGAGTCATTCCAAACCCTTATTTTCACACTATAAGTAGCCTTACATGGTATATTTTCAAAACACATAGAAATCCCACGGGAAAACACTAAGATTCACTAGAAATAGTGAATTAAAGAGGGAGTTTTTCACAAAACATCTTCAAGTCAATTTTCTTTTGATTAGGGCCTTTTCTGGTCTTGATCTTTGAGTTTAAGATTACTAATCACCTTTTTATTGAATTGTGAATAGATTTGACTGAGAGGAATGGTAAAAAATCAAGCTTGAAGAGCTTTTCTTTCTTTTTTTGTACTTTAATCTTCCTGTTTGCCTTAGTTTCTTTGTTGTAGTATGTTTCAATATGTTTATCTAGCCTAGGTTTATGTTTTTATATGTTTTAAAAGCATGTTAGGTCGTTAGAATTCTTGTTTTGAAGTTCTGTTATATTCGCTGTGTTTCTAGGGTTTTTGGGTAGAAATCTACATGCGCATAATCTTGCCTGCGCACGTAAACTTGATTATGCGCACGCAGGGTTGCCTGAGTTTCTCTCTCTCTCATTCTCTCTCTCAAACCTCTCTAGGGATGGATTATATCGTCCTTTAGATAGCACATCAAACGAAACTTGAATCAAGCTTGAAATAGAAAAGTCATGGTTTTTTTTTTTTTTTTTTTTTTTTTTTTTTTTTTTTTTCTTCTAGTTGTTGATTTTTTAATGAAGCGCTATACACGATTGATTGAATGTTGTTGAGGGTAGCTTAATTGACCAACAAGTGACAACTCTTTTATCAAGAAAATGGAAAATAGGATTTTCTAGGCTCGATCAATCAAATGCTATTGAGGTTGGTGTCGAAACATGCTAAAATGCACTTTTTTGGAGTTGTTCTTAAGCAGAATTTTTGTCTTCAACTTGATCTTCAATTACCACTTTAAGACACATCAAAATTCAACAAAAGACATAATTTGTCACTATTTGACAACACAAAAACATATGAATTTTACAGGATGATGTGTAGTCATATTAATTAAATCACAAATTAGGACGTTGATCGCAAAAATTTATAGTTTATCATAGGTATTGAATGGTAATTAATTTCATGGTAATTATTTCGCAAAATCACATTGACCCTAAATGTAGGGACCAAACTGCAGTTTTCACCATAAAATAAAGCTACATCACAGTTTGTATCATATTTTAAAACATTTAAAATTGGATGGTTGAGGAATTGTATTGTTACTCTTTGATCATGAATTCTTTAAAGTTCAATTTATAGCAATTTCACTCTTATGAATACACTTGACCTTTGATGAAAATCATATGTTAACAAAAAAAAAAAAAAGTATCATGAAACCTTTTGACTACAAAAAAAACATTACTTTGACAATAACAAACTTAATTTTAAATGCTCATACTTTCAAAAGTATGATCAAAGAGTCACAATTCTGTCGGTCAAACATCCAATTTTAATTGTAAAATTGGATGTTTGACCAACTGTAATGTGACTCTTTGACTCTTTGATCATAATTCTCAAAAGTTCATTTTTACGAATACACTTGACCTTTAATGAAAATCTCATGTTAACAAAAAAACAAAATTGTATTATGAAACCTTCTGACTACCAGAAGCATTACTTTGACATCAAGCAACTTAATCTGAAATGCTCATAATTTTAAAAGTAACAATTCTTAAACAATTCCTACTTGAAAAATATTACTTGACAGACCAGGCAATTACCCTTGTCCAGAAAAGCTAGCCTGGGCGAGGATAGAGCTTCATAAAGATAGGTACTTAATGCCCCAACGGTTACATATCAGGGATGAGACTGTTGGGACCTCCATTAAGGCCAAATTAGGTAGACCTGAGACTTTACCAAATAAGCCTTCAAGTCACCATTCAAGAAGGACAACGGCTAGTAAGAAGAGCCTATTTATAGGATCTACCAAATCCCAGACAAGGTACATTGACACTAATCATATTACTCTTATTACTAAATTCTCTCTATTTTCTAAGCCCCATTTGTTGACTTTATCATCGGAGACTCTGTGGTCGGCACCACATCGGTGACCACCAGAGAGGATCCCCTTTTTTATTAACCCTGCAGTAACTTGGACGAGCTTGTATTGGAAATCCTCAAGATGAACCCAACTACTAATGAGCTCAACATCATTAGTTTAGCACCGTCTGTGGGGACGACAAATTCAGACCTTCGTTTGAAATCGTGGTCCCGTTTGGTTCCGACATCCAGATGGAGTCTAATACCCCACACGATTCTGTGGCATTAGCTTTACAAATTCAAACACTTACAGCTAGCGTGGAAGAACTCACCAGGCAAAACTAGGTGATGAGGCTACAACTGCAACATGAAGAAAATCATTCACCCACGATGGTTGGGACTAACAGGAATAATGACGAAGATAGCCACAGGAGAGATGACTACCGACGATCGAACTTTTCGGACGAAGCGAATTTAGACCTCCTCAGAGATATGAGGAAGGAAATGGACAAACTGAGAAACGTGATGAGGGATAAGAAGAGTTATAAGTGTCAAAGAACCATCCCAACTCATGAGTTACGCAATCAAATGAAAAGAAGTTTACCTGGACAAGCTTGTGAATATGGCAGTTCACAACCTCGAGAGAAGGGATGCCAGAAAGCACCTTGAGGTTTTCGACAGTGAAGGCAGAATGGGCCCTCGCCAAGGCAAGGCCAGTATCGTCCCAAACACTGGACGTTTGGGAGCCCACCTTCTCCTTCCCTTTCGCCTAAGTCCTCTACCTCTTTGGACGAGGAGTAAGTTCTTCTAGCGAAGTAGTGGGAGAGGTCGTCTTTGTGGCCTCAGGGATGGAAGTAGTTGGAGTGATCAGGGTCCCCTTCTCAACGACCTGAACCACCTTCTTTCCCAGACTTGAAAATGGCTCGTTCCTTTTGACCTTCATCTTGGCGTACATTTCTTGATTAAACTTGGTCGTCATCTCTGCGTGACAAAAATAAGAGAGAGAGAGAGAGAGAGAGAGAGAGAGAGAGATATATATATATATATATATATATATATATATATATATATATATATATATATAAGGGAAAAAGACGGGGAAAACTCAAAACAAAACTTACTTTTTTCTTCAATCTCGATAGCATGTAGGATGAAGGAGGAAGGCTCCGGACTAAGGAAATGACAAGCTAAAGTTCGAGGATCGACAAGGTCGTCAAAGTCGTCGATCGTCTTCACGTATTCAGTGGCCTCTTGGACACGCTCCTTATATCTACTCTTGAGCTTGGGGCACTCCTTAACTGTGAATACACAACAAACAAAGGTCAATGATGAATCAAATTGAAAAGAGAAAGAACTGTCAAGAAATAAGCAAAGGACGACGAACCTAGCCTTGGGGATCTCCACCGATGAAGCAATCTAGGAACCTCACCCTAGAAGTCGTCAGAAAGGGTTTCCCATCCATCTCCAGACACGAAGAAGTATCTAGACTTCCAATACTAGAAAGACGAAGGAAGATCCGTGATAATCCTCGCCTTCCTGACCCAGAGCACAAGCTCATAGTACCCATACTCCTTAGACCCCTTTAAATGATACAGGTGAACAAACTTGTCCAACTTGATCATGTCACCTTCAGTGATGACCATCCAAATCTCCATACAGCTAATCACTATCCTCCATGAGTTTGGCATAAGTTGCCTTAGAGTGATGTTGAAGTGGTTCAAGAGTTCCATGATGAATGGATGGACGGGGAATCTAAGGCCACACTGGAAAGCAACCTTATAGAAGTACACTTCCCCAGGTGAGAAAGCACAAGATTTTTCCCCTTCACGAGGAAGTCGAATCCTGACCTCCTCAAGGAATTGAAACCGATCTCTAAACCTAAAAAGAGTATCAGCGTTTAGGGCACACTCCTCCCTAAGGGCATGATAGGGCCTAATCTCCCTTCGTCCAAATGACGAAGTGCTAGACGCAGCAGTATCTCCCTTCGCCTCGACTAGGTCATCACTAGACGACAACCCCGTCTCAAGCTCACTAGACCTCACCTTAGACACTACTTCCCTCTCACCCACCATTTCCTTAAACCAATTGAGAGACTGATGCAACAAAGGGTGCAAATCAGCCACCACAAAATCTAAACTACTGCCACTAGGTACAAAACCCTCATTTGGGGGCAATGAGTGCTAAAGGAACCTAGAGATGCCCCTAAACGAGCAAAGAAAAATGAAATAGAGGGACAAAGTTGCCTAACCTCGGAGCTTTCGACCATGGAAATCAAAAGAAAAGGTACGAATTTCTATCCCTAAACCGAAAAGGAAAGGCAGAAAAATTTTGCTATAAAAGGAAAAAAGAAAAAGGAGAGAAACCGTACCTCCAAAAATCAAGCTTAGAAGGGAAAAAGTTGATGGAACTCAAAAGGCTTGGTAAGGAAAAATGCAAAGCAACAATGGTGAGAGAGAGAGAGAGAGAAAGTAAAGAAAGAGAAGAGAAGCTAAGTGGTTTAAAAAGCTAGACTTGGAAAACTGAAAATCGGCGGGAAACCCAAAAGTCCCTTGAACAAAACGTTGCTATCCACCACTCAAAGTGCGCCCCGTGGCCACGACACGTACGACGCTGCCACTCCACATTAAATACGGACACAATAGAAATCTCAAGAGTCACATCTGAACAAATGACCTTTCATATTCTCGAAATCATCATCACATGCAAGGATGATCTCAAAATAGGGGGCAACTGATAGACCAAGCAATTACCCTCGTCCAGAAGAGCTAGCTTGGATGAGGATAGAACTTCATAAAGACAGGTACTTAATGCCCCGTTGGTTACATATCAGGGATGAGATCATTGGGACCTCAAGGCCAAATTAAGTAGGCCTAAGACGTTACCAAATAAGCCTTCAAGTCACCATTCAAGAAGGACAACGACTAGTAAGAAGAGCCTATTTATAGGACCTACCAAATCCCAGAAAAGGTACATTGACACTAATCATTTTACTCTCATTACTAAATTCTCTCTATTTTCTAAGCCTCATTCGCTGACTTTATCATCGGAGACTTTGTGGCCAGCACCACACTGGTGACCACTTGAGAGGATCCCCTTTTTTTAATTAACCTTACAGTAACTTGGACGAGCTTGTATTGGAAATCCTCTGGACAAACCCAACTACTGACGATCTCAACATCATCATTACTCTTATAAGTAATTAATTTATTGATTAAATTATTTTCTAGGAAATGTTATGATCATTGAATTGTATATAAAGCATCAAGGTTCAAGTCCTAATTATTTCTTTGAATTTGCTTTTATTTTAAAAATTCTAAAGTAGTAGAGAATTGATGACTAAGAAATTGATGAGAAAACTTCTAGTGTTAATTATGGATCTAGTTGTACTTATTCTAATTGAGGTACAAGCTAATGATATGTCCACTATGTCTTTCCATTCCCATTCACTTCCAATCTCGCTTCGTCATCTTTCCACACTTGATGACGTGCATCAAATAAATTCTATTTGCTTTGAAAGAAAGATTGAAGAGTGTAAGTATCTGCAGGTAGAAGAGCATTTTGTTGAGCATGGGTTCTGTATTATTAAAGGTCTCATTCATTGCATGACGAATTCCCCAATGTATGGTCTGTTGGAAGATATCCGAAAATCATGCGTCAATGAGTATTTCAAGCACCATGCTAGGGTTTATCGTGATGTTTATATGCCTCATATGGGAGAATGTTTAATTCGAGAATATATAAGGCATATGGAAAAGAACTAAGATCTCATTTATATACAGAATCCAAGAGCTAGCTCTAATTTTAATGCGGAAAGGTCTCTCTCTCTCTCTCTCTCTCTCTCTCCCCATAAGATTACACACAAACATAATTTAACGCATTCTTAACATGGTCCTAATGTTATGCTATTAGCCTTATGGATTATGTTCTGAGAATTGATTTCACACTTGGTTTATAAACTATGAAGTATGAACCAAAGTTAACCCTAAAGGGAAAAGTTTAACTTAAGACGTTTAAGTTAAACCCCAGAGTTAGACTGAAAATTAACTAGGTAGTACAACCCTAGGGTGCTTCCAAAATGCCCCTATTTCCTATTTCATAATTCTCTTTTCATGGAATAAAATGACTTATGTTATTTTAAAAATGAATTTTTGTGAAAAAAGTTATTTCTCAATTTCTTAAACCTAGTCTTGATAGGCAGAAATATATAAATATATATATATATATATATAAACATAATCTATGCAAACTATTTGTGAGAGAAAACTTGATTTAATTCTTGTTCAAATGAAAACTAGGTCTCTGCTATGTAGGAATATAAAACCCAATGCAAGTTGAATTTATATTAAACCATTAGGACTCTTGCCTGTAAGAGAATTTTCAAGATGGAGAAAGTTTAGCTTCAAAATTGATTGTAGCCTAAGGTTATATTCTCATTCGATATCTTTTTATTGGATGTAAATTTTAACAAATTCACCATTAGATTACATTTTCTTTTTATATCCTTTATACTTGCAAAATTTCTAGAAAATTAATGATCAATAACTATGTTATCAAAAAATTGTTTAAATTGCAATTTTTTGTAATTTAAAATTATACATAAAATATAATCTTATAGATCATATAAGAAATAATATCCAATTGGCACAAAATTTGATATGTGTATTAAAAGTGAAAAGGACATGCAATCCAACAGTTAGATTTTCGAAATATGTAGTAATATATTGAATAAGGTTGTAATCTTAGGCTACAACTAATTTTGTAGCTAAATTTTGTTCTTCCAAGAATAAATTGTAAAATAGACAAATTGATGTGGGTGTTTTGGAAAAGTGGTAGTGTAAAATAGAAAAAGTAGGTTATTAGTGTAAAATAGATGGAAAAATTTAGCCAGACTAATGCGAATGCTCTATGTATACCTGTTCACCGTTTATTTAAAAAAAAATAAAATGTATACCTGTTTACAATATGAACTTTATGGCTGCCTTTAGTAATTAGTAGTGCCACGGTCTACTATTCTTTTTAATATAGAGAAACTCTATAACTCTCTACTCTTCAGCTTTTATACGTTCAGTTCCATCCCCTTTCGGTTTATGGCCTACTCTATCTTATTTTCTTAGTCCCCCAAGAGGTCCATGAAACCTGTAAAACCTTAAGTTTAACTAAAAATATAAATTACATCTTCATAAGTTTAGGTAATTCAGGAATAAAATTCATTAATTCAACTCTAGAAACTTTTTATTTTTATTTTTATAGGAACTCTAGAAACTATTAAAATTAAGTTTAGGTAATGCAGGTATTATTCCCAGTGTTATCACAAATTTAATAAAATTAGCCTAAAATCTGCATATGCAAGGGCGTTATCACAGATGATGTATATTCATAGTATTACATAAAAGCATAATAAATTTGAATTGAGTGTTTTTATATTTTCCAAGTTCAAATACATGTTTAAACATAATTAGCACACAATTAAAGTATAATTGGAATGACACCTGACATAAAATTGAAGTTTATTTAAAATAAGAGACACTTGGTATCAAATAATAGAACAATTAGAATAACACTTGGCACAAAATTAGAATGCAACTAGAATCGAATTTGTATTCTTGATTGAAATTTCTCTCATATTACACTTTTGTGTAATATATATAATTTCATATTTTATTACTTCCCTTTTGTGCACTAAACACAATTTTCAAAAAAAAAATTAACCACTACTATTTTATAAGATGTACTATAAGTGCCAAAAATGAGTTGACGTAATACAACGAATTTGTAGATGTGGGAACTTGAATCAAATAACCTAGCACAGTTGAAGAAGAAGAAAAAGACAAGGAATAATGAAGAATACTAGTCCTCGGCTAAGGTCCGAGGACAGATATTTATATTAGTTTTGATCTCAGGAATGATTTGCTGCAGTATTTATCTCTCTGGGATCCTCCCTAAACCTCCTCCTTTTCAGGAGGATCTCTTACATTATATAGCCTCTTTTAGTTGATCTTGGCCCTCCATTTTTTGATCATTTAGGCCACTACTCGAGTGCTTGTCCTATCAAACGCCTTTCCAAATATTCTATGAGTTGCGGCAATCAAGACAACACTGTTCAGGGGTCTTCTCCACATAAATGCGACCAAGAAGTTTGATGGGGTGCATTAAATGTGGTGGCAACTACCATCCCTTCAGACACGTTAGGACTAACCCCTTCTTTGAAGTTCTTCCTCTATAGTGTGACCTCCTCTGGTAATGTGCCATTGACGTGGCCAATGCTTGCTTTCCTGGCCTTGTCGTCCGAGGGTATCGACTCCTCGGAAATGCATCGGCCTCTTCAGCCTCCGATATGACATGTGGCACTATTACCTTATTAAATTTCTGTATCCCACAATAGCCCCTCAAAACTCTAGTTTTTTTCCCTCTTGTTCGAGGATAAAAATGGGGTTTTGATCCTAGTTTTTTTCCCTCTTGTTCGAGGAGAAAAATGGGGTTTTGATCCTGGGTGATTGGCTTCACACGCTTCTTTGATTTTCCCATCTAAGTACGTCACTTCGCATGCCCTGTAACTGTTCCTAACGCTTCAAAGTTTGTAACATCTCATTAAATGCTCCATGCAGCGTCTTTTCCCCCACGTCCTACGGTGAGATGGAGATCTTATGGCTAGTATTTTCCCTCGAAATTTGGGTGTGGTAACTCCCACCCAACTCTACCTCCTATATAAGGCACCTGGGAGATTCATTTCTCCCATTTTCCTAATCTTCAAACTTTCAAGAAGCTCTTGAGGTGATTCCAGTCATTATTTTCGTAAGTTCCCTATTTATCCCAATCTTATTCTTAGGTTCTTTTCTCCTTGGCCAGTTTCATCGGCCTTCTGTTTTTCTATTTCTCTCTTCATAAGAGTTCTTTCCCTTCACCTTAGCCTGCTTAGATGGGTAGGTTTGCTCACTTAGTAGATACCCTTACTGGTATGGAGGGGTTTAGGGCCCTGTATCATATTCCTCGTGGTGTCTCCTTGCGGTATTGCCCTTTGGGTGAGTGGCATACCCTCAGAAGGGAGGGGGAGGTCGTTATTCCTATGATCGCCTTCATAGAAGGGGGAATGAGGCTTCCCATGGGTAGAGTGACCAAGGACTACTTGATCGCCCATAGGATCTACCATCATCAATGCATACCCAACTTGTTTAGAGTCTTGTGTAGTGTAGACGCTCTCAACGAGCAAATGGAGTTGGGCCTCACCTGGCACAATGTTGTTTGGATGTATGAGTGCCATCTTCTTGCAGACTCTAGCTATTATCTTAAGTCTAGGTCTTCCAAAGTTAGGCTTATTTCGTGTCTCCCCAAATCAAATAAGGGCATGAAAGATGACTTTTTGATCATCTCAGGTGAATGGCATGACGGTCTTTACTGCCCAACCCAGGAGGGAGCACTAGGTGGGGTACCCTAGGTTTAGGTCCTTTAACGCGGTAATTAGCTTTACATAATTTCTTGAATAAGATGTCATTCATTGTGTGTAATTTTCTACTTTCAAGAAATCATGTGAAAAAGATGAGCTTACAGGAGTTTGTGAAAAAATGGAGGCCAAACTAGAATTGAAGAAGAGCTAAAGGACCATGCTTAAATTTCTAAGGAGGTGTAGCTGGAGTGCATGGGTCATCTACCATGTTTGGAAGCTTCGAATAAGGAAAGAAATCAAAGAGGCAGAATTAGAAAAGGAAAAATTAGATTTGAGCACTGATCGGTATTTTAGGCGTATATCTCTCCTCAAAAATCCAATTGACACAAGGCTAGATGGGTTGGAACAGTGACTTAAATATCTACAACTTTACAGTTTTGAGTTTTTTGAAATTCACAATTTTTGAAGGCCAAAATTAACTCACAATTTACTACTGTAAATCTGGACGAAAATTAAAATAGTAAAAGTTTTATTTTCTTTGGACACTTTGATGTTAGGGTTTTGAAGGGAGGCTATGTAAAACGAATTTGGGGAAGAAAAACCTTGTATTTTCCTTTCTCTAATGGCAGCCTAAACTCTTTGATAGGACTAGGGGTTATGTTTCTTCTATACGGTATGAATATTCAATGTGATTCATTCTAGGATTTTATCAACAACATATTTGATTGTTCAATTAGATTTCTTTTGATGTATTAGTTCTTCCATGCTTTCAATAAGTTCAATCATGTTTTTCTTATTTTTTAGATGAATTTCTAATAGTTTCAAATAGAAATCAGGTTTTAAAGTGAATGGGTTTTTCTGAAAACTTTTTTAATCGCTTATTAATCTAGGTTATCATGCGTTCTTGAATTTTCTCAGTTCAACCGAATCATAAGTATTTAATTGTATAAGAACAATCAATTATGAAATATATAATTTCTTAGATCACAAAGAATTTCATATCGATATAGGGAAACACCCTGATGCCCTAGTTTTACATTATTGACTTGAATCAGTTATCACCGTTATTCTTGTCTACAATTACTAGACAAAAATTATTCTTCATCTTCACCAAAAGTTTTTTTTTTTAAAAAAAAAAAAAATTATATTGTCTTTGAATTTACCCCGCTCCTTGTGGTTCGACCTCGGTACTCTAAGAATTATATTGCTACGATCTCTTGCACTTAGGAGTGAGCAAGCATATGTGTGCAACAATTTCAAAGTAGAAGGGTTTGTGGATTTGAAGCTGCGTGTGGTCACGTGAGTAAGTATTGCATGAGGTAGCAGAAGATTTAGAGTTAAGTCTATTGTATAAACTTCTATTCTATTAGTGAAATGTTGCCTTGAGGATTGTTTAGGTTAAATCCTCCCAGGTTTTTTACTTTGAAATCACAGTTTCAAAAGTTTTCCTGGGTCATCATTCTTGGTGTTCATGTGAATTGTGATTGTTTGATGTTTGTTTAATTTAGATCTAATTGCATAATTAATCACTTTAATTAACTGGCTAGAAATCTGATTGAATCTTATTCAACTGGGGTCTAAAACCCCTAACAAAAATTGCAAAATAGAGCATATTCTAAAAAGGTTTTAGATAATTAAATACTTGTTGATAATATTTTTGAACTAAAACTCTGCATTATAGAACTTGGGTATGCTGATTCTCAAACCATTACACTTGTTTTTGTTTGAAAAAGAAAAAAAAAAAAAAAGTGGCTTCACTTGTCACCAAGTATCTGTATCAAATGGAGAGAAGAAATTCTAAAAATATGTAGGAGAATTAAATGTTGCATACTAAGAGCTGGGAAAAACATCTAAAAGACACAATCTTAAGTTAGTAGACGGACAGCTCGATCCACTTTCCTCATTCCAAATGCAACACATCAAGCACAATGGAATTGTAGCCCAACAACGCTACCCTTTACTTTCCAACATTCCAAAAGGGACAACATGGTTTTGGGCATGAAACAAAACCCGTAGAACAAAGCAAACACCAATAATCTCTATTATTTTCATAGAAAAATAAAAGTTAAATCATTGATTTTAGGAAACAAAGAGAAATAAATTGTAATTTATGAAAAATATACCCATGCTAGGGTAAAGTTTCTATATGACACACAATTAATATAGCTTCAAACACACAAAGTCGTAATTATCAAATAGTTGATGCTAAGATGAATACATGTCACTCTGGTGACCTAAACTCATGAGGAATCTCGTGCTTGCCATCGCCAGTACCTTCAATATAGCAAAGTTGTATATACACCTCCATGTAGCTCCTTGAATGGTTTTAAATTTCATCAATCATGTAAATTACAATTGCAAAAAAGAATATTAAGAATAATTATTTGTCTTTCATCATACATAAGAAAATTAATTAATTAATGAACAAAAGATGGTTTGAGTTGACCTGAAAAAAATGTGGACAACATAAACTCACCTATGGGAAGAACTAAAGTTTTACGATTACGAATGGGGTTGACAATTTTCATCTTAATTGGATTGAAGTTCAAGCTTGCCAAAAGTTTATGATAGAAGAAGGAAATTTGACTATACAATTTCATAACATAAAACCATTATATGGGCCGTCTGAGTCTGATTTATAAGAAAAGACTAAAGAGTTCATAGGTGAAGTAGTAAACTACTTAATGTTTTGTTCAATTTAAATGATTTTAAACAGGGACAGAGCCAGAGCCAGAGCTTTGAATTAAGGGGGGCGACTTTACTGTTGGCTATGTGCATCAGTTTTAACCTTTGACTCTGCTACTACTTAACTGCTGAGATTTTTATTTATTTATTTATTTATTTATTTATTTTTTTCGGTGTCGGTAAGAACATTATTATTTTTGTTTAGAATTTTTTAAATGACAGGGTTGTTTATTTTAAAATAAAATTGGTAAATTGAGCTTAATTTTTTTTTAAAGTTTTACTATTGGTAATTTTTGTTGTTGAGCTATTTTTTTGGGGCTTGTATATTTTGTTTTAGATTTTAGATTTATAAATTTTTTTATAGTCACTAAAATGAGGAAAATACTAGCGCTACAAATATATATATATATATTTATTTATTTATAAATTATTGATGTAGTAAGTGGTTACTAGTAAGTAAAAAAATGATGTGAGTGGTAGGTCCATGTGCGAACTAATAAGAATTTGCTACCAAAACAGTTTGTAAAAATACTGTAAAAAAATTTGTGAGTATAACACTACTCTTAAAAGAATCAATGATATTGTTTAAGGGAAAAAAAATGTAATTTTATAGAATAAAATTGTTAAATTTAGTACACACACATAATAATAATAATAATAATAATAATAATAATAATAATAATAATAATAATAATAATATTTAAAAAAAAAATTAGGGGGGGCCATTGCCCCCCTAGTCCAAAGCTAGCTAATTTTAAATACTTAAGTCAATATAATTCCATTAATATTATAGAGATATAAGAATTCCAATAATATTCTTAAAGAGATAACTAATTTGAAATTTTGAACCGAGATAGAATCAGTGTTCAATTATAACCAATTAAAACTATAAGCTTTAGCAATTTTGAATTGGAAAATATAGATTATATAGTGTCATTGTGAAAAATAATAAAACTAAAATTGAATATGCAATAACTACTAACTAAAATTAAACCAAAAGCACCAAAGAAAATTGAAGGTATAAAGAGTTCTATAGCCTAAAAAATTACAGCAAAAAAAAAGATAGTAAACTCTATACTCTAATGCAACTAAGCTAGAAATATTAAATGGGTTCCAGTTAGCTCAACTAGTAAAGTCTCTGATGGTTGAATAAGAGATCTGGGGTTCGATCCACACCTACACCAAAAACTAATTGGTGTCTTGGTCTGATGATAAAGAGCTATCATCAGGAGCGGACGCTATAGGTTAAAACTATCTCAAAAAAAAAAAAAAAAAAAGATAGAAATATTAAAGATGAAACAGATCAACCTCTAATGATGAAGAAAATAATAACATAGGGAAACATCAAGTAAAATGGTACCTAGACTCAACTATTCGATGTATCTTACAGCATTAGACTCACGTCCACCTGTCAATTTGATCCAACAATTCTTCTTGCGAAACACCAAAGTGTCATATTTGAAAAAGAACACTATAAATCTATGTTTAAACAAAAGGACAGACAGAAAAATTCTTTTAATAGTATAAGAAAAAAAAATGAAAGAGAAACTACAAAAAGAAGATAAAGCAATCATTGTAAGCATAGAAAAAAAATATATCATAACAGTTTTACAGGTCAATTGAATAAAAAATAAGAATTCATTGAATTAAAAAAAAAAAAATTGAAGAAAAAAGCAAACTAAAATATGCAAAACATAGCCAATTCAGAGCTAATTCAAACCCAAACAGATTGATGGACAAAATTTAATTCAAATCATGAGATAAATAGAGGGAAAATCATGCTAATCTAACCTCTTAGTTTGATGCAGCAACTCTTCTTGTAAAATACCCAAGTGTTGTACCTAGCAAAGAACTCAGTAAATCTAAATTTCAACAAAATTACAAAGTAAGAAGGTTTTTTAAATCACAGCAAAGGAAGATTAAAGAGAGACTACAAAAGAAGTGGAAGCAAACATTGTACTATGATTTGAGTTGTAAAAATATGAAAGATTGTCCCCATATCAAAGGTAATTTATGAGTCCCACCAAAAATATTTAAGCATTAATGTGTAAACATACAACCAATCACTAAATATGCAATAACACAATGTTTAACATTTTGTTGGTTAGTGTTTAACAATCTGTTGGTTATTTCCCATATGATGATGGCTAAAGATTTGGTTTCCATTGGCCAAGGATATATAAAATAAATCCATAAAGCAAGATTGACATCAAACAACAACACTTTTTGGCACAAACTTGAACTAGATAGTTTGCATTCATTTTATACATAAAGTTTATAAACAATCCAAGGTGAAATTTGACTTTTAATCACAATAAATCAAAGGAAAAATCTTGAATATTATTGTACGGGCATGATATATAGGCCCAATCCATTAACTTCTATATACTCGAGAATTATAAGCCTAATAGCAGGTAGTGGGCTACACTGATCCAAAGATCAACTACAAATCGGGGACTGGACTGGTCGGTATCGATAATGCCTTGGGAAAAATCACCTGTTGAGAACCAGTTGGCAGAGAGTGCAAGTTTCAAGACAGTCACATCTATCTTGAGAAGTGGGTCCTATTTGGTCAGGAATATATCCCAGAAGGGCCCCACTAACATAAAAAGCTTCCCCATCATCATGACAATCCCACTAAGGGAAGTCTATAAATAGGGGCCAAAGGAGTGAGAAATGGGTTGGAACAATCAGGGTGAGAGAGACATATGAGAGAAAACTGTGAGGATTAACAATAGAGGAGAAGCTCACTTCTAAGCTTGAGCCTCCTCAAGGAACATACATAGGGTAGAGGAATTCGGGCTAGGCCAGAAGCTCTCTCACTTGGGCTGTTAGATTGGCCTCAGGAGGTTTTCCTATTGTAGGGAACTCTTCACCCATTGGGGGCCTGACCTTAAAGCTCACAAGGCACGTTGGGTCAGGGGCTCCATAATTGGCGTTGTCTGTGGGAAACTCCTACTCAACTGAAGATCAATAGCCAGTTTATTGCTACCTAGGATGGAGGAGCCACATGCAGGAGAGGGATTGGTAGGCCCTAGAGGCAGCCGTTCAAGGGTCTCGTCTTAGGGCCAGAAGAGATTGGGGAGGGAACGAAAAAGGGAACAGGATCGCATGCAAGATGGGCATAAGAGAAGACTTAATTCGGATGAGGGATCTTCGTAGGGGAAAAGATTGATATCTAACGTACCCGAGCATTCGTATGGTAATGAATGGGATTAGGAGATAGAAAACCTACGGAAGTAGGTTAAGGAGTTGAAAATTGAGATTAGGGGTTGACGTCATAGGAGGGACCGTGAGGGGTTATCAAGCGATCCCAATTATAATGGAGGCAGCACAGCTAAATCGTCTCATCGAAGTGATTCATGGCGTTCGAGAGATAGGTCCAACAAAACTATGGAGCAACATTCTAACAGGAACAGGCACAGGCACCCTAGTGCCGCCCTAGACGCCAAGAGTCGAGCACTTCGAAGAGCTGCTCGATCACCATTCTTTGATGAGATAGAGCATAATAAGATGCTAAGGCATTTCAATCGCCCACCACTTACATGCTATGACGGCAAAACTGACCCGGTGGAACACGTGAATCATTATATCCAAATGATGTCCTTGTATTCCCAGAATGACGGTTTAATGTTCAAAGTATTCTTGTCCAACCTCGGGCTCACAACGATAAAGTGGTTTAACAGTTTAAGGAAAGGATCCATACACAACTTCGGAGAACTAATTCAGGCATTTGGGGCCCGATTTATCACTTACAGTCGGGTCCCTTTGCCCATCGACGCGTTATTGTCTATGAAGATGGGCAATGGGGAGACTCTCTGATCTTATACCAATTGGTATTGGGAGTTATACAAAAAGATAGGCAAGGGGAATGAGCAGGTCGCAATGAGTACATTCAGACTGGGGCTCCCTCAGGAATCGAAATTAAAGGAATCTCGGACTATGCGACCTCTCGAGAACATGCATCAACTCATGATGAGGATCGAAGAAAATAAAAGGCTAGAGGATGATGGGCAACAAAGTAAGGGAAAGGCACTGGCGACCTCCTAGTATAATAGGGACCTGCAGCCCGGAGTCTCTCGGCAGAGGCTAAGGAGGGAATCCAGGGCAACAAAGCCCGAGGTTCGAACTAGAGGGGTGAATGTGACATTTAAGGAACTAGTTCACAAGATTCTTGATTGGAAAAAGAATGAACCATACTTTCGATGGCCAGGTAAGATGGGTGGAGACCCATCTAGGAGGAACCAAAGCTTGTACTGCACCTATTATCGAGAAAAGAGGCACACTACCGAACAGTGCAGGGTGTTTAAAGATCATTTAGAGCAGCTTGTGAAAGCAGCACATTTGAAGGAGTTTATAGTCAGACAAGGAGGTGGCACGTCAAGGCAAGCGTCAAGGAACCAAGGGAATACACTCCCTCTGCCCCTAGGAATTGTTGAAGTTATTCATGTAGCCTCCATCAACACAAGGGCAAGCTGTCGTAAGGGGGTTCTATGTATTACCTTACAACAGGGGACGAAGGTTGGTGATCTGCAGAGAAGATGTTGGGGCCAAATATAGAGCTGATTGCTTTTGGGTATGATGATTTGGAGGGGACGTCCCAACTGTATAATGATGCATTGGTTGTGGCCTCGAGGATTGAGGGCTTTTTTGTAAAAAGGGTGTTAATAGATCAGGGGAGTGGGGCTGAGATAGTGTACCTCGACCTTTACAAAGGCTTGGGTTGAAGCAAGAAAACCTCACTAAATATGACATGCCTTAGTAGGGTTCGGCGGAAAGGTGGTGGTACCTGAGGGGTAAATTTCGCTTCCTATTATGACCGAAGGGAAGAAAGTGATGGTAAATTTCATAGTGGTCAATGCTTTCTCTCCCTATACGGTCACTCTAGGTCGATCGTGGATTCATGCCATGGGGGCAGTGCCTTGTACGCTACATATGAAGGTTAAGTTTCCTACCAAGGATGGAGTCGCCGTGGTTAGGGCGGATCAACAAGCTACATGACATCGTTTGGTCGTGGCGATAAACCATGAGATCAAACTAAAGGAGCAGGTGGAGCCTGAACCATTATAGCAAATACTGGAGCTCGTAGTGGACACCGGGGCTGATAGTGTAGAAGAGCTGATACAAATGTGAATCCTTCTGTACAAAGATAGGTATTTTCATATTGGAGAGAGTCTACTATTGGGGGATCGAGTCACTGTACTTCTGGCCTTAGAGCAGAATTTGGATGTTTTTATGTGGAGCCCATACGAGGTGCTCGGTATTGATCCTAACTTCATCATTCATAAATTGAATATGGAAAGCAACATGTGGAGGTCGTGAAGTAAGAGGTAGAAAAGCTGAAACATGCTGGGGCTATTAAAGAGGTGTTCTTCCCGTAATGGTTATCAAATACAGTTATAGTTAAGAAAAAGAACGTGAAATGAAGGGTGTGCATGGACTTTTCAGATCTGAACCGAGCATGCCCTAAAGACACTTTCTCGGTCCTAAAGTTCGACCAGCTAATTGATGCCATTGGCAAACTTGACTGAAAAGTTTGAGATCCTTAGGCGACACGAGCTTCACCTTAATGCTAACAAATGTGCTTTCGGTGTAGGTGCCAGAAAATTCTTAGGGTACATGATCATTAATCGAGGTATTTTCATATTGGAGAGAGTCTACTATTGGGGGATCGAGTCACCGTACTTCTGGCCTTAGTGCAGAATTTGGATGTTTTTGTGTGGAGCCCATACGAGGTGCTCGGTATTGATCCTAACTTCATCGTTCATAAATTGAATGTGGAAAGCAACATGTGGAGGTCGTGAAGTAAGAGGTAGAAAAGCTGAAACATGCTGGGGCTATTAAAGAGGTGTTCTTCCCGTAATGGTTATCAAATACAGTTATAGTTAAGAAAAAGAATGTGAAATGAAGGGTGTGCATGGACTTTTCAGATCTGAACCGAGCATGCCCTAAAGACACTTTCTCGGTCCTGAAGTTCGACCAGCTAATTGATGCCTCCTGTGGGCACCTAAGGATTAGCATCCTAGATGTATCTCAGGGGTATCATCAGATCGCCTTAGACCTCAAGGACCAAAAGAAGACATCTTTCATAACCCCCGAGGGAAATTATCACTACACAGTGATGCCCTTTGGGTTGAAGAACACAAGGGCCACCTATCAATGGATGGTGACAAGAATGTTCAGGGATAAAATTGGGAGCACGGTGGAGGTTTATATCAACAACATGGTAGTAAAGAGCAGGAAAGAGGAAAGGCATATGGCAAACTTGACTGAAAAGTTCGAGATCCTTAGGCGACACAAGCTTCACCTTAATGCCAACAAATGTGCTTTCGGTGTAGGTGCCAGAAAATTCTTAGGGTACATGATCATTAATCGAGGAATTGAGGTGAATTCGGATCAAATCCAGGCCATACAATGGCTAGTACCACCGAGAAACCCTAAAGATGTGCAAAGACTTACGGGGATGATTGCAGCGTTGAATCATTTTGTGTCAAGGTTGGCGGATAAATGCAAGCCATTCTTTCAACTGCTTTCAACTGCTGAAAAAGTGGAGCGGGTTTTAGTGGACTGAAGAGTGCAAAGAGGCATTTCAGGATTTGAAGCATTATTTGATGAGCTCGTCCATCTTGTTCAGTCTTGAGCCCAGGGAAAACCTGTATATGTACCTAGCAGTCTCTGATCAAGCAGTGAGCACCGTGTTGTTGAAAGCTTAGGATGGGGAGCAGTGGCCGATGTATTATATTAGCAAGACCCTGGTGGATGCTGAAATACAGTACCTACTATTGGAAAAGCTGGCTTTAGCCCTAGTCCACGTGACGAGGAAGTTGCCCCACTACTTCCAGGCCCACACGGTCTATGTGTTGACCGAACACCCTTTATAATTGCTATTAAGGAGATTTAATTTCACGGGGAGAATAGCTAAATAAGGAACGAGGCTCGGTTCATTTGATGTGAGGTACAAGCCACAGAATGATATTAAAAGATAGGTGTTGGCGGATTTTGGGGTAGAATTTATCCCAACCATAAGCAGTATGGATTGGGTTTGTCAAGTTTCATTGAGGCCATGGCAAGTATACGTAGATGGGGTGTCTAATTCCTAAGAGGCTGGAGTAGGCATTGTGCTCGTCTCACCCGAGGGTGTAAGGTTAGAGCACTCATTGAGGCTGTGCTTCAAGGCTTCCAACAACAAAGTCGAATATGAGGCGCTTATAGCTGGGCTTAGGGCAGTTAAGAAGCTATATGCACAAGTGGTTGAGATTTTTTTAGATTCTCACTTGGTGGTAAACCAGGGGAAAGGAAGTTTTGAGGCCAAAGATCCTCGGATGGCCGAGTATTTGAAGATGGTAGGTAGATTATTAGCCAGTTTCCAGAAGGCGAAGGTATCGCAGATTTCAAGGGGAAAAAACAGTTATGCAAATTCGTTGGCCACCTTGGCATCATCCGTGGATGATTGTGTTACTCAGATATTTTCAGTGGAGGTGCTGAAGAAACCGTGTATAGAACATCAGCTAAATGTGTCTGTAGTCTCGATGCCCAATCCTAGTTGGATGGACCCGATTGTAACATTTTTATCCGACGACATTCTACCGAGCGAAGCAAAGGAGGCTGAAAACATATAGAAAATTTCAGCTCGATTCTGGCTGTGTAGGGACAAGAGATTGTATTGACGGTCGTATGGTGGACCATACCTATTATGGCTCCATCCCGAGAAGGTTAACAATCTCTTAGCCGAGTTGCACGAAGGAATCTGTGGGAGCAATACCGGGGGTAGATCACTGGCACATTGAGTAATGACGCAAGGTTTCTAGTGGCCAAAAGTGCAAACAGATGCTGCCGAGTATGTAAAGAAGTGTGATCAATGTCAGAAGTATTTCCTGAATATCCACTAACTAGGGGAAACCTAAACCCAATCTCTTGCCCGTGGCCCTTTGCTTAATGGGGATTAAACATTATGGGCCATTTTCCTCAGGCCACTGGCAACATGAGGTTTGTCATTGTTGCAATGGATTACTTTACTAAATGGGTTAAAGCTGAAGCCTTGACAAATATTTGCGATGTGGATGCGAAGAAATTTGTTTGGAAGAACATTGTTATAGGTTCGGGTTCCTTAAAACACTGACTTCGGACAATAGGTTGCAGTTCGACAGCAAGGCTTTTCGAAAGTACTACAGTGACCTAAGGATCAAGAACCGATACTCCACCCCTGCGTATCCTCAAAGCAATGGGCAAGTAAAGGCAACAAATAAAGTAATAGTTGCCGGACTCAAGAAAAGGCTAGAAGGAACTAAAGGTAGATGGGCTAAGGAGCTTCCAAATGTGTTGTGGGCTTACTGCACAACGCCTAAGAGATAGGAGAAACAAAATTTTCAATTACTTATGGAGCCTAGGCGATGATCCCCACGAAAATAGGGTTATGTAGTATGAAGGTCTTAGACTTCAACCCAAAGTAAAATGATGCTAGCCTGGCCGAGGAGTTGGACCTTTTGGAAGAGCGACGAGACATGACTTTGATCAGATTAGCAAATTACGAACAAAAATTGGCTCAGAGATGTGACCAAAGTGTAAGACCAAGAGAATTTGTCACAAGGGATCTAGTATTGTGAAAGGTGGTGGGAAGTATGAATGATTTAAGTACTAGAAAGCTGGCTTAGAATTGGGAAGGCCCATACTGAGTCACTGCAGTGGCGGGAGCTGGAGCATATTACTTGGAGGATATGTATGAAAAATCACTACCTCGACCTTGGAACGTGAGCAATTTGAAAAAGTACTACCACTAGTTGTAACTGTTATATTGGATGTCTCATGTTGTAATTAAGTTTTTAAAAAAAAAAAAAAAAAAAAAAAAAACCAATGTGGAACAGAGTTGATTGCTTTTCCCTGAACTATGGTAGTTATTCGTTCAATTACTTTACATGATTTTTCTCTAAAGGGACAAAGGATAGGAGCCTAGCCTCAACTTGACCCTGGTCACCGACTAAGTGGAAACCTTAAAGGATTTTTCTAAGGACAAAAGCCTAGCATTGGCCTGACCGTAGTGACCGACCAGGTGGAAACCTTATAGGATTTTTTCTAAGGACAGAAGCTTAGCCTCGGCCTGACCCTAGTCACCAACTAGGTGGAAACCTTAAAGGATTTTTTCTAAGGATAGAAGCCTAGCATCGGCTTGTCCCCGGTCACCGACTAGGTGGAAACCTTAAAGGAATTTTTTTTCTAAGGACAAAAGCCTAGCCTTGGCCTAACCTCGGTCACCGACTAGGTGGAAACCTTGATTAATTAATCTAAGTGCCAAATTATCTTTAAAGAGATATTTTGATCGGGTAATGAACATTTACCGAACATCCATGGTTATTATTGATGAATTTTTACAATGTTATCCAAAATTCTTTATAATGTATCTTTTGAGTTAAAGGGTCCGATTTTAGAAATATATGCCGATCATAAACACTTGAGATGATTTTCAGAATTAAACTTAAAGTTATCCAGAAAGAGTCTAGCTAAGCATATATACATATAAAATTTTCAATTCCAAAATTCAATAGCCAAAGTATTGTTCAATCCATAAAACAAATACAGAATGCAGAATAAACACTAACAATTTTAAAAAAGAAAAAAAAAAAAGAAAAAAAAAAAAAAGAGTCATCATCATCAGGGCATCATTAGTTAAACGTGTTCAAGGGATGGGGTCTTGTGCAATTGCAAGAGGGATAGAGGAAGCTTCTCCAAATGTTGGGGGGGTCAGTACCAAGTTAATTTCTAGATTGTTCGGGCCCTCGGGAGCAACGTTGGAGGTTGGGTTATCCACGTCGATCACCTCCACGTTAGAGTAGATTTGCTCGGCCAACTCCCTCATACTAGGGCTATCTTCCCCTTCCTCATTGCCTTCTTCATCAGACTATTCATCGGTTGGGGCTTGAACAGGCGGATCGTTGGGCAGAGGTATTTGGGTGGGATCCATGAACAGAGAAGACTCAGGGAGGTTTAGAGCATTCAAGGCTGCCATCCAGCCTTCGAAAAACCTGTGCCTCCAAGCCTCAAAGACGACAGCGCGGCATGAATTCTCGTTGTCGGTGAAGCCCATGTTGTAGAACATCTGCTCGTACCCCTTCATCATTTTTGTTAGGTCAACAATCTCCATATCACGGGCCGAGACTACGCTTTCGGCTTAGGCCAGCTTGGTCTCCGTCTCTCTCAGTTTGCCTTGCAGCACTCCAGCCTTCTACTCGGCAGAGTCCTGGGCCCTCTTGGCACCTACCACCCTTTACTCCATGGAGGCCAGCTCAGGGATCTTCTCATTTAGGGTGGATTCAAACACCTACAATAGGGCCTTTTCTTGTCCGCTTCCTCCACAGCAACTTTGAGCTGACCTTCGAGGATATAGGTCATATAGGCGGCTTGGAACGATAACAAAAAAGAAAAAGAGGTTAAACTTGAACCAAGGACTGACACTTAAGTAAAAAAAGAAAAGAAGAAGAACAATAACAACAAACACACTGAATTAGCAGGGGATAATGGGGTACTTACAGCTATGGTATGCCACTTCAGTTTAAAGGCAATATCCTCGTCCCGACAACCTGAGTAGTGTTGCATATCCTCAAGCAAATGTAGCACTTAACCAAGACTATCTTTAACTTGCCCCCCTAACCCACTCCTCCAAGTACGAATCGAAGAGTCGTTGGGGAGAGGTATGTTCCCTAGGATGAAGGTACTCTATCATCCCGAGGAAGGGGGTGTAGAACTAAAGGCTATGTTGGACCCAATGACCACCAGCTACTCAGTCTATCTTGTCTTCGAAGCAGTGTCCCTTACCGACGGTGTCACCGTGGCAGTAGTGACCAAAGTAGGGGTGTGCTCGGTAGGGGGAACATCAGATCCCCTGGAGGGCTCGTTGGAAGTCCTCAGCCTTTTTCTGTGAGTGCAGGGTGCAGGGGGAGGCGTTAGTTAAGAAGATTGTTGTGGGGCGGATTGGCCCCTGGCGGGTTGAGCTCTCGGGAAGAAGCACTCGAGGTTCATGTTACGCCGTTGAACCATGTCGTTGTTTGGCTTAACGTCAGCCGGTATATGTTCGGCTTTGCTATGGAAGACTAAGTCTGCCAAATCGTCTCAGGTTGGCACTAAAAAGCCCTCCCTTGCGTAGCGAGGGCCTTTTTCCTGAGCTTCACCTACTGTAAGACCCCTCAGTAGGAATCCAGCAGATGAACATCAATGTATGACAGCAGGGGGCTACCGACTACCAGGGTAGGTTCGGGATCCTGGTAGCTTGTGTAGGATGGACTGTAGCCAAGGATCAGGTGTGATGCCCTAAGCTGCCCGTCATAGTGCACAAAGATCTCTGAATGTAGGATGAAGTTTAGGTCCTTCACGTCGATGGCTTGGAGGTCTAGTTTGAAGTGCTTGGAAACTGCATAATAAATCAAAGACAAGGTCGGTACAATTGAAAAGTCAGCAAAAATCTTATGTATTGAATACTAAATGAAGCAGAACAGTAAAAACAAAAAAAAAATGATAATGAAATACATCCAAGAAGGGGATAGGGAAAGGTAGGACAAAGGCAATAAACCCTACACTATGTGTGCTCGGGAAGTAAGGGTACCGACCAATTTACCTAGGTGACATCGAGCACAGGAGTTCACTCGCAAGCCAGTTCCTGCTCATTTTTACGAACTCCCTCGTGGAGTTCTTATTGGAGTCCGTGGGGTTGAGGTAATAACCGATTTTGAGGCCACTGCAAATGCTACATGTAAAGTTAATGTCATGATGGTTGAGCCCTAGACCGTACAGATTACTTAGGCAAATCACACTATTAACTACCCTGTTGAAATTAGGGAGACACTAGTTGGGGCTAAGTCCATAGAAACTAAGGGTTCTAAGGAATATAGGATCCATGGGGAATCTAACCCCACCCTTAAGGATCGACAAGGGGGAAGAAAACCACCCTAGGGAGCCTATCATTCTCAATGTTCCCCTCAAGACAAAACTTGACATTGATATCTAGAGGGATATTGAACCTTGTCCTAAAGGCCACTAAGGCGGCCTCAGTCCTAAAAAGGTATGCGAAACCCTTTTTTGAGGCGACTAAAAGAAAAACTTGAAGGAATAAGGGAAAGGTTAGAGGACTTACAGTGGTGCCTTTTTGTTTGGAAGAGTGATCTCGAGAGCAAGGCTTGGGAGGACGAGACAAATGAGGCTAAGAGGGAGAAGTGAAATAAAGAATCTAGCCAAAGGAGGTTAGGGCGTATTTATAGGGGAAGAAGCTTTAAATGCTTTTGGAGGGAAAAGTTAATAACTTCCCTTAGTTATCTGTTACGAGCGTGCCATGGTATATAAAGCGACAATAGATCTTGACTGTTTGATGTGACAGCTACCGTTCCGTGTGCAAGGAATACAGACGGACTTGTCCATCACATTTAATGACTGACGATTGGTTTTTCCCAATGAAGAACAACACATTGAGGAAGCTGTCCACTGACATGTGATATTAAACCCGACCATCCCTCCACCGACGGGCAAGGGTTAACCCCAATCCCATCCCCATGGCATGGGAATGGAATTGTAGGGGGCTATTGTACAGGCATGATATATAGGCCCAACCCATTAACTTCTGTATACCTAAGAACTATGAGTCCAATAGCAGGTAGTAGGCCGCACTAGTCTAGAAATCAACTACAGATTGGGGCCCAAACTGGTCAGTAACGATAATGCCTTAGGTGAAATCGCTTGCTGAGAACCAATTGGCAGTGGGTGCAAGTTTTGAGACAGTCACATCTATCTTGAGAAGTGGGTCCCATCTAGTTATATATCCCAGAAGGGCCCCACCAACATAAAAAGCCTCCCCCATCATCATGACAATCCCACGAAGGAGTGAGAAAGGGAGTTCGAACAATCACAGTGAGAGAGACACACAAGAGAAAACTGTGAGGATCAAATATAGAGGAAAAGCTCACTTCTAATCTTGAGCCTCCTCAGGGAACATATATAAGGTAGAGGAATATGGGTTGGGCCAGAAGCTCTCTCACTTGGGCTGTCAAATTGGCCTTAAAAGGTTTTCCCATTGTAGGAAACTCTTCACCCACGTTATACAAGTAAATTGGGGGCCTGACCTCAAAGCTCACAAGGCACGTTGGGTCAAGGGCTCCATAGTTACCAAAAGCAATAACCAAACCAAAGCATCCAAAAAAAGAGAATCAATCCATCTATTTTTAAAAGTGTAAAAGAACCCTAGAAAATTAAGTAGGGATTTTTTTTTTTTTTTTTTTTTAATATAGATATATTAAAGAGGACAAATGGTAATTCGAGTAGTATAAGCATCAGGTTTTAAATTAAAACATAGATATATTGAATGCTAATTCAAATAGGAGAAGAAATGGTGAGATGATAGCAAAGAATGACGTTATAGTTCAAAAGATTGTACATATTTTTAAAAGCAATAAGTAGATGGAGGATCGGCTTATTATTGAACAGTGTATTTACATAGTTGTGTTGGTTAATGAACTAATTAATGACAACCTTTGTGGTAGAATCTAACCTTAATGGGATCTTTAAGAGGCAGTGCACTTCCCTTTGTCATCATAAGGAAGAGGATTTTGCTATGCAATTCTAACTTCCCTGTGATTAGGAAGTCAAACATTCCATCTATGGTGAAAGGCATGTTTGGATGGAACAACATTCTGTAGTATCATATAGAGGAAATATTTTATATTCGTCATCATAGAGACAGCGAGACACATGTATAACATGAGTTGTTGTGACATTTGTGCGCCTATGGGTTTATGCCAAGTTACTTCCAATTGGAGATTGGAGCTAAGACTGGTATAGCTCAGTAGGTTTTACTGTAAGTAGGTATTTTAGGATAGGCTTCTAGGGTAAGATTTTTTGTACTTGTAACCACTTTTTTCTTGATTAATGGATTCTTCGGGAGCGGTGACTTGAAATTCACTCAATGGGGCTTTGCATGCGAGGGTTTTTCCCATTGTGATCAAATCTTCAGGTCAAACTTATTTTTTGCTGTACTTAATTTAGTTTGGTGATTTGATTGTGCCTTGATCTGATTTGCATGTAATATTGACTAATTAATCAAATTAGGTAATTGGATGAATTAACTATTTATAACCCAAAAAATTAAAAATAAATTTAATCCAAATACCTTAATCAAGCCAATTCTAACCCAATCCTTAAATCTAACCAAATATCCAAACATAAATCATACTTAATGCTCAATTAAAAAAAGAAAATACCGGTGAAGATTCCAATAATATGACAGTGGTAGGAGGCCAGATTTTCAGTGGTTGGAGACCAACAGTGGTGGTGGCCTGATGTTTCTTTCTCTGTGGTTCCCTTTTATGCCTTATGTTGAGGTTCAAAATTGCAATAAGGAACCAAGCCCTTAAAAGTAAGAGGGGTCCAGCCCATGAAGAAGAAAGGATTGGCCCTCAAAAAAATAAACAAGTAAGGAGCCCAGCCCATAGAGAGAAAAATAAAATAAAATACTGGGTCTTAGGAAGAAAGAAAAGGCATAAAGGGAAGCATGGGCCATGGGCTTAAGCAAGTGATGGTGCCCAAGAAAGCCCAAAAGGGAGGCAGGTAGGAGCTGGGCTAGGTTGCATAGGATCCACCAAAGTCAGGGGGGATCCTCGGGAAATGCAGGGGAAAACTGGCTGGGATTTGGCCAGCTCAGGGTGGCATGCCCAGGGGCACAAGGAATGAAGGAGGTCCTGTCCCATCAGCCACCCACAATTCAGAAGAAAGCTTTCGGAATAGATGGTCACTTAGGAGTCAGCATCTGATGAAAGAGCCTAGTACCTCGGGTGAAACAGAAAGGGGGAACCGAAGGAAGGTGGCTGGGAGCCTTTCTGCCTTCCATCACTAGCAATGAAGAATCTGCCCTTTAAAGGAAAGAGACAAAGTGTGAAGCAGTCAGAGCTTTGAGATGTCTTTTTAAAGACCTTGGAAAAAGGATGAGAAGCCTTGACTTGGGAAGAGCATCTAGGATTACTCAAATAGGATCTCCCATAAGAGGAACGTTAGTTGGGGACTTTTGGGCTGCCAAACCTCAAAAGGGGAAACAATGAAAGAAAGAGGAAAGGACCAGCCACCAATATTGCAGATATGACATTGGTTTTGGTACCCAAAGCACAAAAGAATGGATCAATGGCATGGAAAAAAAACCCTAGAAGTGGCACTATAAAAGAGGCTAGAGCTCCAACCAAAGGGCATTCAGAAAAGAAGCACCTAATACACTAGAAAAGTTACAGAAGAGAGTTGTGAGCTAGAAATATAGTAAAAGAGGGAGATACTATAAGGGATCCTACGGAAGTATTGGAGGATATATTGGATTCAAAGCTATTCAAACCTCACAAGTCTTGAAAGCCCAAAGAGAGCTATCTAATTCTGTGATTTTTGAACTTTATTGAACCTTGTGGCATATCCCAATGAAGTTGGACTCAATGTATTCAAATACTTGATATAATGAAACTATAATCTCACTCTATTTTGAGGATCCCAAACGTTCTTTTATCTGCTCTCTTTTTAGTTCCTTTGCTATTCTTTAGTTATTTGTATAAACCAATATATATATATATATATATATATGTTTATGTATATTTGTGTTATGGAGCCCATGTCTTGTGCACATATTGGCTTGTAAACGGCCTAACAAAGCAGTAGTGAGTCAAGCCCAGTCCACCAACTATTTATACTATCCTTTAGAGGCCCAGGATGCTCTCAGACTATCGGACTTGGGCTCTGTCCAAAGAAGGAACCCACATTAAAAGGCGACTTTGTTGGGGACTGGGAAAATGAGAGGGAAGAAGCAATCCCTTTGCAGGCATAGCTCCAAGACTAAGGACCAGCAAAGGTACCAACATGCCACCTACAGCATCAGTGCCTATAGGAGAAAATGAAGTTGTCTCCAAGCAAAGGAATGAGAAGGAAGAACTAGATCCCATGGTTCGAATGGTAGAGATGATGAAGGACCTCCAGTAGGAGATTAGTCAACTAAAGAATGGAAGGACCCAAGAGATCGAAGACAACGTCCCTCCACTGGCCAACGAGGAAAGAACCCGGCCAGAAGGAAGATCGGCAGTAAGAGGGGGAGCTAATCCTTAGTACCTTACCCTAGCAGATGTAAATGCTATTCTTAAGCAAGAAAGAGAGAAGCACTCAGGGATCCTCTTTTTCCAGGAGAGCTCCTTAGAAAGCCCTATCCCAAGGGGTATGAATCCCCAAAGTTCCGCCCCTTCTATGGGAGAAAAGGGAGTGTTGTGGAACATGTAAGCATATTTATCCACATCATGGGTCCCTATGCTGGAGACAAAGAATTATGTCTCAGAGAATTTGCCAAATCTCTAGTAGATCGAGTGTACACATGGTATACCACCTTGAGGCCTAGGTCCATCAGGACTTGGGATGACATGCTAGAGAGGTTCTGTGCAAAATACAATCCAGGCGAAGACAAAGTCACATTCGCAAACCTTCAGATGGTGAAGCAAAGGCCTGGAGAGGATCCTATCCAGTTTATTAAGAGATTTAAGGATGTCTCCATAGATTGTTATGGGGACCATGAAGAAAAAGAGCTCGTGGAGACCTGTATATCCAATATGCTCTTTGATTACAAACTTAACTTGGAGAATTTGTGTATAACTTAATTCACTGATTTGTTACAAATAACAAGGACAGCCTTGTCCATAAAGACCAAGAGAGTGCTAGTCTCTTAGGCAATGACAACTTTAGTAGGAGAAAAAAGGAGGAGACCTAAGGGAAAGATGATCGAGGAACCTCCAGTGATCCCATGTACCACAAAAGAGCTAAACCACATCTTAGACAAATGGATAGGAGACGGGATTGTCAGGCCATACCCCGTGTCCAAGCCACCAATAGAGGAAGAAAGAAAGAACCTGTTGTTTTGTAGGATTCATAACTATGTTAAGCATGCCACCAAAGACTGTGGACCCTTTAGAGGCTCTTTCACAAAAAGCTAAGAGAGGGGACCCTAAAGCTCACTTAACGAGAACCAGAGGTGCAGAGGAACCCTTTGGCCAATCACAAAAGGAAAGGAGTAGTGGTTGTCGTGATCCATGGGAGTCCAGCTAACTTAGAAGTAGAAGAATTAAAGGGATCCTTTCAACCAAACATTGTTAAGACTCTCCAAAGGAACCCCAAGTTCACGTCCCTGTTCAACCAACTAAGATTTGGACCGGAAGCAAAGAGGATCGCCGCGGAATCCCTCATGAGCATAGCCGCAGATGCAGGAATAGAATGTTTTACGACAGAATCTCATACACGTAAAGCTTTCTTAGAGACTACCAACACAATAACCTTCACGAACGAGGATATGGAGGTTGAGTACCCAGACCATTGAAGACCCCTTTATTTGGTAGCCATCATAAATGGTGTTCAGATCAGAAGAGCATTGGTAGACACAAGAGTTTCGCTCAACCTCATTGCCTTGAGTACCTTGGAAGCTGTAGGCATGTCTAGCAAGAGGATCTTGGGGGCTCCTGTGGAAAATACAAGATTTGGAGGAGTTGTAGAATCCACTGAAGGGTACGTGCAGCTAGCTCTGAGGGTGGGCCCCATAGTGGCTTTGACTCGGTTTCATGTAATCAATTCAGAAGTTTCTTATCACATCCTGTTTGGGCAGCCGTGGCTCCACAAATATCATCTATTCCCATCAACATACCATTAATTTGTGAAGGGAGGATTGAATAGGAGGCCCAGAAGGATCTCTGCCAATGCTAGGCCTTTCAGCAAGGGATAAGTAAATTTCATGGAGACTATGTTTTATGACAAGTTGACACCAGATGATGAGTGTCCTACCAGGGACCCTGGAGGCTACTGTCTTAGAAGAAGAGGAAGGAAGTAATACCCATGACTTTAGGGATCTCTTGGATAGAAAGAGGCAGAAGAAAGAAACCAATTCATTAGGATCTTGGGAATGCGTGGCCATCCAAGAACCCGAGGGAAAGTTGATATATCGCTTATAAAAGTGAGCTGGACCTAAAGTATAGACCATACCCAAAGAGGAGTTGAAAGAGGTAAACCTGGGGGCTAACCCAAGAAATCCTATACCTGTTTTCATCGACAGCCAACTATCAGCACTAGAAAATGAGCAATTGTTGAAGTTATTAAAGAAATATGTAGATGTATTTGCATGAACCTATGATGAAATGCCTGGCCTGGATCCCAGGTTGATGGTCCATTCTCTTAATGTTAATCTAGGAACCAAACCAGTAATCCAGCCAGCTAGGATCTTCCACACTAAAGTGGAAGCACTGGTCACTCAAGAGGTAAAGAAGCTATAGGCGGCAGGGTTCATCAAGCCTATCTAGCGTCCCCAATGGCTTTCTAATATAGTTCCTGTAAAAAAGAAGAATGGTCAGATCGGGTGTTGTGTGGATTTTCGTAATTTAAACAGAGCATGTCCTAAGGACAAGTTCCCCTTGCCCAATATTGATCTCCTTGTAGATTCAGCCATGGGGAGCTCTAAGTTTTCCTTTATGGATGGATATAGTGAATATAATCGATACAAATGACAGCTAAGGATGCGGAGAAAACAACATTTAGGACCCTAATTGGAAATTTCTATTATATTGTAATGCCGTTTAGCATTAAAAATACGGGAGAAATTTACCAGCGTACCATGACAGCCATCTTCCATGATATGATGCACCAGGAGATGGAAGACTATGTGGATGATATTGTGGTAAAGTCAAAGAGCAGGGAAAGGCACCTTCAAGTACTTGAACGAGTCTTTGAATGATGCAGAATGTATAAGATGCACATGAACCCACTGAAGTGTGCCTTTGGAGTGTTTGTTGGAAAGTTCCTTGGTTTCCTAGTACATCACAGAGGAATAAGTGTGCATCCAGCCAAGGCCACTACCATAGTAACCATGAAAAGACCTACTACTCTATCAAGGAGCTCAAAAGTTTCTTGGGAAGAGTCTCCTATATTAGGCGGTTTATACCAGGCCTGGCCTTGGTCACTCACGAACTATTCAAAGTATTAAAGAAGGGAACTGAGTTCACTTGGGGAATTGAGCAGCAGGATGCCTTCCAATGGCAAAGCCAGAATTCTTGTTGGGGGGGTAAAATTAATTTAAAATTATTAATAAATATTTATAACAAAATAAATATACAATTATAAATAAGTAAAATTTTACTAACTTAACTATTGTGAAAATTATTGTGTTTCTTACCGTTTAAATAAATTAAATAAAAAAAAAGGCAAAAGTGTTATGAGTCTGTGACAGTATATTAATGAGAAAGTGAAAAGGTGGGACAAGCCAAAACTAAAAGTTCTTTTTGACTTGTTAACTTTGTTGTGTCCAAATCAAAAATAAAAATATAAAAAGACTTTGACATGTCAGGTAACTCCTTGCTCTCTTTGTTACAGTGCCATGTTCATTTGCTTATTTTTTGGGAAGACTATGTCAGTTTTTGGTTCCTTTTACTAAATGTTGTTTTGTTTTTTTGTATGTTAATGAATTAGAGGGGGCAAGCTTTTCTCATATGCCTATAGCTAAGAAAGTTTTAGAGGAGTTGAGAGGGGGGGGGGGGGGGGTAGTTGCCCCTCTCAACCCCCTGGCTCTACCCCTGATGCCTTTTAGAAACTCCAACAAATCGTGAACCACTGCCCACCCTGCAAGCACCAGTACGTGGAAAGCCTCTATTGTTGTATTTGGATCCAGCTCCTAAGCAATTGGAGCACTGTTGGCTCAAGAAGGTGACAAAGGAAATGAGCAGCCCATTTACTATGTTAGTAGGGTTCTGAAAGATGCAGAGACAAGATATCCCAAGATAGAAAGGGCGTGCTTGGTAGTCATTTATGCCTCTCAAAGGTTGAAGCTCAGCTCTTCAAATCCTTTTGGTAACAAGGTCTCATCCTATAAAAGCCCTCCTTCATCAGCCTTTGCTGAGTGGAAGAGTGGCCTAGTGGTTAGTGCTACTTTCTCAATATGATATAGGCTTGAGGACCCCCAAGGCTGTCAGAAGTCAAGCCATAGTAGACTTGTTAGCCCAGTTCCCAAGAGAAGAAGAATGCCCGCTAAGCGAGGAGATTCTAGGAGAATTAGCTATAGTGGAGTTCCTAAGCTAGAAGTGGACCATGAGATTTAATGGATCAACAACAACAACTTCAAATGGTGTAGGAATCATGCTAAGTTGTGAGGATAGGGGAACCATGCCAATCTCCTTCAAGCTTGAGTTCCTTGCCTAAACAACGCTGCTGAGTATGAGGCATATCTGACAGGGCTGGCCATAGCCTTTAGCATGGGAAACAAGCATATGAGAGTACTTGGAGATTCCAACCTTGTGGTTTCTCAAGTTATGGGAGATTTTGCTCTAAGGGAGCCAAGCCTAGCATCTTATCATGCTTGGGCGCAGAAAGTAGAAGGAAAATTCCAAACCTTTAGTGTGGAGTATGCTCAAAGGAGTGAGAATCGGTTTGCTGATGCACTAGCCACCCTAGGATCCTAGGTACCCTTTGAGAAAGAAAGTACACTGATAAGGGTTAGCAAGCAATAGAGTTCCATCACGGAAACTCTCAAGAAGATGTTTCTAGAGGAACCAATTGAAGAAGATTGGAGGAGCTTGTTAAGGGAAAAGGTAGAAAAAATAGAGCATAGAGGAAGTATTAAGGATCTGAAGGACTACACACTAATAGAGGGGGAATTATACAAGAGGTTACTTGGGGGGATCCTGTTAAGATGTGTTAGTGAGAAAGAAGGAAAGAAAAAGTTGGAAGAACTCCATAGCCAGACTTGTGGAATTATAGAAAAGGTCAGTTTATATCAGAGAATTCAGCGCATGGGATACTATTGGCCCAACATGAATAAGGATGCTGTTGTAGTACAAGAGAAGTGTCAAAATTGTCCACTTTCAATGGACAAAGAAGAAAGTTATGAAGTGGTCGTTGCAGAATATTGGAGGACCCCATTCATTGTGTACTTGGCCTAAGGAACCCTACCAACTAATAAGAAGCTAGCCTATCAATTAAAGAAGTTGGCCTCGAGATATTTCTTACAGAATGGGATCCCGTTCAAAAGAGGATACAGTGGGGATCCCCTAAGGTGTCTAGGGCCTAAGGAGTCCAGAGATGCAGCAAAGGAAGTCCATTTAGGCGAATATGGAAGTCACCCAGGGAAAAGAAGGCTCCAAAACCAGCTGTTAGTGTTAGGGTACTACTGGCCCACGATGAAAAAGGATTTTGAGGAACTGGTCAAGACCTGCCACAAATGTCAAGTGCTGGGGGATTCCATACACACTCATCCGAATGTGCTACAGGATATGACTACTTCGTGGCCCTTCCACACCTGGGGGCTGGATCTTATAGAACCTATCAACCCACCTTCCAATAGCCATATATGGATTCTAACAGCTACTAAACACTTCACAAAGTGGGTGGAAGCCATACCTTTGAAGAAAGCCACTAGGGCAATAGTCTCCAATTTCATCCATGAGCATTATCGCTCAATTTGGGATCCCCAGGAGGTTGATTAGTGACAATGGGACACCATTTGTGAACAAGGATATGAGAAGTCTGCTAGAGAAGTATTGCATTAAGCACACAAGATCTACTCCATACTACCCTTAAGGGAACGACCAGGCTGAGGCAACCAACAAAGTTATATTGAAAATCTTGAGAAAGATGAAGCATGAGTACGGGGGAAAGTGGAGCTCCCACCTAATAGATGTGCTCTGGGCATGCTAGAGCTCCCTCAAAAAAGCTACAGGATTTTCACCATTCTCCCTTGTCTATGGGATAGAAGTTGTTGCCCCAGTAGAGTTAGTTATCCCCACACCTAGAGTGGTGATGGAGGAGATCCTAGGAGATTCAAATAACGTGTATGTCGAGGAAAGGGTAATGGATTTGGAAAGCTTGAAGGAAAGAAGGGAGTTGGCAAGAAGGCAAAGCCAAAGGTATCTGCAAAAGATGGCTAAGGCATATGAGCAGGCCGTTCAAAGTTTACCCCAAAGTGGGAAGGTCCTTATGTTGTTAAGGAAGCCCATGATAGTGTATATTACTATTTTGCAAGGATGGATGGGACCTCTCTGGTAGATCCCATAAATGGAAAATGGCTGAAGCAATACTATACTTGAAGTTCCAAGTACCCCTTCCACCCCTTTTATCATCTCTCGTTTTATTAAGTACTTTTATTCAGTACCCCTTGTCATCTTTTATTTTGTTCAGTATCCTATGTCATCTTTTATTTTGTTAAGTACTTTTAGTTAGTACCTCTTTTGGGGCTTTATGACATGTATGAAAGGACCACTTTATGGGTCTTTAAGTTATTTTGACCATTATGATAAATTACAATGAAACTTTCTCCTTTGAAAAAAATGAAGTTAAGCAAACTATAAACTTTAAAAAAGAAAAAAAAAGAAAAAAAAAAGAGAAAGAAAAAGAAAAAAAGAGATAACAATAATAAAAATAATCTACTATTCAAGAAACACATGCACACACTAATCTGCAAGGCCTAAAGCTTGGCCAAGAGTTCATTTTAGTACCTGGCTTAGTACTTGGTTCAAAGTAGAATTCTCCATGTACATGACCCAGAACTTACTTACCAAGTGCATGGCCCAAGACTTAAGCCAAGAATAAATTTCCAAAGTATTTGGCCCAAGACTTGCTTCAGGAATAAGACCTCCAAGTACATGGCCCAGGACTTAGACTAAAATTGAATTTCTTAAGTATCAGGCCTAGGACTTGTGTAGGAGCAAACTTCCCAAGTACCTAGCCCAGGATCTGCTCTAAAGTATTTTTTTTAGATCCATGGTCCAAGACTTGCCCCAAAGTCAAAAGAAAAAAAGAAAAAAGAAAAAAAGAAGAAGTACATAGCCTGGGATTTGGACCAAGGCAAGTATGTTAAGTACATACTCCAAAAAGAAAAGGAAGAAAAAGAAGAAGTCAGGAACATCGAGCATAAATAAAAGATTAAGTCCATACAAGGTCAGAAGTTCATGTAAACAAAAAAGAAGAAGGAGAACATAATTATGATAAATATTCAGTTACAAGGCCAAATTGGTCCAAAATGACTAAAGCAAGAGGCCGACAAACAAGGAACCTTCTACAGGAACCATAGGAAAGGAGGAGCTGGCTACGGCTGAGAGGACTTGTTTCCTCCAAGCTTCCAAACGAGCCAAGGCTTCCCTGGCAGCAGCAATCTCAGCATCAAGATCCCCGGTGGCCCTCCTCTAAAAGAATGCCTGCGCCATTGAACGAAGGTATCCTAGCAAGAAAGACAGATTGAGCTTAGCTTCCACAAGATCCTGCACTACCCCTTTCCTTTCGAGGAGCTTCTCCTCAGATAAAGGATCAAGCGAACTGCTGTTCAAGGAAATCAATACAGCACAAAGGAGCTCTAGCAAGATATTCCCCAAGAATACACCTCCTCAAAACCTAGCAGTGAAGTCTCCATGAACCTTAAGCAATTCCTCCAAGAGTGGGAGACCTTCAGTAGGCACAGAGAAACAAAGGAAGCTAGAATAGGATGCTCCAAAGTGATGAAAATGAAGCCCAAGAAGGCTGTTAAACTCTAGCAAATCAAAACAGAATAAGAAGGTAGGAAGCCCAGCACTAGGATCCACAATGGCAGCCCCTGAGGGATCTCGACTTGGACTTCAGCAACTCGTACAGATGATGGAGATCCCCCAACCTCTTCAACAGTCATAGACTCAGGCTCTTTGGTTCCCATTTCAGTATTTGGGGAAAAAAAAAAAGAAAAAAAAAAAAAAGGAGACATAATAATGGTGAGCCATCAGCAGAAAGAAGTATATGAAGCAAGGGGAAGAAAGGGGAAAGAGAAAAAGTCAGTAGCAGCTTCATCTGGTGGATTCAAAGGAGCCTCCTATTGAATCGGAGGGGCTACTCCTGTCACCTTAGGGATCCCACTTGCTTATTCCCCTGACTCCTTAGTAGGATCTGTAGGGAAGCATTCAGTGTAAAAAAAGGGGGGAAGGATCCTTGCGAAATAACTAAAAGAAAAGGAAGAGCTATTTCCCACAGTAGAACCAAGAGGAAGGAAAGAAGGATCATGAAAGCCAAGCATACCTAGTTGAATTTATGCTTCCAAAGTTAGGTCAATAATCTCGCTTCCAGGAATGACTTGGGGGTTGGCTTGGCCTGCAAAACAAGGGAGGGAAAGGATCTAAATAATAATAATAATAATAATGACAAATACAATTTACAAAGAAGTAAGGCAGGGCATACCAGTTATTACAGGAAGAGTTGCAGCTTCAGTAGACTCCTTGGTCACCATGGGATTAGAAACTTGTTCAGGCTCAGGAACCGTGGCCATTGCTATGACGGAAGTCTGCTTAGACTCAAAATCTTTAGTTGCTACAAGATCAGAAGCTTGTGTATCCTCATGATCCTGGGATGTTGAAGGACCAAGGACTCATGCACCTTTAGGATCCTGGGTTATTAAAAGAACAAGAACCTGCTCAGACTTAGGATCCTTGGCCATGTTGGAATCAGGATCAACTGGGGGTTAGTCCACTGCTGCTTCCCCAGGCATTGTGTCACCCGTAAGAGGAGGAGAAACCTTAACCTGAAAAAGAAAGGGAAAGGAAAAGCAGAAGAAGTGAAGCAATTCAATAAAAAGAATAAAACAAAAATCAAAAAATAAAAATAAAAAAACAAAAGGGGGCCAAAAAATATCATACCACTTCATCACCAGAGGAAGGACTTTTCACCCTTTTAGGATCAGCTTTACGTTTGGACTACAAAAGGAAAACTCATTAGTGAGCAAAAAAAGAGAAGAAACAACAACAAGCAACAAAAAGGGGTAAAAGAAGAATAAATGGCTAAGCAAGAGAAAAGGGGAGTGAGGTCTTGCCCTTCTCTTTCTCTCTACAGGATCTACATCAATCTTCCGCTTACTACGGGTACACCCAGAGGGTCCTTCAGGTGAACAAGGGATCATAGTAGAGGATCTCGAAGAATCTTAGGCTAGTGAAGAAACAGCTACAGAGGAGATCCCCTTTGAGGAACTGACAAGGGTCTGAGATTTAGAAGTCTCTACCTTGATCTTGACTCTAAATTTTGGGATAGAAGGATGGCTGACCTCCTTACTTGAGGATCTCCCTCCAACAGCAGCAAAAGCCACCTCTTTGAATTCCTTAGGGGTAGGTAGCCGCTTGGAAGATGCAAAAAGTCTTTCTTTTCTTGGTGCCTTGGCTAGCCTCAGGATTCTCAGTCTCTGGCTTCACCTTAGCACTCTTCTTGCCTTTCTTTTCTTTTCCTTTACTTGGAGAAGTGGTAGAGCCAATCTCCTCAACTACTCCTTTTCTGGTGGGGACACCTGAGGAAGAACCAATGATTAGTTCACTGTCAGGCTAGGAAGGAGGTAAGTCATTGGCATAGGACACCCAACCATCCCTAGACTGATGCCACCCCACAAAACTAACCCTGCTACTTAGAGCAATAGACACAATGCCAAGAGTGGGGAGGGCCAAGTGTTTGTTGAGTGAAGGAACATAGGAGATATCAGGATCAGGATCTCCCTCACTTTCCCAGAGCCAACATAGTCAAGGAAGGAGTTCTAGACCCTCCTCCAATAACTGTAGAAGGCACTAGAACTGAAGGCTCTCCTCTGAGAATTTGGTACAGTGACTAGGGGGCTCCTATAAGACCAGTAAGAATAAGCCTGAAGCCACGTGGGAAGGGATCCAAGGAAGGAAAGGAGGAAACAACCTCCTTGAACACAGGAAGGACATCCTGATCAAAGCCAAATTGTTTAAGTACCCGGTATGCAAGATAGTGGGTGTACCGAGGACCTCCAGAAGAAGGTACTGGGATCCACATGGTACTAATGCAAGCAAGGTACGCCATGCTGTTCTCATCTCCCCGGCATAAGTCAAATGTATGGCCAATAGAGTTCAAAAGAGACGACAAGACAAAGTCACAAGCAAACCTAGCCCTAAACTCATGGGGCGAACGCCAATTTAGGTGGCCTTTCTGATTAAACAACTCGATGAGATTGGTGTCTACACCCTTCAGATTAGCCTAACAGAATATGATGGAATGCCCATCAATCGAGCTCCCACATAGCCGCTTTATGATGTCTAGGGATCCTTGGAATTTATCCTTCACATACTTCAAATTTCCACACTTCGCTAAAGTAATTCAGGAACGCTCCTACACAAATATTTGCAGCATTGTACAAATGAATGGACAAAGTGATCGTGTAGTAGGAGTTACCTTCCAACTCATCGGTGTGTAGGAGTTCCAATTGGGAATATAAATGCCCCAAGAACATGGGGGCTAATGGGTAACTGATGCCCCATGCTATTTGGATTGCTAAGGAAAAAAGGCTGACTTAACCCTATACCCGAGAACTCCCCAAACAAGAACTTGCTCAACCACAGTGCGATGAACCCAGTCTTCTTCACTGTTTTCCCCTCTTTAGAAAGGGCTTTAACCTATCTCCCCATCCTGGCTGGCTTGCCCTTAGGAGAAGCAGTACGCCCACCAAAGTGAGTGAACAGTTTTCCCTCAATCACGAGATCCTCCGCCGAAAGCTAGATGTTGAAAGGACTCTCATTCCTGAACATGAGGAGCAGGAAAGTATTCACCACATCCTCTAGAGTGACAGTGAACTCACCTACGGAGAAGAAAAATGTGTGAGGAGAAGGAGACTAACGTTGAACAAAGTGCCTGAGCCCTTTGACATCGCAAAAGCCCTCTAAACTCCTCGTTATCGCGACTAACTTCAGGACACCAAAATGCTCCAAACACGCAACAAAGTCAACATCACTGAACTCTTTGTCTACCCACTCAGCTCAACCAATAATCTTCCCTGCAACAAAGTCAAGGAAGATAGGAACTGCTTCACGAGATCCCCATTTGATTTGAAGATCCAATATCTCTTTCGGATTTGGGACTTGCACGGAACTGGAAAACCAAGCTTACCAGAGAAGACCCAAGTGTGAGGAGAAGGAGGATCAGCACCATGAGCAACTTGAGGGAAGAATAGACTGGAGGTATACCAAGGATCCTAAAGAGGGAAAGCTGGCCAATCCAGGATCTCCTCCTACGCTGAACCAGCTGAGGAGCCTTCACCCTCAGAAGGGATGGGTGACCGCTCCTTTCGTTTTCAAGCAGAAGATGAAGCCATGGATGTGTTTCCTTTTTCTTGGTCAAATAAAGGAAGAAGGAAGAAGAAAACGCAGACAAAAAGGAAGGAAAAAAAAAAAAAAAGCAAAAGGAAAGAAGTGAGATTTTGAGAAGATGTGACCTAAGGGAAAGAAAAGCTAAAGGTAAGAGGAAGAAGTGACGACAACAATAATGGTGTGAGAGAAAAGAGGAAAAGGATGAATCATAGGAAAACTGGCCAATTGCCAAAATTTAATTTTAAAGGTGGTTGGCTGTTAGTTATTGATGGGAATTAGCCCAAAAGGGAGGTAGGTAGGAGCTAGGCCAGGTTGTAAAGGATCCACCAGAGTCAGAGGGGGATCCTCAGGAAATGCATCTGAAAACTAGCTGGGATTTGGACAGCTCAAGGTGGTGATAGGCCAAGAATGTATGGACCCATTGTGATGAATTAACCAATTAATTAGCCAAGTTAATTAATTAATTCAATTTGCATGCAATAAGTGTGGTAGTACAAACAAATCACCAACTAAGTTAAAATGCAATAGAAAATAAATTGACACGGTGATTTGTTTACGAATGGGGAAAACCTACACGGCAAAAACCTCACCGGGTGATTTTAAGGTTACCACTTCCGAGAATTCACTATTATCACAATAAGCAATTACAAGTAAAGGAATCTTAGTACCTTATACCAACCTACAGTTGAACCCTTACCCCAATACCCAATTAGACTTGTTCTATAGTAATAATCTCTCATTTTAATGCACGACTCCCAGTACATGACTAACCAATTCAATGCGCGGATCCCAGTACGCAGCTTACTCATCAACTTGAAAAGGATATTGGCTACAAAGTTCTTCAGTTCATCACACGATGAAGATCACGAAACTCCTTGGTTACAAAACCCTACGGTGTACAAACACAGCCGCTTCTTAAAGAGAAAGATGAGCTAGGGCACATGTCTCCGATTCATAATATACTCGTGAAAAACTTTTTCATTGAGTTGCATCAGATGTAACGGCTCTTAAAACAATCCTTATATATGTTTAGGTTGTGAGAAAAGAAAACCCAAACATCTATTCACGGATTGGAGTGAAATTAGATCTGAAAAACTAATTTTCATAAACCTCGATAGATAACCTATCTGTTGAGAAGCTGTAGAGCATCGGGCTGAAACAGCTTTTTAAACCTCGATAGATACTAGCTGTCGAGCTTTAAAATCCAGCACTTCTCCACTTATTTCTTGGATAGACTTGCATGGTTTTAACACTTGAACTTGAAACCTTGTTCGTTGAAGCATTAAACACATCTTAGATCTACCCAATTACAAGTAAAGTGCGTTTTGTCAAAGGATTAGCCAATTCTATATTGACATATGTTCTTAACATTGATTCACATATGTCCTAACAGGGGCACAAGGAATGAAGGAGGTCATGTCCCATCAGCCGCCCACAATTCAAAAGAAAGCTTTGGGAAGAGAGGGTGGCTTAGGAGTCAGTACATGATGGAGGAGCCTAGTACCTCAAGTGAAACAGAAAGGGGGAACCAAGAAGGAAGGTGGCTGGGAGCCTTTTTGCCTTCCATCATCAGCAATGAAGAATCTGCCCATTTAAAGGAAAGAGACAAAGTGTGAAGTAGCCAAAGCTCTGAGATGTCTTTTTAAAGACCTTGGAAAAAGGATGAGAAGTCTTGACTTGGGAAGAGCATCTAGGATTACTCAGATAGGATCTCCCATAAAAGGAAGGTTAGGTGGGGACTTTTGGGCTATCAAACCTCAAAAGGGGAAACAATGAGAGAAAGAGGAAAAGACTAGCCACCAATGTTGCAGACATGACATTGGTTCTGGTACCCAGAGCACAAAAAAATGGATCAATGGCATGGAAAAAAAACCCTAGAAGCGGCACTATAAAAGGGGCTAGAGCTCCAACCAATGGGCATTCAGAAAAGAAGCACCTAATACACTAGAAAAGATACAAAAGAGAGCTGTGAGCTGGAAATACAGTAAAAGAGGGAGATACTGTGAGGGATCATATGGAAATATTGGAGGATACACTTGGATTCAAAGGGATTCAAACCTCACAAGTCTTGGAAGCCTAAAGAGAGCTATTTAAGTTTGTGATTTTGAACTTTATTGAACCTTGTGGCATATCCCAATGAAGTAGGACTCAATGTTTCAAACACTTGATATAATGAAAATATAAGCTCACTCTATTTTGAGAATCCCTAACGTTCTTTTCTTTGCACTCCTTTTAGTTCCTTTGTTATTCCTTAGTTATTTGTTTAAACCAACATATATATATATATATATATATATATATATATATATATATGTGTGTGTGTGTGTGTGTGGGTGTGTGTGTGTTGTGGAGCCCATGTCTTGTGCATAGATTGACTCGTAAACGGCCTAACAAAGCTGCGGTGAGCCAAGCTCAGTCTACCAACTATTTACACTATCCTTTGGAGGCCCAAGATCCTCTCAGACTATTGGGCTTGGGCTTTGTCCAAAGAAGGAACCCACTCCTTACTCTCTCTCTCTCTCTCATTACTTTTTCTGTTTTTTTTTTTTTTAGAAACTCTAAACTGCATAAAGAGTATTTCTTAAACCGAGTATTCAAGAAGAAAAAAAAAATTAAAGGAAATCTTTCCATTTAAAGTTGCTTTGGTAATTTTTGCAAAAAATCAACACCTCCCTTCTCTGAGTAATGTTTATTGCAAACAACCTTATTTGGATTTTTCAATGAAAGACATAAAGAAGGGTTTTTATCGTTTAGCTGGGGTATAGGAATTGTGAGCGTTTTAGAATTTTAAGCCAACTGATACATTGGAGGGGAGAAAGGCAAGTGGAGGGAAGGGAGAAAGAGGGAGAATAGATGAGAGTAAAATTGAGTAAAATTAGCTCAAAATAGGTTAATCTTAGATCAAATTTACTATACTCTCCCTTTCTCTTCTATGAATTCAAAACGGGCCATAAATTACCAAAAAGCCCTTCCATCCATCCTGTCAAATCCTTTGAAAAAAAACGGTCAGGCCCACAATTTTTATATCAAATTAATATCATGAATCATATAACTCAGTCAAAGGCTTAATTGGAAGTAAATAATGGTTTTGTCTGGTTAAAAAGAAGAACTAGGCTCACTTATTAAAGCGAAAGATCGTAAAAGTACGGACCAAGCTAATCTGATTATGAGACAAAATCAGGCCTTTGACATGATGGTGGAGCGCTCTGTCTCTATTGCCACGTGTCACCTTCCCATTTCCCTCAATGTTGTCCGTTTTTGAATATTTATTATTATTAAATTAATTAATAATAATAAATTAACAACAAAGATCCAACCAACATTTTATTTTTTATTTTTTGAGAAACAACGGAGATCCAACTCGCATTTTATCTTAAACCGCTTGCAATTTCAGATTCTAAAGTTAAGGTCATTATAGTCATTTACAAGAAAATCACCTCGCAGTAAACATGCAATACACGTTACATGCTTTTCAGTTTTCAGTTCTTTTGCCCGATCAATCACATTCTATAAATCACCAACACAGTGAAAAATTAAAGAATCCATTATTATTATTATTATTATTATTGTTATTACCATTAAAGCCCTCCAATTTCCCATTAATTACCCTTTAAACCCTCTCTTCCTCCCATTACAAGCTCACAGTCTCACACTGTGACTCCAACTTGTGAGTCACAATACAAACCCTTCATATCTCTCTCTCTCTCACACTCTGAACTTGTAAACAACAATGGCGAACCCAAGTCTGTATGTTCTTCTACCTTTCACTTTTTTTCTTCTCATCCTCCATTTCCTTTTCTCCCAAGCTTCGAAGAACCCAGATTTGGAACCTCTCTTGGCGTTCAAAGCCTCTACAGATAAAGCAAACAAGCTTACAACTTGGAACTCCACCACCAACCCATGTACCTGGACAGGCGTCTCGTGCCTCCACGACCGAGTCTCGCGACTCGTCCTCGAAGACCTCGATCTCCAGGGCTCGCTCGAGTCACTCACCGCTCTGACTCAGCTCCGAGTTCTCAGCCTCAAGCAAAACCGTCTCTCAGGTCCCATTCCTGACCTCTCCAACCTCACGGCTCTTAAGCTCCTCTTCCTCTCTCACAACGACTTCTCCGGCGAGTTCCCGCCGTCAATGCCGACTCTTTTCCGACTGTACCGTCTCGATCTGTCGTACAATAATTTTTCCGGCGAGGTTCCAGTATCGGCCAACGGTTTGACCCACCTCCTGACGCTCCGGCTCGAGGAGAACCGGTTTTCCGGTTCTATTTCCGGTCTGAACCTCCCGAATCTGCAGGACTTCAACGTCTCCGGTAACCGCTTCTCCGGTGAAATACCCAAGTCTTTATCAGGTTTTCCCATTTCTGCTTTTGCTCAAAACCTGGGTCTCTGTGGGTCACCCATTCAGCAAAAGTGCAAAAGCCTCGTTAGTGATCCGACCCGACCTGGGTCTGAAAACGGAGCCATTGCCTCACCTTTAATACCAGGTACTAACCCAACAACCACAGTATCATCATCACCGAGTTCAGTTCCTTCAACCAGAACAACATCGCCATCAAAATCAGAAAATAGTCGCCACGCTGGAGCCTCGAAAATAAGCCCTGTAGCATTGATAGCCATAATCGTGGGCGACGCATTGGTCCTAGCTGTGGTGTCTCTAATCCTCTACTGCTATTTCTGGAGAAACTACGCTTCAAAAATGCGTGACGGGCACGGGAAGTCGTCAAAGCTGTTAGAGAGCGAGAAGATTGTGTACTCGTCGAGCCCATATCCTGCTGGTGCTGGGGCTCAGTCCGGGTTCGAGAAAGGTCGCATGATGTTCTTCGAAGGGGTGAGGCGGTTCGAGCTGGAGGACTTGCTTCGAGCCTCGGCGGAGATGTTGGGGAAAGGCGGGTTTGGCACAGCCTATAAGGCGGTGTTGGATGATGGGAATGTGGTAGCGGTGAAGAGACTCAAGGACGCGAGTGTGGGAGGGAAGAGAGAGTTTGAACAACACATGGAGGTGTTGGGAAGGTTGAGACATCCAAATGTGGTTAGTCTTAGAGCTTACTATTTTGCAAGGGAGGAGAAATTGTTGGTCTATGATTACATGCCCAATGGGAGCTTGTTTTGGCTTCTTCACGGTACGTTCTTAATTTATTTTTCTAATTTAGCCTATTGTTTTTTTCTTTATAATTAATTAGATGAAAATGTGGAGCTAGCTAGCGTTGAGATTGTTTATTATAGTATTTGCGTTTATTGGGTTCCAACTTTCAAGAGTTGTGCTTTTACTTTTACATACATAAATGTTACTGCAATTTTTTTAATTTCTGGGCTACCAAACGTGATCTCTGATAATGTGCAAGCCATGGTTGATGGCTCATAGCGCGGTGGGTGGGGAGTAGTCATGGGCGCTATGCTATATATCGTTGGTCTCATCATTAGGGTTTTTAAGGTTGAATAATTGTCTGATGCAATTGGACCATTTGACATCTCAAAAAAAAAAAATTGGACCATTTGATGTGATATTAAGCTTGAGCAAAATCTTGGAGGTGGTTGTTGTCTTCTTGATGAGAGCTAACTACGATCTCGTACAAATGTATGTAGTAGGGATTTTTTGCTTGCTTTTTAATTTGGTCATGAAGAAGCAGTGGAGTGGGATCCACTCTCACAGTCACATCTCGCTTTAGGAATTGAAACAGTTATGCAAGAAGACAGAAAAATGAATATGTTTTTAACTTTTTTTTTGGTAAAAGAATATATTATTAACTTGCGATTTGGGAATTGGGTTTCCTTTACTTTACTGTATCATTATTATTATTATTCATTACAGACTGTGCACTGCTCGCAGACCCAGACCCTGACCCTATATACTTTGTATCTTTTTTCTCTTTTTGTTCTTTTCCTGCTAGTGCCAGTACTCTTTTATCTATTTTTTAAATTAAATATGACCAAAAAGTGCAAAGTTATAGAACCCTATCCTATGCCTCATGTAAAATATTCTTGTAGTGCCTCGTACGTAATTATATTGAAATTAAAGGGGGGTTGTTTATTTTTATTTATATTTTTATGGGGACAGGTAACAGAGGACCCGGAAGAACCCCACTAGACTGGACCACGAGGCTGAAAATCGCAGCAGGAGCAGCTCGAGGACTAACCTTTATTCACAACTCATGCAGGTCCCTTAAGCTCACCCACGGTAACATCAAATCCACCAACATCCTCCTAGACAAATCAGGGAATGCACACGTGTCAGACTTTGGACTCTCGGTCTTTGCTGCCCCCACTAATGGGGGCCCACGATCCAACGGCTACCGTGCTCCAGAATCATCAGACGGTCGAAAACTCACTCAAAAATCCGACGTGTACTCTTTTGGGGTTCTTCTTTTAGAATTGCTCACAGGGAAGTGTCCCTCTGTGGTGGACAATGGAGGTGGGCCCGGAGGAGGAGGGTACAATAGTGGGGTCGTTGATCTTCCTAGGTGGGTCCAGTCTGTGGTCAGAGAGGAATGGACGGCTGAGGTTTTCGATTTGGAGTTGATGAGGTACAAGGATATTGAGGAGGAAATGGTTGGGTTGTTGCAGATTGCAATGTCTTGTACGGCTGCCTCCCCTGATCAACGGCCCAAAATGAGCCACGTCGTCAAGATGATCGATGAGATACGTGGGGTCGAGGTTTCACCTGGTCACGACACGTTGGACTACTTGTCTGAGTCACCTTCCATGTCCGAGGATACGTGCGGCGCGAGTCAGTGATTTTTCTTTCTTTCTGAGTTTATATATTTGTTATAAACTACTAGTATTTGTTTGGACTTTGGACCATCTGTAAAAAAAAAAAAAAATGGCAATGGGTTTTGTTTTGTCTCACGAAAATCGGAATTTTTTTTTCATCATTTGGGTTTTCTGCTAATTAAGAAATTGCGAGTGATTGCAATATAGTTCTGTTTTAGTTATGATCTCTAGCATGCGGACATTGCATGTTTCTGGGATACAAAACTAGCTTTTAGCCACTCTTGAATGATTGGTACACAATATATATATATATATATACAATGAATTAGGATTTGATAGCCATCTTTATATGGGAAAGCAGCCATAATAGGTGGATGATTAGTGTATAATTTGTAATTGATGTGTTCCAGGTTTGAGGGATTATTATGAGCAGGGAAAAGGATCCCTTCCAACTTAATTTCCTCTCATTCCATCTATATATATATATATATTTTTTTTTTTTTTTTTTGAGAAGGACATCTATTATTTTAGTCAGATGTGAGATATGTGGTATTAAAATAACCAATGGTTTTAAAACCATATGTAAACCATACATAATCAAACAAATGGCACGAACATAAATTGGTTAAAATTGAAAATTTAAATGGAGAGAATCTTCTCCCACATGCAACGACTAAGTATACGATATATATATATAGTGCATGAGTTATTACTATGTGGTGGTCTAATTTTGTATCTAGCCTTTTTTTTTTTATTTGAGAAAAAGGTAAGATCATAATATTAAATTAAATCAGTTTGGAATACACTTTCCAACTCCGCAGGTAGTTCTTCTACCCAAACATCGAAATCTGCAGATGAAACTGCTCTTCTTGCAAGGGCGTGAGCTAACAAATTCCCACACCTTCGCACATGACTAAAACTATAAGACTGAAAATGATGCATCTAGCCTTTTTAACCTATTTTCATTAAGTTTTTTTTACTATTACCTAATAGATCACAGTAACTTCTTTTTACTTTTGTACTATAAAATATGAGTTATTATTGACAATTACTCTTGTGTGAGACAAAAATAACCAAGGGCCCAAAAAAGGGGAAATGGGCTGGGATATGAGCCTACCACAATTAATTTGTAGAGATAAGGAAAGTGGACCAACACTTGGGCTTCTTATCTAATGGATTGAAATCAAGAAAAACAAGTCCAGATGGAAAGAAGTAAAGATTAATAAGTAAAAATGAGTGTAAACGAATGTATTAATGTTTCCTCGGTCGGCCGAGGAGCCTTACTACACTTGAGGTGTTAGCTTAAGAGTGTTTCTCTCTCTAATCTCTAGGTTCCAATCCCTGTTCAATGGGATTCCTCCTCCTTTTATAATGGTCTCCTTTTCATCCTGACCTTCCACATGGGGTGGTTGATCTCTCATTAGATACTTGTCCCATCCCACCTTTGGAGGAAATGCTAAGTGAACCATAGACTGTCTTGACACTGTTCAGGTGTTATTCAGCTATTAATGCAGTTGACAAAGTTGTTATAGTACATTCAATGCAGAGGTGATGAATGCTTCCCTAAGAAGTTCCCCCCCCCCCCCCACCAACCTTTTTATCCACACTTGTTACTATTGCTTCCCTCGGTTCATTCTTCCTAGCCTGATGTGGAATTCATCTCTTCCACTTCAAGTGACCCACGTCCAAGGCGATCTAGGTTTGGCCATCAAGCTCATCTTCCAAGACCTCTTGGGTTACACAACCCTGAGCCATTCAGTTGGGCTCGCTCATTCCTCGGGCTTAGTTTAGAAGAGGTACTACCTTGGATCCCCCCCCCCCCCCCCCCCCACCCCCCCTCCTCCCATAACTCTAAAGAATGGACTACCTTATAAAAATAGACAAGACCTTATGAAAAGCTCAAGCCTATTTATAATAGGCTATTCTATTTGTACCAGTATGGTTGAGGGATGTACTCAATCCTTCTTTGTCCATTAGATCCCAGTCCCTCTCTTCATCGCTGGGTAGAGCAGCTTGGTAGTTCGCAAGGCTCATAACCTTGAGGTCACGGGTTCAAATCTCGTCTCCGCAACATTTTTTGTCAAAAAATGGAGGGTGAAAACTCTGACCCACTTACAAACTCTCTTTCTCCTCCCCCACGTGTAGATGAAACCCAACCAAGACCTTGACTCACTTACAAGCTCTCTTTCTTTGTACAAGCTTCCCTTCAGACTACACACACTCTTCAACTTCTTTGAAAACAATGGTTTGCACTTCAGATTTAGTGATTATTTGAAGCCATAAATGCAGAAACTTAAGAGATTTCAACGTTTGGCCTATTAGGCTTCAATTCAGTCACTTCCAACCAATTATACAATGCACTTAACACCAAGTAAATGTCATTTGATTTACGAAATTGAAGAATTAGTTTCATTCAATGTTTGCTTTTCATGTTGTAAAATCTATTCTTTTATATAAACCCATCTTCTTAGGCCCCAAAAAGTTATGCTTCTATAATTTCTCTCCCAATATTTACATATCATTTTAAAAAGCTATGTTCATTTTCAAAATTCATGTTTCTCTTAAATAGTTTATTTATTGATTGTTTGTTGAATCCCAAAAATATTATGTTCGCTTGAAGTATTTAGTTTAACTCTCTAAAAGCTGTTTATAATTCAATAGGAAAAAAAAAAAAAAAAAAACCAATTGTTAACCCACAAAAAAAAAAAAATTGATTTGTTGTTCAATCCCAAAATATTATGTTCGTTTGAAGTATTTAGTTTAACTATCTCTAAAAATTGTTTATAATTTGATAAGAAAAAAAAATTAAAAAACAATTGTTAACCCACAAAAAAAAAAAACGACTTGTTTGTTGAATCCCAAAATATTATGTTCATTTGAAATATTTATTTTAGCTATCTTTGAAAACTATTTATAATTCAATAAGAAAAAAAAAGTTGTTAACCCACAGAAAAAAAAAAAACAAAAAAAAAACAAAAAAAAAACAAAAAACAAAAAACAAAAACAAAAAAAACAAAAACAAAATACAAACAAAAAACAAAAACAAAAAAAAAAAAAAAAAAAAACAAAACAAAAAGGAAGTATTTTTCAAATACCTTTTCCAAAACCACATTGTTCCTCTAACAGTTTTGAGTAGGGAAATTGAGGGGGTGAAATGGAGGCTGCAAGGCTTGCATGCCAAAGAAAGCATATGATCATGTACAAGAAAAAGATGTCCAAGATGTATTCCACAAACATACAGTCGTCAAAGAAATTTGGAGATGGAATTCATAGGAGTAAAAAGCCTAATGACATAGCAATGATCCATGAAACATATAATTGTAATAGAGCAAGACTTAACAGGAGAATGGTACTTAACCTTAACCGTACTTAGGAAAGTAGTAAAAATGCTCAATGTTTACGATGATCAACCCCTTCACTTATAATTTTTTTTTCTCACTCGATTGTTGAGCTTAATGGTGATGTATTTTCTTTTTGCTAAACTAATATTGATGGTCCTACTACAACTATTGTGCAAGAATTTGGGAGATATCTGCCTACAAATGTTAGTGCCTTGGATGAGCATCTGCCTACAACTAAGCTTACAACTACTAATTTAATAATTGTTCATAATTGTACTAATTCAGTAATTATTTTGGTTTGAGTATCTATATGGCTATGACTTGCCAAAAAGTGTATTGAATCTTCACTTAGGCTAACAAAACAATCACCCTTGATGTACTCAGAAAACATGATAGTGGTTAAATTTTTTCTTTAATAGAGGTTTGATCAAAATAAATTCTTAAAATTACCCATGTGTCTTTCTTTTCGGTGTTTTGACAAAGTTACATTAACACTTATAGTTTTTGCAAACTCAACAAAATGACTAGGTTTCACAATTTTAAAGACCTATCAACTATATGACCTTTTTCAACATGTATATCAGTATTTGATAGGCATAAGAGTACTAATTGGATTTATTTTATTTTTGAAAATCGGTTTCACCATTTCATATTAGCTCAATTGATAAAATTTCTAATTGTTGAATAAGAGATTTGGGGTTCAATCCCTCCACCTATATCAAAAACCGATTGATGTCTTGATTTGATGATAGAAAGCTATCATCAGGAGTGGACACCATAAGTTGAAACTTTCTTTAAAAAAAACCGTGTAAGGAAATAATTAATAAAGGAGAAGCTTATGTTGCATGGTCATAAAGATGATTTTTTATATAATATTTTAAAATAAATTTATACCGTGGTTGTGCATCGCACAGGACTTTGGCTAGTTTGTATAAAGGTAAATAGCCTATTTGGTACAAAATCTTTATGTTATATGTCAATTTGATCTTTGACTTTTCAAATATGTCAATTTAGACCCTAACCTTTTGGAATTATGTCAGTTTAATCTCTAATTGATGGAAAATGCTCACAGTTATTATTAAGTGCAGAGATCATTTTGACACAATACAAAAATATTAGTGACTAAATTGATACATTTAATAAACCAACCAAATTGACACAATATAAAGGTTAGGGACCAAATACGTAATTTATCATTTTCATAATGATTCAATAAAAACTCTCTTAAAAAAAGAAAGGATTTTTTTTTTATTTTTTTATTTTTATTGTTTATGTACACTTTATATTGCAAACTAAACAATTGTATACAATATACAGTGTAAACCTATAATTGTCCCAATATGTAATCTCTGTCACCAATCTCCTCCTTCACTAGTCAAGTATAATTGTTATTGTCATCACTACCTCTACCATCCATTTCATCGTCAGCTACTGAAGAAAGCAAGGAATATGTGGATCAACATCACCTTTGCACTAGCAAGAAATCAATCTTCTCTTCCTATAGAACATAGGCAATCGTTGCAAAATTAGCATGAGCTTTGGTAATGAGGAATACAGTTGAAGTTTTAAGTGATTCAGGAAGAAACAATCATAGGATAGTGGCGCAGCAAGCATTAAAAAAAAAAAAAAAAAAAAAACTAGGTGCTCTTGTGAGAGACCACACCCCTATCCCAAACCTTTCAAAAATTTTGGTGTATCCCACGCGAATGGGTCGTGTTAATGCCTCTCAAGAGATAACAAAAGTTTTTACTGATGTTATTATCCCTCCTAGGTCAAGGGTTTTATAATAAAGTCGTCACTTATTTAATTGGAAAAATAAGAAAACCAAATTGAAAAGTGCATCATTCTTGTATCAATTATCGTTCCAGATCCTCTGGATCTTTTCCTTTTTCATTTGATTAGTTTTTGTTTTCAATTTGGACCTAATTTCCTCTGAATTTTTTGACTTCCTTTTTCTGATTTTTTTGGGTCCTCAAGTTCAGAAAATTAATTCCAAATACGTCTAATTAATTAATTACTTGTCTAATTAATCAATCTTTGCCCATTTTGTCGAGAATTAATAAATTCTTTGACTTGGATTAAATTTGATGTATGCAACCTCACCATAAATACTATCCTTAGCCAGTAGGAGTATGACACATCATTTAATTTAAATTAGACTAAAATAGACCAATTGGAATTAAGAGATCATAATCCCTTATGGTCAAGACCGGTTTCGTGCAAGTGCACTTTACCGTTGAAACTTTTTTCTTTGATATCTTTTAATCTAGTGGCCCGATTAATGCTCATGAACTATTGTTGATTGTTATGACCTCAAGATTTTTTATTTTTTTTATGAAAAGTATTTGGAGATCAAACAGCCAAAATTACAGTCTTTCTTTGGAGACATGAGATGGTGATGATGTGCAATGCAATGCAAATGATTTTAAATGGGATGCGCAAAATGGGATGTCTACAACTCTAAGTTGGGAGGTTGGGTTGGTTTCGAATTTTGCTCATAATTTAACAACAAGAAGTGCTAGTTAATTGGTTTTTTTTTTTTTTTTTTTTTAATGAATTCAAAAAAAAAAATATAGATGCCCACTATTTGGCCAAATGGGTTATGTAACAAAATGGATTTGAAGGTGATCTATTTGACGGTGTAGGCAGAGGAACGGATATTTCCCTCTTTCTTGGAGTGAAGACAGGACAACGAAGTTGATCCACACATTCCTTGCTATATTGAGCATACAACAATGAACATGAGGGTAAAGGATATGATGGTAGAGGCAAATAAACTAGTATGGATGCCCCTTTTTTAACATGTTTTTAGCCTAATAAGAAAAGCCTAGAAGCCCAAAACAAGAGGGAATAAAAGCCTAACTTACACTTGAGTAAAGAAACAAAGGACGCATGATCTCGAGTAATGCCAAAACTCCAAGGTGGGTGAATAAGGTAAGGTTTGAGCTCTGTCTTTCTGCATCCCAACCATGCAAGGGGAGTACGACCCAGGGATGTTAAAGCTTAAAGGGAACTGTTTGGTGGAGGGGAGAAAGACCTTAGTTTGGCATCCTGCCAAGACCTCTTTTGGGAGATGCACACTACTGGGAAAGCATCTTTACCATAAATGAAAATGGCTGATAGGAGCCATGTAATGCACGCATAAGAGTATGGCCAAATAGAATTAAAATAAGAGAGTTTTCTGTCGTAAGGCCAAAACCAAGGCTCCTTTAATGGGTGTCCAATGTCCAAGGAAGGCAAAGGCCAACAGGGAACATGATGGGGAGCTGAGTGTCTAGAGCAAGCAAAAGAGTAGGTGAGGAAAAGGGCAAAAAAGTGAAAACATTCACCCAAGCTTGGGTATAAAAGTAGTAGTACCCATGAATGGGTAACACAAAATTCAAGGTAAAAGCATATGAGGAAATAGATAGAGCTAAGAAGAAAAAGTAGAGAGTGGTATAGGAAAACTGAGAGTATATATGGCTAGAATAGAGAGAGTTAGCATGCATCATTAAGACATCTTTTCCTCTCTCACAAAAAACCATACTTTCTGCAGACTTCCTAATGCTTAGAATGACTATCTTGACTCAAGTCCCAAGCCCCACAAATTTATGACCACTATTGGCAATAAGGTTGGGTGAGTTGGGACTGAGATCTCTTTAGTTCGTTTTTTGCAGTGTGCACTTTATAAGTATTTATACCTATATTATATATATTCATCTATTTTTATTATTATTTAAATATATGGGCTAATGATATGTGTACTAATAATTATTGGGCTATATTTTATATTGTTCTTTGTTGTTTTAGAGTGTGTTGTTTGTACAGAGATTGGTTCACCAAGTCCATATTGCAAAGAGAACCAGGCCCAACTCCCTCATACTGAAAAGCCTTAGTCCAAGTCTGCAAACATAACAAAAAAAAGGCACCTACAACTAGCAAATAATGTCATTTCTAACTCTAAGCAAAGTGTGTAGTTAAACAAAAGTGTTTCAAAAGTCACTAAAACTAATAAACCAAAATGGTGTCATGTGAATTAAAAGGCCAAGTGTGTCCCATTTATAAGGGAACATGTATCACTTGCAGGTTGGCTAGAGAATAGTTGGTTAACCTGTTAAGACTAGCACCATATGAGGTGGAAAAGTTAGTTCTCTCTCTCTCTCTCTCTCTCTCTCTCTCTCTCTATGTGTAATGTATTCAATACATTGAGTAATATACACAAAAAAGATATTTTCTCTCAAATATTCCTCAGTTTTCATGGTGTTAGAGACTTCCATGGCTGAAACTACAAACATCACAGCTTCTGCTCCATTTAACAGACCATCCACAAACATAAACGCCTTCATTATGCCCCAAGTTCCATTAGCCATTCTCTTAAACGTGGCAAATTTGATGTCAATCAAGTTAGATAATACTAACTATTTGTTATGGAAGCATCAATTCACTTCGATTTAGAAGACTTACTCAATGTTTGAGTAAATTGATGGTTCTTTACCACTACCAAATGAGTACCTTCTTGATGATCAAGATAACTCAACTATGGTTTTGAATCCAAAGATCAAGCACTCTTGGCTCTGATCAATTCCATACATACACCTTTAGCGTTATCTATTGTCTCGTTGGTCTTGAATCTACATAGGAAGTGTGAAATACTCTCAAGAAGAGGTATGTATCTATCTCTAGATCCAATATACTGAATCTTAAAGCTAACTAGCTTCAATTAAGAAAGAAAGTGACTCTATTAGCACCTTCCTTCAATGCATCAAAGAAGCAAAAGACAGGATTGCTATTGTTGGTGCTTGTCTTGATGATGAAGAACTCCTTCATGTTGTACTGAAAGGTCTTCCTCGTGAATATATACCTTTCTATACTTTCATTAGAACAAGAAGTGATTCAAACACTTTAATAAAGTGGATGTTATGGTTCTTGCTAAAGAACAATCCATCAAGGACTCTGCTGAGATCTACAAAGATCAATTCATTATGGCTATGATTGCAACTGCAAATCAAAAGCATGATCCCTCCTCCAATTCCTTTAATCAATCCAGCAATTGAGGAAGAGGTAATGATAGAAATTCTAATCAAAGAGGTAAAGGAAAAAATTATTCCAACAATAGAGGCAATGAAAATTACTCCAATAATGAGAATAATAGTCAATTTTATCAAAATAACCAATTTGGATCTAAAGGTTCTTCATTAGTACCAATCAAATAGGCCTACTTGTCAGATCTATCCATAGATTGCTATTATAGGATGGATTACTCTTACCAGGGTAAACATCCTCTAGCAAAGCTTGTAGCACTTGCTTCTGGTCGTCATTTCCAATCTAATGATTGTTGGATGGTTGATTTTGGTGCCATTGACCACATTACCTCTAATCTCAATCATCTACTTCTTCAACAACCTTACATAAGGGTTGTCTCAATTGTGAATGGTCAATGTCTTCTTATAGCACACATTGGCAATAATAATCTCTTAACTTCCTCTTGTGATTTTAGAATGAATACCATACTACATTTTCCTCAAATTGCATCAAGTTTATTATCAATTCAAAAACTTTGGTTGGATAACAATGGTGGGTGCTTGATGCATATGATGAGTATAACATTTAGGATTAGATCTACGGGGAAAATCCTACCAGTCTTTCCTCTTGTGATTTTAGAATGCTATTTTGCAGCCCATTCCTACCAATCTTTCCTCAATTACATCTTCTAATCCTTCAAACAAAATTACTACTTTTCTTTCAAACAATAATCAATGGCAACTATAGCATTAGAGCCTTGGCCATCCAAATGTAAAATCTTTACAAACAGATTTATCTACAATAAAGTCTTCTGCTAGTAATTTGAAGTCAACTTTTTTATTTCTGTAATTATTGCCTTAATGCCAAAATGCATTACCTTCCATTTCCTAAGTCTTGTACTACTACTAATGCACCTTTTAAACTTGTCCATACTGATGTTTGAAGGCCTACCTCTGTCACTACAATAAACAACTTCAAATATTATGTGGTATTTGTGGATGATTGCACTAGATTCTCTTGGTTGTTTCTAATGCATAATAAATCATATGTCTTTGATATCTTTGTTCATTCCAAGATTTTTATTGAAAATAATTTAATGCCAAGTTAAAAGCCTTGAGAACTGATTATGGTGGTGAATTTGTTAATTCTTCTTTCAATTCTTTTTGTTCCAAATATGGCATTCATCATCAGTTTTCTTGCCTAAGAACTCCTCAGTAGAATGATATTACTGAGAAAAAGCATAGGCACATAATTGAAACCATCATTTGCTTTCTCAAGCTCACCTTTCTCATATTGGTCATGTGCAATTTGTACAACCCTTTTCCTTATCAATAGGTTACATGTTCCCAGTGTACAATTTGTCAATCCATGGTCTAGACCATATCATTCCAATCCTAATCTTGACCAACTCAATACCTTTGGATTTTCCTGTTACCGTCTTCTTTGACCCTATAACACTCACAAATTACAACCAAGAACTGCTGAATGTATATTTCTGGGTTATCCTACTCAATCCAAAGGTTATATCTGTCTTGACTCCATGTCTCACGAAATATAAATTTCCAAAAATGTTATATTCAGTGAAACTAGTTTTCCTTTTCATTATTCATTGAATTCCAACACTTCTCAATCTCATACATCCAACCCTCTAATTTGGCTTCCAACTTTATTATCCTTTAATCATGCCATTCCTTCTCAATCTCCCCAGGTGTCTCATTCTCATCAGGTGTCTTATTCTCCTTTACACTCTACTTTACTTTCAGTTTCCACTTCTCCATCTCCAGTGTCACCTTTGTATTCTCCTCCATTAGTTTCCTAATCTCATATTGAGCCTTCTGTAAAAGCACAGAGGAAAAACCCAGAGAAAACAGAGAGGAAGAGAGAGTTTCTGGTATTGAAAAGAATACTGAGATTGATAAAATGAATTCTTGATTACAATAGTGTCCGTCAACTACAATATATATATCACTGAGAAAGCATAGGAAATATCTAAGTAAATATTTCCTAGACTAAGACTTACTCTAACAATCCTGTAACTAACCTTCACACGTGCACACGTATAAGCACTAATCCAAGACTAATTTACATAACATAAACGACAAGTGTTTTTCATTTACTCTTCTTAAACGACACTGGTTTTACTGTTGGAATTGTAGTTGCTTCATCTGTGTCATGAAGCTCTTCAATTTTACAGCTTGAGCTTTCACCTTCCATTCCTACACCTTCCTTGTCACCTGCTAATCACATTTCTCCAAGTGCCTCAAATGTTGCATGTTCACTTTCCATCCCAGCTGCAAATCAGTCCCTTGTGTGCAACTCCCAAACTGATACACAACACCTTGATACAGAAGTCCTTGTGTGAAACATTCATCCTATGTAGGCCAAATCTAAATGTGGTATCTTTAAGCCTAAGAAATGTCTTACAATATCTATTGTAGACCATACTCAAACAGAACCATCTACCCACAAGATTGCAACTAAGCATCCTCAATGGGCTAAGGCTATGCAAGCTGAGTTTGATGCTTTGTAAAGACAGCATACCAGCTATATTTCACTGATGAAGATGGAGATTGGTGAAGGAGATTTGAAGTTATTTGAGTACAAGGAGAATGTCAGGTTTGTTTCTAAAGATTGCATAGTTAGCCATTGCAAGTGATATGATCATGTAGATAGGAGAAAGGAAGTTCGATCTTCTTCCACCATCTGCTTCCATTTTAAAATGGACTTTGTCTAAGTTTTGCAAAGAACTTACACTTTGAAATGTCCATTTTCACAACAGTTCCTTGCAAATGGGTTTGAAAACCCTTTTTGGATTAGAAGATAATTTCTATTAGATTTAGGTCCTTCATTTAAGGATAAAAGACTTTATCAATTAAATTAAATTTTTACTTTTATATCCTTTATCATTTTAAGATTTTATTTTTGTTAGTAGAAGTAGGCTAAATAGATAAAGGAGTGATGAATTATTATTTGTAGGGTTAGTCTTTCAATAAATCTTGCTATCTGATTGTAGTAGATAAAGATGGATTTGAATGCTATGTTTATCTTCTAAAGTCATATGTTTATGTTTATATGGCCTGATATTGAATATGAATAAGAATGCAAACTGATTCTATTTTTTGTTGTGATTTTGTCCATTTGTGAGATGACCACACACACATAAAACTATGATAGCTTGTAATTATCTCGTGTGCTAGCTCTATGGAGCAAGCCTCTCGCATTTTGTTGGTCCCACACATCAGTTAGGCCTACAACCTATGAGAAATGCATCACATGAAACAAGCACATGTTCTCAATTTGTTGTTTTTGTCTTTCTCTATCTCACTGGTGTATGAATCCTTAAGGACTATGATTTTTGTCATTGAAGCAATGAGTGTGTGGAAATGACATTAAGAAGAATCTACCAATTTTTCAATTTTCTTCTACAAAATTCTGAATTATGATTTTGTTATTGCTCACACGGGCAAAGCCGACTCAAGGCATTTGGGGCATAGGGCAACTACTTTAAGTGGGGCAAATTTTTATATTTTGAATATTAATAAAATATTTATTTAATTCTTAGTTTTTTTTTTTTTAATTTAAAATCTATTTTTTTAGATGTAAAATTACAAAATAAAACAAATCCATTGTATTAATCAATCACTATACAATTAAAATAAACAATATTTATTGAGTGTGCACCCAAATACTAAAAAATTATGATTGGAAATTTTAATAAAATTATATATTTGATATCTCTAAATAAACTTTGAGTATATACACTCTAAAAGTGAGAAAAATGAATAGTCATTGCCACATCCAATGAAAAGATTTTTCTTGAACCGGTTTTTCTTTGATAAAATTAATTAAAAAAGTAAAAAATAAAAACTTTTGATTTATTGGTGAATATCTTGAGCTTAATTAATACATCTAATAGTACATGGTTATCTGTATTGATAAAAATTTGGGAGCTTTTTTCATTATTAGGGCCCTCAATTTGTTGATTTTGTATCTCTTTCTGTCTCACCGGTGTATTAATCCTTAAGGATTATGCTTTCTGTTATGGAGGCAATGAGTGTGGAAAAGAATCTATCAATGTTGAAGACATGGAAGCTGCTAGATATTTTGGATTTGGAGAAGAGTGACATTCTGGTTTTTTTTTTTTTTTTTGAGAAGCAGAAGAGTGTGACATTCTTTCTTCTGAGAACATGATCTTCGATCGCCTTGTTTAAATTTGTTCTTTTTTTTTTTCTTTTTTTAATTTGTATTATTATGCTATTACCACAAAATATAGGCCCATGAAGATAAGAGGGCTTAGAGACACCAATAAATTATTAAAAGACTATAAGCCATCACTTAATTTTGGTTGAGGGAAATTAGATTTTGTACCATAGTTTTCTTTATAAAAAGAAAAAAAGAAAAAAAAAAGATTTTGTACTATAGTATTAATACAATTGAATGAATAACAAATGGTATTGAAATATCTAAGCCTAGCTAGCTGTTGAAGTGCATGACCTTTGGTGCAAACTTCAACAGCCTTTCCAAAGTAGCATGTGGAAACTTCCTCGCAAACAAGAAGCAAATATTTGTTATCCTTCCATTATACTCACACAAACTTCCACTCCTCAATACCTTCAAAAACGCAGGGGTCACTTGTGTTCTTTGATACTCAGCCGGGTGTGGTCCACGCCTTGACCAATCAACCCAAGTCAAACTCCTATTTGAATTGTTCTCCCAAAACCCTATACTCACAAATGTTGGCAAATAATGTTCATCAGCATAACATCCACCATGGCAATGCTTCTGAAAAACTGGGAAATATTTTCGATCAGACACGACTTCAATGGCGAGGTCTCGATCCATTTCGAACCATTGGGACCCTTTTCTCCATTGCCTAACAGTGATTTTTGGGTACATGTGGGGATTATATCGTCCACGTCCAACGGGGCTAATCTCATCATAGGCCATTACAAAATTTTGGGTGGAGTTTATGAGGTAAGAGTAAACTGTGGAGAAGTTGAAGAGAGGAATGCATGCCTCTGAGAGAAGTACAAAACGTTGGTTTGAGAAATCAAGGAGTGCATTTGCTAGTAAGCGGCGCTCAGCCTCAATCATGTTCACCTGACCCCATCCAACTTCCTGCATCAATTTGGTATGAAGATCAATTAAGAGTAATCTAGGAAACATGTCACAACTTGTTAAAAAAACAAAATGTATCCTTAGTATTGCTCTTTATCTAATTTTGTTTCTAAAATGAAGCTAAATAAAAATTATTATGTGATAATATATTCCTATAATTAATCTTCAATTTTTTCTCATCTCTTACTTTTTGTATGTCGCCATTTCAGTACTTTTTTTTTTTATGTCGCATTCCAGTTTGGTCACGTCTCACAGTACAAAACAAAATCTTTGCAATGAATAATAATAATAATAATAAATATATAAGAATGGAAAATTAGGCCTGGGAGTATTGGGAGGGGAGCTTCGAAGAAATGAGACCAGAGAGTCAGAGACCAGAGACCGCGTCTTCCTTGGGATGTTAATTGAATTGAGTAACCAAACTTGCTCTTCAAAGTTGACCAATAAAATCTTCAACTTTATTTCCCTCGTTCTTTCCAATTTCTATAAATGAAACCGCGAAATTTACTCTTTTGCCCTCCTTTGGTTCTCTTTTGCTTTCATTTCTTTCTTTCATTGCAATTTCTACTTGTAGGAGCAACTCTCCCATTTTTGGTATGTCTCAAACGCTACTCAGATTTACGTATTTTGAGGAATAAATCTCATAAGATAATTTTTCTGTTTATAGAGCCTAAAAATTAGGTGATTAGCTGTACGAGACAATATAGTTTTTGTTGGCATTGCCATTTACCTTAGGTTTTAATTGGCCAGGATTTCTAGGCAGATATATATCTATGTTTATATTTGTTAATGAGGAAGTATATCTAGTGAAGAAATACCTATTAAACTCTCTACATTAATTGGACAAGCATTTAACTTATTAGAATTTTGGTACATTTTCGTAGCCACAATTATACTTTTATTCAAACTTATTTTTAAACTAAAATAACCCAATGAAAATAAATTATACCAAACAAAACTACGGATATTCCATTATTCAAATCACATATTCTAAAAAAATTATGATAATAATCTATTACCGGCATGATTTTTTTGTAAACCAAAATTAGATAGTTCTATGCAATTAAATAACGAGATGGAGAACAAAGACTGCTATCCTATATTGTTTTCACTTTTCATCGTTAGCTTAAAATGCACTTTGAGCGTCTTTTTTCAAAGTATAACTTTTTTAAACTTGGTTTTTTAGTATAATTTTTTCAGACGACCCCTGAAAAACAAGCTGGACCAAACAGGCAATAGGTAAATTTTTTAGACTTTATACTAATGCGCATTATCAATTTAAGGTGGATAATAAAGACTCAATTAGTACATCAAAAAAAGAAAAGAAAAAATCAAGTAAGAAATAACCTGCTCAGAGAAAATTAAAAAAAAAAAAATGGTAAAGAAACTGACCTGACTAGGAATTCTTCGGCCACGAAACACTGGACTTTCTGGCACTGATTCATTATAAGATGGACTTGAATGCACATAAATTGAGTACAAGCCTTCATGCCCCTTAAAGAATTTCTCCCACAGAGGAGCCATTATAACAGGACCCTTTGTCAAGAATAAAAAAGCAACCTTGGGAACTCGATTAAATGGATACTCACGAATCTGAGGAGCCATTGAAGCTCTCCATAGCAATTCTTCATCATCCATGTCATGCATGACTTTAGGCAGTTTTAGGAACTCTGTCAATCCTATGTGACCAACTTCAGCTTTCAAATTCGGCACTAGAAATTGCGATGATGTTGAATTAGCGGAAAACGAGAATTTGGCGAATTGTAGATTAAAGGAGAAGTTTTTGAGGTAGAAACTAAGTATGACACCAAAGGTCAAACCAAAAGCTAAGAGGAGGAAATAAAAAAGAATTTTTTGTAGCTGTAACTGGGCATTATTGAAAAGCTTGGAAACTGAGATTATTGAGTTTTCTTTTGGAGCCTTCATTTTAGAAGAACTACTAGTAATTTGTGTGGTAATTTAAAACAAACAACTTTTTTTTTCTTTCCAAGAGAGCTCTAGTACTGCTCAATAGAAAGATGAACAGTTCCTAAGTTGATGCAAAAGGTTCTTTTCTTTGAGGACAAGAGATACCAATCTCCAGTCTAAAAATTCAATTACAACAAAATTGGATGCTATATATCATTCAAACAATAATAGTAATGATATTTGATAAGTATATCTCAATAAAAAATATAACAAGAAAAAGAGGATGCAGTGATTATAATACAACTGAATAAATCAAGAAATTCTGAAACCTGTATCAGAAAGAAGGGATATGTTGTTGATAGATTCAGAGAGAGAGAGAGAGAGAGAGAGAGAGAGAGAGAGATGGCTTAGAGAGATATGATAGTGCCCGTAGCCATCCACACGCTGTTGAATGTTGATGATGGCTTTCTAGACTTATGGGGGTAGGGAGACTCGTCAGGTTTCACCTTTCTTTCTAAAGCAGTTTTAAGTTGATCATGCCAGTTTAGTCTACCTTTTTAACAGGTTCCAAAACTATTTATGGCAAAAAAGGACTTTTCTTTTTAATACTATTATTCATACATATAGCCAATTATTATAAGTTCACCATATATATAAAAATAAATAATGAAAGAGAAATGGAAAAGGCAATGAATGGTTAAATAAAAATCAAAACCGCTTGGTGCCGTATGTTACTGCGAGACCTGAAACGACAAATTACAGACGTTTCCAATGGACTTTGAAATTCAATTGTAATTGAATTCTCAATTAATACGATTAGCCGCCAACTAGTATTTCTAAAAGAAACGTAGTTTCCATGTCTAGCAATTAACAAAATAGCAATGCTATCACGTAGTAGTACATTGCCAAATAAATTGCCAAATACCCACGTGGGATTAGAGTCAAAGTGTGAAACCAAACCAAGGGCTTCCTTCTTCTCATTACTTGGGACTTGGGAGAAAAGTCCAACCAATCCCAAATGACACGGTGCATGGATATTCCAGTCATTTTTAAAGCTCCTTACATGTTTATATATATTTTGCAAATCACCATTTATTTTACACCTATATCTTTTCTTTTCTTTTCTTTTTTGTACATTTTTGAAGTCAAGTCCTTTTGTTTATTCCTCGTCAAAGAAACACCAATCTAGAATTTCAAGTTCATCTCTCCATGATTGGCGGCCATATGTGATATAATGGAAGTGATGTATATAATTAAAGATAATCTTCCATGAAAATGATATATCTTCCATCACAATAAGATATATAAATAGTTATTAAAAAAATTAACAGTTATTAAAATATTTTTGTCCCTAGTATTAGTCTTTCTTTTCAATAATTTTTTAATGTAATATTTCAATAACTTTATGAGCAACTTCTTTTCACAATTATTAATGGCTATATAATAAAAGTTGTGTCAACGAATAAATAGCAATAAAAAGTGATATTACTCTAATTTCATGTCAACAATTTCAAGGGCAATTAAAAGGAAAAGTAATATGTCCGTAACGATACTATTATTATAATGAGTTTAAATTCTATAAAGGATGTGATATAAAACCCAAGTTTTACACACTGTAATCCCAACATTGCACATCATCTTATTACATATTAAAGAATAAACACAACCACACCCAATCAATTCTAATACCAATATGAAAATCCAACCAAATTGGAAGTTTATTGAGATGTTATAAAGTACGGTAGGATGTATTAAGTTTTAAGTAAAAAAATTTATGTGACAATTTTTTTTTTTTTTTTTGAGGAACAAACACACACACATACACAAGGGAGAGGAAAAGGAGTTCTAACACAAAGGCACACCACAACTCTACTCAAAAGCCATTGTAACTTTTAAGAGAGGGTAGGGCAAGTTATACTATACACAACACATTCTCTTAAGTAATGTGGGACAATTACCCTTTTTTTTTTTTGAGAAACAAACACACACACATAAGGGAGAGGGAAATGGGTTCTAACACAAAGGCACACCACAACTCCACTCAAAAGCCATGGTAACTTTTAAGGGAGGGACAATTTTTTATTGGATGGTGTAAAACATAAATTTTACACCTTATTCTTACCAGATTCGAACTCATATAAAATTATTATTTTTGGATATGATGATTCACTGAAGTCTGCATTGTTGAAGATTTATTTTTCCTGGATGAATTGCTGAAGATTATGATTGTGCATAGTACGAGAAAAAACAAAAAACAAGTGCGATTGTCATTAGAAAGGGCCAAACTGAATTTGTTGCAAACAAAGGGCACCTTATTGGAAAATTCGTTATCCCTTATGGATCATCCCGAAAGAAAAGGACAGATCAACCAAAATAAGTAGGTAATATATGATATTCTTTCTTCTCAATTCTTCAAAAAAAAAAAAAAAAAAAGCTCAAAGTTTAATAAAGAGGCACCCAAATTTATATAATAACTAATAGTCGAAACATTTGACTTTTCATTGACCACTCCTCATTTTGTCACATGGCTACATAAATTGCTGACACATTCACTTTAAAACACTAAACAATTGTATCTTTTCGGTGGTTTGTTTATTTAGTTTCAGTGGATAACTACTTATTATTGTTTATATACGTTGTTTACTTTTTGTTTTCTTCTTTCGGTTTTTCTATTTTCTGTTTTTTTTCCCTATGCGAGAACAAACCCAGAGAAGGTTGTGGACAAAAAACAGAGTACCCTTGATGCTACTGCTATTGGTAATTTTTTTCTTCACAATCATGCTATTGTTTTTTGTTTTTAATTTTTAATTTTTATAATAACAAACATTTATAACTAAGGCATTGAAATATTTTGTGCACACCATGTGTTTGAGAAAATTTTGCGCAGAGTAAACCAATTGCCGATAAAGTGTTTTGCCTTTGTCATATTTGCTGTGTTTGCTCTGTGTCTGAGATATTTTCCAACCATTGTATAAAGTTGTTTTGATGCTTGACAGTAGTGGTGGGATTAATTAAATTATATTATATTAAGATATTTGTCTTCTTGAATCTTTGTTTGACTGAGCATTGGTCTATATATTTGCTGGTCTTTTGTCTCTTACGGTTTATTGCTTGGCTGGGCATTATTAAGATTCTGTAGTGTGTTTGTACCGTGCTACTCTTTTTCTACAATTCGGTGATGAAGTCAAAGCAAATGTTTTATTTGCATCTCTTGGTAAGTGGTGATTGGTCATTATAGTACATACACGACATTATATGGTAAGGCAATGGATAACTGCCTTAAGATTTTATGTTTCATACATTTTATGGATAGATGAGGATATTTAAGATTTAATTCTTCATTTTATTTTAAACTTAAGTTTGATTTTTATTTTTCATTAAGTAATTTAATGTTTCATTTTTATACAAAATAGTTTTCCCGTGCATCGCACGGGTTAGCGACTAGTAATATATATATATAGCTATTATCATAGAGCTAAGAAGGAAATTGAAACAACCAATATTTCATTAATGAAATTGACATAATAGGTAACTTGGTATGATTTTTTTTTTTTTTTGAGAAATAGGTATGAATCATATCTAGAGTATCATGTATTGTATCGTAAGATCTTCAATATGAATAAATATAATAATTCTCATATTATTAAAGCATACCTTCAATTTCAGCAAAAAAAAAGCATACCTTCAATTTTCGCTCATTATTTGTATTAGCTGTTATACTCTTTTTTGCAACTTCATTCCTTTTCTTTCCTTTTTATTATTATTTATAATTACAATAATTAATGGAAATTGTGCAGGTAAAACTCAGCTCGTAAAATGGTTAAGGTCACAATTAATTTAGAGTGTAGATTTAAAACAATCCACAAGGACAGATTTGAACAAGAACTGAAGTTTACTTTAAAAACAACGTAAAAAGGCTATCTTTTATATTTCTTTACAAAGATTACAAGTCTCTCTCAAAAACAAGCTCTAAAACCATGCTTATCCCCCTATTCTCTCTCTCTATTTCTTTCTTTTTCTCCCTTTTTTTTCAAAGAAGGTCCCCTTCTTTTTGCCCTTATCCCTCCTTATATTTGCTATGCCTTCTTCTATAGCATGTGTTGCCCTTGTACAACTAGGCAACTTGATGTCCCATCAGGCTCTTCTTTCCTTATTTTTCATGATGCGGGGAGACTTTTGGGGCTCTTTGCACTGTTCAGGCCAATCATTCAACAATAAATGCAACTATGCCAGGCAAGTGGGCTTCATTAATACGAAGGTGATTGTAGAACCACTAAGAAGCTTCAAAAGGTTTCTTCAAATAATTTTGCATGTCCCAGATGCTATCTTCAACACCTCGGGCAATGCTTCATCCTGTATTGCTCGGTAGAAACTTATCCTCGAAGGTCATCTCGGATGAAGCCATGTCCTCGAACAAAGGGCAATGTGTCATTCGATCCATAGTCCGAGGTTTTGATTTAGACCTTATTGTTAGGGCTTGCGTTGGGCTTTATTTTCACATACAATCCCGCAGCCCAAGGCTGTTTGGGCCTTAAATGAAACAGTCCCTCTACAGAAATAATTTCGATTGTCATAATCTTTTACAAGTTTTACACATATATTTTCAATCAATGAAAAACATTTTACAAGTTTAATCACATTTTACTAGTAAACAAGGACCCGAAAATGCAAAAAATGTTTTCTAAAATATAATTTATAGTAAAATTAATAGAGCGTAAAATATTTAAATCGTAGTTGATTTTTTCATATATGAAAAATGTGTTTTTTTTTTTTTTTGCTATATTTTTGTTTTATTGACTTGTATATATTTAGATATAAAAAGCAACTTTATTATTTAATTAAATTATTTAAAATTAATTAAATTTTTACATATTTCATAATCTTAAAACTATCCATATAATCTAAATGCGTAATCTCTATTTTTTTTTTTTTTAAATCTTGATCTAAAATTTTAAAAAACATATATTAATTATGGTCAATATGATTTAAAAGACAATTCACATTTTACAAATTGATTGGCTGAAGAAAAAAAAATACTTTAAATAATGTAAAAACTAACTTGATGTGAATATTTTTGTTATACATGAGAAAACAACATATGTGCTAAATTCCCATTAAAAAAAACATATGTGTTAAATTTCTGGCTCCTATCAAGAAATTCAAGACTCCTCCCAGCTTCGCTTCACAGTGTAGTAATGTATTCTCAATTTCCCATTTGATGGCTTTGAATTTTGATTAATCCCTAGAGAGTTCAAAATAAGGCTTCCCCTGTTCGTACGTTGACCATTACTTTCAATTTGTTATTAACAAGTAAGAACAAACAACAAAAAAGTTCGTTGAATGCTATCTGAAGGACCAAGTCAAATTTTCAGTTTCTTTCATACATATATATTTATATATATACACACACACTAATGTCATAATTTTCCATTCATCTCAATTTATAAATTATGACATAACCAAAAAAAAAAAAAAAAAAATAGCCTTTCGAGCTATCATTTAACAATTTCATCTCAATTTTTTTTTTTTCATTCTTGTTGTTACTTATTAGTGCAAAATGAGAAAGATGTTTGAAACTCTTGGCCCTCTTGGCCTGGAATGGTGTTTCAGCAAAATCGAAGATTCAGAAAAACTAATATACGAATTTAAAAAGCCACAAAAAAAAAAAAAAAAAAAAAAAATGAAGAAGAAGAGAGAGAGAGAGAGGAGAAAGTAACCAAAAAAATAAAAGGTACCTAGCAAAAATCATTATGAACCAACCATGGAACCTTTATCTTCTTTGTGGGAAAGCACCAATTTATTACAGGTAAGCGGAATTCTTTTCAAAATAGAATAGTATTGAAAGAAAAGAAGCAAAGAGAGATATATATTTGTAAAGTTGTGTGATACGACCCCCGCCTCGGCCGCGTGTAGCACCTCTTTTCCCGCGTGGGGCTATGGTTAGATCAAGGAAATTCTGGAAATTAACAGAAAAGAATAAGGATAAATTTCTAGTTATGCTACGAGGGATAACCGAGACCTCGTTAACAAGCAAAAGCTTGATTGTTTTACTAGAATATTCAGATGACTTCTTATTAATAAACGTAGACTATAAATAGCCTCGAACTGAGCATACAATGCATTCCTAATGATAAAGATAAAATAACATCAAGTCCTATCCTATTTCCAACTCCTATCTCTGTTGGACACACCCAAGCAGAGTCATTATTTGAAAAGCAACCCTATAAACATAAATAAGATAACCATTAATAACTCCTAAAAAAATCCTAAACAATCAGATAACTTCCACAAGCTAGAACCAATCTTGTGCAGCAGATAACACTCATCCAGAGCAGCCAAGAGATAGTAACAACTGTGCTGCATAATCTGAACTGTGCTACATAATCTGATATGAACTGCTATCCAAATCTACTTCAACAAGCTGGTTCGTAACATTGTGATTTTCAATTTTGTTATTGTTGGCTTAAATTCTGTTTTATTTCTGTATCAAATTTGATTGTATTTCTTCAATCATTTCACTATATGTTTGTGGGATTCAATGTAATGGGTTAGTGTGTGAAATTGGTGAAGAACTGTGAAGAACAGAGGATCTCGCAACTAACTCATGAGTGGAGCAACCCGTGAAAGGTCACGTGAGGAGCACATGTTGGAAGTTGAAAGGTTTAAGTGCTTGATGGCATCTCACAAGTGGCTCGGACCTAACTCGTGAGATGCACTGCCAACCTATTTGTGTGTTTTTCCTCATTTCTTTACCCACACTATATAAGTCCACATTACCCACGAAATTGTAAAGAGATTTTCATAGAGAAAATCCTAGAAATTCATTTGAGAGTTAGAGATTGCACACCCACAATCCTCTACACATTTTTCTTAGTTTTCCTCTACTCCTACCTCTCTAATTACATATCCTTTGAGAGGTTCTTAACCCAAATGCATATCTCACCCATTCTGAGTGTTGTGAGTTGTTTTGATGCTCATGGGAAGCATTGGATGAAACCATTCTTTGGTGGATGCAATTGGAGCTAATTGCGGGATCCAGAAAGCTAGTGGAGACTGGCTTGATGAAGCTTGTTGGTAGTTGGGACTCGGAGGAACTAAGTATAAAGGGTAGTTTAGGCTTGGAAGGTCTATATTATAATCCTTGTACTCCAACTTATTCACTAGTGGATTGATTCGGACAGAGAGGATTTTACGCCGAGCAATTCGGTTTTCCTCTTCGATAACACATCGCGGTGTTATCTTGTGTTTGCATCTCTCTTCCCTTACTCCTTGTGTTTTACATGTAATTGTTTTTTATGTATGCCCATACACTAGGAAATGGTCCCGGTTAATTGCGCTTTGATTACTCTTATTCTGCACTTAATTGAGAAGATTAAAAGCAATTAAGTCATAATTTTAAAATTAGAGATCTAAACAAGCTATAGTAGTTCTTCTATTGAGCTTTCAATATTGGTGTAGTTATAAATCGTAGAAACTGTTTTTATTTAAATTTCAATTGAAACGTGGGGCATTTAAATTTATGTGGGGTGTTTCAATGAGGATATGTGGTAGTGCCTAAATTTAAGGAATATGGATGAGAAGTTAGAGTAATGGTTTTATAGGAGGAGTGTTTTTTTTTTTTTTTTTTTTTTAAAAAAAAAAGGGAGATTTGAGGTAAAACAAAAACAAAAAGGTGAGCTTAGGGATTAAGAAAACTGGAAATTCAAAAAAAAAAACAAAAAAAATTAAATAAAAGAAACCGGTGAGTCTTGATAAAACCAAAAAAAAAAAAAAAAAATTGAATTATGGTCTTGAAGGAAATATCAAAGTGGACTGCTAATTTTTATTTTTATTTTTATTTTTGGATAAGTTTAGTTGACAAAAACAAAAGGGTGAGATGAGGGATTAAGAAAACTGGAAATTCAAAAAAAAATAAATAAATACAACAACGTGAGATTAGGTATTACGGAAACCGAAAATTAAAATAAAATAAAATAACATAAAAATTAGATAAAAGAAACCGTGAGTCTTGATAAAGTAAATAAATTTTTTTTTTTTAAAAAAAAGGTCTTTAAGGAAATGTACAAAGTGTACGGAGAATTTTTTTTTTTTTTTTGGATAAATTTGTTTTGAAAACATGGATTAGTTACATTAGTAGGAGAGTGTCTTATTTTGTAGGCATTTTAAGTGGAGTTGGAGATATATTTTTACCAGGTTGTTCCCAAGTTTTGTCCTTGTTAAACCTAGAGTCTAGGGGTATCTCTAAATTACATAAAAGTATAGTCCAAAGAGGGGAATCCTGTTATAAATAGTATAGATATATAATTCACAATTTTTGTTACAATGTTAAGGTTGTATATTATGATTAGAGTCTAATGAAAATGACGTGAACTATATGATTTTTATTTTTATTTTTTTTTAAGATTTGAAATTGATATTATACCAAGAACAAAATTTAGCTACAAAATTAGTTGTAGCCTAAGGTTACAATCTTTCTCAATAAAATAAACATTACTACATATTTTGTAAATCTATCCGTGAATTGCATGTTTTTTACGCTCTTAATACACACGTTAAATTTTGTATCAATCGGATATTATTTACTATATGATCTATAAGCTTATATTTTATGCATAATTTTAAACTATAAAAACTTTTAATTTAAACAATTTATTGATGACATAACTATTGATCTTTAATTTTTTAGAAATTTTGCAAGCATAGAATATATAAGAAGAATATGTAATTCAATGGTGGATTTGTCAAAATTAATCTCCAATAAAAATATATTGAGTATGGTTGTAGTTTTAGGCTACAACCAATTTTGTAGCTAAACTTTGTCCTTATACCAATCACAAGAGTCTTGTAGTTTAACTTGTAACTTATGGCGTTTCTAATGAGGACGTCCAAGATTCAAATTCTCTCATTCCCAACTATTGATGTATCCAAAAACCCTTATCATCTTAATAAATTATGAAAAAAAAAAAATTCTTTTTAACATTACTCTTTGGACAAAATTTAGCTCCAAAAACGTTTTGAGTTTTCTTTTCCAACCCATTACATAGAAAATTACAAGATTGGTTATGTGTATTATTTAAACAAATCACATGATTCATTAAAAATGTCATATGACCAAAATTACCCACAAATAGTATCCTCAATTGTCATATAATAGGTTGAAGCAAAATAGCTCCAAATATGTTTAGAGCCAATTTTTTTTCCTTTCTTTTATTACATGTGAAGGAAGATACCATAATTGAAACCAAGTCCTCCCATTTCGAGGAGAAATAACAATATTAGAGACCCCCATTTCACATGTTAAAATAGTAAGTGGTGGAGAAAAATGGATGACCCATATACCTATTAATATATATATTAATAGGTAAAACTGAGAGAAAATCCAATTAGATTTCAAATTGGACTTCAATTAGAGTCTAATTTTGCGCCATGTGTCTCATCTAATCTAAGCTTTTAAATTTTTGTGCTAAATAAGTTAATTTAGTATAAAAAATGAAAAGTCTAATATAAATAAATCTAGGTAATATATATATTTAAAACCACAGATTAGAGAAAATTTGATTAGAATTAAAATTAGATTTTGTCTTTATTAGCTTTTCATACAAATTAAATTGTTTAGATTTTTGCTTCTTCTGTTTTTTTTTTTTTTTTTTTTCATACTGTTTCTATTTATATATTTTGTATGTGAAAATCTTGAACGTAACAAACTGTAATTGAGTCAAACGATCCCATGCACATATCCCCATTCAATTTAGGAGATACTATTGAACCAATTTATTCTCTTATTTTGTGTTGAATTTAGTAGAATTTCATGAACAATGATAGTGAATTGATATTGTATACGTTGTGTCCAATAGTGATTTTCAAAATTATATACATAACAGCAGTATAATGAAAAACTTGGCGTAACCAATATCATTAAATTGCAAGAAAAAATTATTTTAATATCTCCAAATGTCCTGGTCAAACCAATGTCTTATATATTTAATAACCTAAACTAACATCGATAGTACCATTATAATTTATCATTCCTGTGCATAAACACAGGTAACATGCTAGTAAAAAATAATGTGCGAAATGTCAATCACCCACATTCAACCACTTCAGCATATTGAATTTTTTTTTATAGGAACATATTGTAATGGTGAATGTGAAATTGATCCCTGAATTTATTGAAAGGGATTATATTAGGTATACCAGAATGATCATGTCGCTATAGTTCAGTGGTCCTCCAAACCAATATTCAAATAGTTGGGTCAAGTCTAGTTAGAAAAGCCGAGAAAACCCACTTTTTTAATGCTTATTGACGTTAGAATTATAAAAGAATTTTTGGGTCAAGTCTAGTTAGAAAAGCCGAGAAAATCCACTTTTTTAATGATTATTGACGTTAGAATTATAAAAGAATTTCTTTTTAAGGAAATGTTAACGAATGTCTAGGTTTAGAAAATATTTTTATAAATTTTTTATAGTAAAAGAAAAAAATAATTGATTTTTTTATTATAGTTTTTTATACTTCTTATGAAAGTTGTACTAAAATTTTTCTAAAAAAATCTATTAACAAATGCTCTAAAAGCACCGGTTAACAGGACTATTTTTTTATTCATTTGTCAGTACTCACAATTTCCATGGGCATGAACCAAATAACTCGTAATCGAGAATAGCATCCGATCAATGAATGTTTACTGGAACCGGAAATCTCAATCAGCAGTAAAACAAATCCCAAAGCAATCTTAAGCTCAAAATCAAGTCATAAATTGTACAATAATAAAAGATTTTAATCGAAACTAGGAAAGCAAATGAAAGAAATCAACGTCCCTTTTCTTCCTATCTGTTTGTTGATAGACATATGAGAAAAAACCTTGTCATTAATTTTCCCCCTCACCATGCAGTCAAAATGGAAATCCCATGGATTTGACGAGTTTGTCGACTCTACCTTCTAGCCTCTATAACGAACTACAAATCTTTTTGGGACTAATTTAAGGTTGAGATTTATATATATATATATATATATATATATATAAAGACCAAATTGAATTGCCGACAATTATTCTTACATGCTTTCACTAATTTTTTTTTTAGAGAGTTTCAACCTATGGCGTCCGCTCCTGATAATATCTCTTTATTATCAGACCAAGACACCAATCGGTTTTTGGTGTAGGCGGGGATTGAACCCCAGATCTCTTATACAACCATCAGAGACTTTACCAGTTGAGCTAACTGGAACCCACTACATGCTTTCACTAATTAAACGTGGACATCAATAATAATAAAAAATGTGTACATCACTCGTGAAATTATCGACATTATAAACACGGTGCATAATAGTAAGTGCAAAACAATATTTTCCATTTGGTTAATACTTGATAGAAATGAAAATAAGAGCAGGAAGGATGGTATGCACAATGATACCATTAAGTTGAGAATCAAATTCACTTTCTAGTCGTAGAGACTTTATAGTGCTGCAACGATGAGTTAAGATTGCTATGAGGGTTAGGGGGACAGGTTTGTTCTGCTGCTGGTGGGGATTGTTAGTTTCAGTTACCTTAATCAGTTACTATGGTCTTTGTTCTGTTGTGGTCTTCTTCATTGACCGTTAGGGAGCCCTGGTTCATGTCCTCCTAGTCCAGGTGCACCCACCCACTAATATGTAAATGTGGAGGTTGATTCCTCTGCCAAATAGCCCTACCCCGTTTATGAATGGCCCAGTTAACACCCTCATCCAAGGTCATTATTAATTATTAATGCTCGAGAGACTATGTCCAACACTTTTTTATTTTTCAAACCATTATAATGCTTTTTATCACTTGGAACACAAAGTCATCACTCACCACTGAAACAGACACAACACAATGTTGTTTAATAAGGAAAACTCAAGGCTTGGCTCGAGAAAAGTTTAAATATATTAATTTGTTTAGTAAACAAGTTAAGTTAAAGCCAAAGTTTAGGCTCGACTATTGAATAAGCCAAGTTCAAACATTATTATTTGTTTGTAAATAAGTTTATGAACATAAAGCGCAATTTAATTATATGTAATATTATATTTCTATATGTAGACTTGTCTAAAAATACACTTAGATAAACTTGAGATTGAATTATATAAGTCTGCAAATAGTTCCATATAATATCAAATTATTATTTCTACTTTATTTATAATATAATCAGTCTATAAGTCTATTCATAGTAAAATTCCATAAATTTGTAGAAGGGTAACAAATTTTAGTCACTATTTCCTATTTATGAGAAAAAATAAATTAATGAAGTAACTTGTGAACAAACTCAAACTTATTTGACAAGAAAATGAACCTAGTGTGAACATGTAATCTTGTTTGGTAATAGGCTTGGCTAGTTTACAATTTTATTTATGGCATAACAAAACCTCACAATATTTTTACAACAACTTTATTTTGAGTTGTGATTGGTCCTCATATAATTTTTATTTCATTGTATTTTGACCTATGATGACTGTTGATACTCATTTTCGTGACACATTTTTTACAAGCACAATTCAACCGAGTCCAACTACCTTGTGGGCTCAATTTATGTATTATATTTTACTTTATTCTTTTAAGCATGACCCAAGCCCATGCGACATATTGGGGAAAATTGAGGAAGAGTGATTTGGAGGGTATGAGTCGGTTTCTTTCAGACCTTTTGCATGAGCCCAGCCCATGCATGCTACCAAGTGGGCAAGGGGCACTAGTAGCACCTTAGGCTCATGGAGGAGGTTTTGTACCTGAAATTTTCACCTCAAAACAGCTTTTATGCTCTGACTAACTGTGGCCCAAATTTTCTGTCCAAACCCATTTTTCCTTTTAAAAATAATTGGCTCTCATTGGCCAACTCCAACTGTTAGCCCTCACTTAGGTGAGTATTCCAATAATTTGAAATGGCTGACCAAAGGTTGCCAATTAGAGCAAACCCTCTTTATTTCCCAAATCATGTTAAAAGCATGTCAAACTCTTCCTTAAACAAAAGTAACCCAAGCCAAGACACCAAATTAGTGTCATGGGGGATAAAAGCCTCTTCTACTACCAAAAAACCAGTAATTAGCAACACTCCAAACTCTATATAAAACTCTCTCTTCAACTCAAAAATCAACCAACCACGTTTTCCTCACAAAGTTGAAACTTTAGAGCAAAAGCCCATTCAGTCAGTTAACATCCTCACAATTCTAAAGTTTAGGGGTGGAAATATGGGTACGGGGAAACCTTCCCTCTCTTCCTCACAACCTCTCTCAATTTTCTCTTCTCATTGACTATGGGTTGAAGTTTCGGACCTGTTGTGTACTTTTTTTGTATTTTCTTGTATTTCAATTTTGACATTTTGATTTCTTTCTTGTTAAAGCACCATTAGCCTTTTGTTTATTATATACATTTGGAATTTTGGGCATGATTCTCTACACATAAACATTTCTAAAGAACCCAATGGAAGATTTGGGTCATTCTTGCATTTTTGGCCCTTGTCGCAAAAACATCCCCGACAATGACCTAACATCTCAACTTGTCATTTTAAATTTTATGAAATTTTGTTGTGTATGTTGGATATGTTTAAAATTTTTAAACCCTTTTCTTAGAAGCCAAAGTATGTGATTAACTATCCCAAGCCCATGATAAAGCAAGTCAGCCAGCACGTGGAGACTTAGCAGAAACAAATCCCTAATATCATCTATTCCCTTTTATAAAACTTTTGATTTGGGCAGCTCCAGTGTCAAAGGAATGAAATCCCTCAAATCACTCCTTTGTTGGTAGAATTTCCTAAGTCCACCATCCTTTTTCTTTCCTTATTCACTCTTGCAAAATTCATTACTCTCAACATCTAGGAAACTACTCGCTGCAATTGGGGAATTCTCTTATGGAAAGTAAATCACAAATGAAGCCAGCCAATTGTGTAAGTTTGGTTAATTTTTTATTAGCTCTTCTATATAACCAAAAGGCCATTCCTCTTTTCAAGTGGGTGAGAAAAAAAAAATAGAGTTCATCTAATATACTATTTCCTCTATCTTTCTTCAATCTTTATATTGGGCAACAAATGACAAGTTCGAAGTTCTGTTTGTGAGTGCACACTAATAGAGCTGCCATTGTATCCTGGAGAGCAACCGCCTGAGCCATTTGCACTGACGGAGTTATTCCAGTGGGGGCGAAATCGCTTCTTTAGGACAGCAGATTAAGTTCTGTGCCTCGGCTCAAATCGAAAGGTTTATCTCTCTCCACACTCATCTTATATCCCTAATCTGTTTTGTATTTTGTTAATTAATTTGAGCAATCTTCAAACATCATTTCCAACAATCTAAAGAAGTGATTTTTGCTCTTATTAATTAACGAAATGTCTGTTGTTTCGGATATGTCAAAACTTGAGCCTTTTGATGGAAATCACTATAAGAGGTGGTCTGAACGTATTTTATTTTATTTGGAAGCAATCCGTGTGAATTATGTGTTGTTTGATGATTGTGTCCCTGCTGATATGGCTGAACCTGCATGTTCTGCATCTGCTTTGATTTATGAAAAAGATAATCGCATATGTCATGGTCATATTTTGCATTATCTGTCAAACTCTTTATTTGATATTTACTGCTCTTATAAGTTTGCAAAAGAAATTTGGGAAGCTTTGAAAAAGAAATATTCAATTGAAGATGCTGGGACTAAGAAATATGTGGTGGGTAGGTTTCTAGACTATAAGATGAGTGATGACAAACCCATCATGGAACAAGTCCATAAGTATCAGAATATTGTTCTTGAAATTCTTGCTGAAGGAATGGTCATTGATGATGCATTCCAAGCAGCTGCTCTTATTGAAAAGCTGCCACCCTCATGGAAAGAATACAGAAATTATTTGAAACATAAGAAGTGTGATATGTCTTTAGAAGACTTAATTGTCCATATTCGAATTAAGGAATCAAACCGGGAACGGGACAAAACGACTTGGCAAGTGAATTCTCTTCTAAGGCCAATCTGGTTGAACAAAAACAACCTAGAAAATCTAAAAACTTTCAGAAATATGCTAATGGGAAGGGCCTTAATAAGAAATTTGAGAAAAATGACAACAAATTTAAAAAGTATGATGGGGTGCATAAAAAGATAAGGGGACCATGCTTTGTGTGTGGGAAAGTTGGGCATAATGCAGCCCAATGTAAGTTTAGGAAAGAGGATCCTCTTCACTCTAAACCCCAAGCAAACTTGACTAAGTCAGAGATTATAGTTGCTGTTGTTTCAGAGGTGAATCTTGTCAGCAACCTTTCTGAATGGGTGTTAGATACTGGGGCCACTAGGCATATCTATTCCAACAAAAACATGTTTGCCGAATATGAGGAAGTGAATGATGGTGAAAATGTCTTCCTAGGTGATGCACGCACTGCCAAGGTAGTGGGTAAAGGAAAAGTTGTTCTCAAATTGACATTTGGAAAAAGTCTTGCTCTTAATGCTGTCCTTCATGTTCCTGACATGCATAGAAACTTAGTATTTGGGTTCTTGCTCAATAAAGCAGGACTAAAACTTGTATTTGAATCTAACAAGCTTGTCCTTAGTCACAATGGGGATTTTGTGGGCAAGGGTTTCTGTCATAGGGACTTATTTGTACTTGATGCTGATTGTGAGAACATGAAATAAGTCTAGTACTTCTTTTGCTTATTTGTACTTGATTATGATTATGAGAACATGGAATAAATCTAGTACTTCTTTTGATTATATTGTTGAGTAGTACTTCTTTGATTGTATTGTTGAGTCTTTGGGTATTTGGCATGGTGGAATGAAACAAATGAGTTCAACTCCAACTTAACTAATTAAGAATACATAAAAGGTGAAATATGTGTAGAGGCAAAACACTTTAAAAACTTTCAAATGGTTGAAAGGAGTCTTGGACTGTTAGAGGTCATCCATAGTGGTCTTTAAAAAAAAAAAAAAAATGATTACAACAAGCTCTTAAATAATGGCATAAAAAGCTTAATAAAGCTTTGGTTTTTGATAGAATTGTTGTGAACAAACTTGATAGATGTATGAATAAAAATTAAAACTTTTTGGTGATAGTGATGTTTTCATGTGCCTATATGTGGATGACTTGCTATTTTGAGAGTTGATATGAATTACTAAAGACCTTTCATTCTTTGATATGAAAAACCATGTATAGACAGATGTAACTTTGAATAAAGGGAAAAATAATAATAAAATTGGGAATCTTCCGTTGCACAATCTGAGCATGCTAAATTATTGGTGGTTTGATATTTTTAATAAACTGTACACATCCTAACATTGCATATGTTGTTGGTAAAACCTTGTAGATATCTTGCCTATGAACATTTGAATGCTCCAACTCGTCTCTTGAGATATATGAAGGGCACCATGAACTTGGGCCTTACATCTACAAGGTGTCCAACAATATTAGAAGACTGTTGTGATACAAATTGATTATCAAATGATGATAAGACACACTCCACTAGTGGCTATGTTTTCACCCTAGGTGAGGGAGCTATACTTTGTAAGTCTTCTAAACAAACCTGTGATACTTGATCAACTATGGAATTTGAGTTTGTTACCTTAGAAAAGACAGTTATTAAAGTTGAGATATCTACTTGCTAAAATACTAATATCGCCATATTATTGTATTTTGATTTACAACCTATAAATATTTGTGGAAAAATTAAGTTTTATAATGGGAAGAAGAGGCATATGCGCATAAGGCATAACATAGTGTGACAACTTATAAGTAATGGTGTAATTGCCATGGAGTTTGTGTGGTTAGAAAAGAATTTGTAGATCCTCTTACCAAAAGGGATAACTATACAATTAGTCTATGATACATCGAGGGGGATGGGACCTAAGCCCACTGAGTGAATCACCCATGATGACAACCTAACCTTTGTTTAAAAGGTTCAATGGGCATTATGGAGAGATTCAAGATTGAACTATCAATGAGAATGAGATCTCATTGTCCCTCCCTATGGTGTAGATGGTGCTCACTACCAAACTAATGAGTTTGAGTTTTATAACTCTTAATGAATTCTTAGCCTTTAAGGGTGGTGTGTGGTAGTACACACTTGATAAATTCAACTATGCGAGTATGGAGGTGGGGCTGCCTCCTATGAGAGTGAGGGCAAACTTTCTTGAGAACTCATGAAAATCCAGGTAGAGTGCATAGTCGAAACGCGCCAAATCGAGAACTTGTCAAAAGATTCACAAGAAAAAGGTGTTTATATTCAGTAGTTTATGAATCTAGTTCAAGATCTTGTATCACCAAGAATTTTTAAACTCTAAAATATAAACACCAAGTGTTGATTCAAGTCCACAAGACATCAGCACTAATTCATCTTGTGACTGCCCATTTTTTATAAAATATAAATTTTTAAACATGTGGGGGATTGTTGGATATGTTTAAAATTTTTAAACCCTGTTTTTAGAAGCCCAAGTATGTGTTTAACTAGCCCAAGCCCATGATAAAGCAAGTCAGCCAGCACGTGGAGACTTAGCAGAAACAAATCCCTAATATCTTCTATTCCCTTTCATAAAACTTTTGATTTGGGCAGCTCCGGTGTCAAAGGAATGAAATCCCTCAAATTACTCCTTTGTTGGTAGAATTTCCTAAGTCCACCATCCTTTTCCTTTCCTTATTCACCCTTGCAAAATTCATTACTTTCAACATCCATAAAACTACTCGCTGCAATTGGAGAATTCTCTATGGAAAGTAAATCACAAATGAAGCCAGCCAATTGTGTAAGTTTGGTTAATTTTTTATTGGATTCAAGTCCTCTAGAAATTGAGTCCAAATCTTCTGTCCCACTTTTTCTGCTCCACTCTATACTCCACCAATAAAAACTTGTCACATGCTCACCTAACTGATTAAATACTACCATTAATTAATAATGGTAGTATTAATAAGTCAATAATGGTAGTATTTAATTAGTTAGGTGAACATGTGGCAAGTTTTTATTGGTAGAGTATAGAGTGGAGTAGGAAAAGTGGGACAAAAGATTTCTAGACCTTTAAATCATAAAAGAGTGGTTAGGATTTAAGGAAATCTATTGTTAGACTTCCCTAGGAAATCTTGAGGATCTGAATTCTTTTTTATTAGCTCTTCTATATAACCAAAAGGCCATTCCTCTTTTCAAATGGGCGAGGAAAAAAAAAATAGAGTTCATCTAATATACTATTTCCTCTTTCTTCAATCTTCATATTGGGCATCACATGGCAAGTTCGAAGTTCTATTTGTGAGTGCACACTAATAGAGCTGCCATTGTATTTTGGAGAGCAACCGCCTGAGCCATTTATACCGACAAAGTTATTCCAATGGGGGCGAAATCGCTTCTTTAGGACAGCGAATTAAGTTCCGTGCCTCAGCTCAAATTGATAAATTTACCTATCCACACTCATCTTATATCTCTAATCTGTTTTGTATTTTGTTAATTAATTTGAAAAATCTTCAAACAGGATTTAGATATTCTAGATTTCCTAAGATACTCTACTAATAGATTTTCTTAAATCCTAACCATTCTTTTATGATTTAAGGGTCTAGATTCTGTCATGTCAGCATTCTACTAACAATATTCTTAAAATAATAAAATAATGTTATAAACAAAACAATTAAGATTATTGTTAATGAAATACTGACATGGCAATATCCAGAACATTAAATCATTAAAGAATAGTTAAGATTTAAGGAAATCTATTTGGTAAAGTACTCTAGGAAATCTAGAGGATTTGAATCCCTTTAAACATCATTTCCAATAGTGTAACCGTAAAAATAAAATTAAAAAAAAAAAAAAAAAAAAAAAACATCATTGGAGTTTTCGGCTTTTGTTTAGTTGTAAATTGTTGGATGGTCTCTTGGATTTTTCTCACCCTTGAATGGAAAGAATTTTTCAAATTTGGTTCGACATTAGGCCCACACCTCCTATGAGAATTGAGAAGAGGAAAGAACTCCTCCGGTAAGAGTAAATAAATTCTCCAAGGGTAAGGGACAAAACCCTGATTTTCAAGACATTACAAGGATACAACCGATGATTTTCTTTCTCATTTGGTTCTATACCTTGTTTGTTTCCCCAAAAAACAAAAACAAACTATTTATTCTTGTGGCCAATGATTTCTTCAAGGCACACCAATGAAACCTTTCCATCACCTGTACATGCTCTCAATGCCATGGTACAGCCAAATTATTTTATATCCTTGCGGTAACCATATTCTTCATTTTGTCTTTAATGTTTTGGCCAGACAACTTACTACAAGCACTAAAAAGTACAAATTCTTCTATCAATTAAATCCAAATGTTATGGCTAGACAACTAACTACTAGTACTAAAAAGCTAAAAAAGGTACAAATTCTTCTATGGATTAAACCCAAGCAATACTGGGGCTATTCTTAGCAAAGGCTCTAGGGTTCTTGGTTGAAACTTCCTCGCGAAAAGAAAGCAAACTGTAGTTGTGAATTGTGATACCATTATAAGTACAATTAAAACCTTGTCTCACCCGATTCAAAAACGCTTCAGAGACATCCTTCCTCTCAAACTTTGTTGGATGAGAGCCACCTCTGGACCAATCAACCCAAGTAATGCTCCTGTTGGAATTCATGCTCGGTTGAATTTTGGTCACAAGGGTTGCCAAGTAGTGCTCATCCATGTAACATGGAGGCTTGCAATGGTTTTCAAAAATGGGGTAATATGTGACATCTGACACTATCTTTATGGCTAGCTTCCGGTGAACTTCAAACCATCGGTTGCCTTTATGCCAATCCGACAATGATATCATTGGCCACATATGTTTATTATAACGGTCGCGGCCCATCTTTCTTGGATCATCAATTGAGCCAACAAAACTATGGTTAGAGTTGATCAGGTAGTTGTAAATTGTTGTAAAATTGAATAAAGGAATGCATGTTTTAGAGAGTAACACAAATCTCTCGTTGGAGAAATCAAGTAGGGCCTCTCTGCATCTACCATTGTGGCTTGTCCCCATTCCACTTGCTGCAAAATACAGTTTCAGTTAAAATGAATGGAGGAAAAAACTTGGCTTGGTTCATGTCTTGGTAGGTTTTTAATTTGAGATAGGGCAATATAAATTTCTAACCTCGCTTGGTATCCTGCACTTGTAGAACACTGAGGATTCTGGTGGTTCTTCGGTGAACTCTGGTGAAGTATGGAGGTAAATTGAGTAGAGCCCTGCATGTCCCTTAAAGAACTTTTCCCATAATGGTCCCAAGGGCAATTTTCCTATAGTTAAGAACATGAATGCCACCTTTCGCGTCTGATTGTAAGGGTATTTTTCGATATTTGGCACCATTGAGGCTAGCCACATTAGCTCCTTATCGCTCATTAAATGTGATGGCTCATTAGGAGCTATCCAATCTCTCAAACCTCTACTCCCATTTGATAATTGAAATGGGTGCAAGGAAGGATCATATGAAGAATTGCAAAGAAAACAAGAATATGAAGGCGTGGGCGACTTTGGATAAAATGCAGACAGTTGGGGGAAGTAAATCTCATCTGAGGATAGTAATTTCCTAGCACAATTGTTGATGAACATTCCTAGTATCATTATGAAAAACGCCAGTGACAAACATAAGAATATGGTGGTTGTGATATTTAAACTCCTTCCCCTAACTCTTTTAATACGTACGGAAAGTTGTTCTACAAACACAGTGATCTTACACTGCTTCATCTCTTTCTCTAGCTTACAGTATAAGCAAAAGCTCGAAAATAGTTTTCTTCATTTATGCAAGAGGAAGTCTTCAGAAGTGTTTTTAAGCTATGAAGCTAGACAATGGACAGGGTCTAAAAAAGGCTTGATTCGAGCAAGGTTAAGTAAGGGCACATGGGAAGTGCCAGGAATAGTGTCAATGGTAAAGCCTTAAACGTTAGGGTATGGAGGAAATAATGGGCCTTGGAGTTCACAAGCTCACATACACGAGAGAAGTAGGGGGGAGAGAGATCATAAACATCACGAGTTTGGTTGCAGAAACGCAGGTTAAAGAGACAATTGGATAACTTCCAAGAATTAAAGATCAAGCTAGGAACCCGTTTAACATAAAACACGAGTCTAGAAGAGAAAAAATAGAGCCGTTTTTCGTGTTGATTTTTACCTCTTTTCTTTTTCTTTTCTTTTCTTTTCTTAGAGAGAGAGACTGCTCAGTTCTATTCTTGACTTTTCACAATCTAGTCTTATTATCAATGAGCAACACTCCTTTATTATGAGACAGGGGTGTCAGTCCATTTTAAGGAGCTCTAAAATTTACCACCAAACCAATTACATATAAATTTTCACAATCTTATTTATATCATCTACGGACTCACTCTTCGTATATGCTTCACAACACAGCAAAACAATGAAGGTCGTCTAAACTTGTAAACACCAATGACCTTTACCATAGCATCATATCAAGTATAAACCAACCATTTAGACCCTGTTCCACTAACTTCTGGAAAATCCTCCTCTACAATACAATATGAATAGACTAATTAGTAATTATTGATATATACTTAGATTACATCTGAAACCGAATTCCAGATTTTATGCCCTTATGGGTCTTATTTAGCACTGAACTTATTAACTGAGTACAGAACAACAAAGCTAGCCACTGCACCAAATACAAATAATTTAGATGTCCATAGCTTCTGATAATTTAACTAGAGACCCTTACTAAGGTATGCCCAAATCCATCGGGCAAGGAAATACAGCCCACAAGTTTTCTGGAACTTCTGAATCGAAAATGCCTACACAACAATTCAGCAGGCTCTATCAGCATTACTAGAAATTAAAAATCACAATCACAAACACTTATTTGTTCTTAGAAAATGTATACCTGGATCTACAATGAATATATTATAATAGAATTAAAGTTTTACGTTCTGGGGTCGTTGTAATTAGTTCTTTTTTTTTTCCTCTCCACAGTGCAGTAAAGGAGGTGCCATTTGACCTAGAGCTCATTAGTTTTTTTTTCTCTTTCATTTTGACAAGGTATGGTTCACTGATTCAATAAGATTACATATAGAGCTTTTATAAATTCCTGGGAAATTGCAAGGGAAGTGAGTCCAAACCTAACGAGTGGCCAAAGAAGCTTTCCTCACTTGGTTTCAAATTTACCCACCTTGTCAGCAAATGCAACCAAACTGCAACTAAAAGTTTCTAAAGAGAAGCCCTGCACACTCTTTCACCCACCTTGTCAGCAAATGCATCCAAACTGCTATTAAAAGTTTCTAAAGAGAAGCCCTGCACACTCTAAGATGAATTTTTGGAATTTCACTTTTTGTCACTAAAATATGTATGCTTGCCAAACAATTTGTAATCATTTCAAACATAGATATTAAAACATTCAAAGGCCCTTCAAATTATTCCACTATAGGGTATAAGTCATTTCAAAATTGCCTAAGGCAGAAGGTACAACAGCAACTCCATGGATCGCAGGATGCAGGGCGCCCAGGCACCAAGTGAGAATGGACAAAATTTTCCCATCCTCCAACCCACTACAAGGCTATGCAAATGAATATTGTCATGTGCTTTTACTCATATAACTATTAATATTAATAGTTATGTAACTTGTTTAAATGACTTAATGGGTCATGTAATTAAAGTATATATGGATAATTATTATAATTGCAATGAGTTGAAGGAGATTCTTCCAAACCGGAGGAAAATTTTATCCACAAGAGAAAGGGGAGGAGAGAATAATCAATTATAAAGCAAATGCAAATATGCAGGGAAGCTAACACAAGCAAGGTAATCATGTGTGCTTCATTTACTAATATTCCAGTACACTCTTACATGGCAGGGTCCTTAAATGTAAGGGAAAACTTGATTCCTTCTTTCTATTAAGTGAAAATTACAACATTTAATGGCAAGACTCTTTCATGGCAAGGGTTGACTGATCCTTTTAAAAGTTGGCTCAAGATAAAGATCAATTCCTAGTAAAAAAGGTATCTTTAAGCAAATCTAGCATTTTTCCAATAAGGAGATAATACGATATTATAATGACTTTATTTTATTTTTTTTTTGTTAAAAGAGAGAGAGAGAGAGGAAATTAACTTTACCCCTTTCAAGAGTAATATATGGGAACTACCTAACTAAAACATTTATATTCAAGCTAATATGTGTTGATGTATAGCCATGGGAAATGCTGGTGTTGAAACAAGCAAAAGTTACCTTTGGTAGCTTATCTTGCTCAGCCAGATGCTCCACATGAAGCCTCACATTTGATGCAGCAGGAATCCATACACTACGATCAAATTCAGAGTATACTTCTGCAACTATGTCAAACAAAGTTTCAGCTCCATTTTCTATAGCTTTCAAGATGGACGTTTCTCTACTTCTGCGGTTTCTGAATATAGGAACAATGCCATGTCAGGATTTGGTAGACAATATTGTTACATATAGTGTAAATCTTAGATGTAAGAAGTCAAACTCTAGGGCCCAACAATACCAATAATAAAAGAGTTATTGCAGATAAAGGTGATGGGGGAATTTTTTTTTTTTTTTTTTTTTTGGGTGGGGGGGGGGGGGGTGGGGGCGGGGAGTGTTGTTTACCTGCAAAGGAGTCATTGTCTAAGATCCCATGATGGGTAAAACGTTTGTAGGAAATTTAGCTTAAATTAGGAAGGCGAGAAATAGAGAAAATGACATGTGCATACTTGAGATATCCACAAAGCATGTGCTTTGGCCACAGGTTAACTCTCCCATGCATGGGAATCAAAGTGTGTGGGGAAAGCTCCATGAATTTGTAAGTTGTTTGGAAGTATTGCTGCATAAACAAGCAAACAAAATACTCAGCAATCTTTAAGGTTTTTAGAAACAGCAATTACAGTTACATGTATAGAAACACTCAAATAATTAAACCATTGTATTATCATTATTGGTAAAGTATGAGTATCTATATGTCTGATTGATTTATGTATTAATTTATCGTGTGTTAGTTGTGCCATTTTTGGTAATTAAGGTATGCTAGTTTCTAGGAGAATAGCCGAAATAGTTACTCCATATAATAGATTTAGTACATATGGAGTTTGCAAATCCACTTCATGAGTTTTAGACAGAAGGGGGTGGGGGAAACTGATAATTTTCTATGACCTACCATGTACAAATGTGAAGGATGCAGTAATGACTTTCTTTCCTTTTTTTACCAAACCTTGTTTCAGTGTCAATAAGACACAGGAACTGCACTCAAAATAGTGCTGCTTAATGCAAATAGAAACTGAAACACAGACCTAATCTATGCTAATAATATTGTCATCATATAACCAAAATGAAATCCAACTACCAGGCTATGATAATTGGAAGAAATTAAAACAGATAATTTAACATCTCCAAAAAGAAAGCATCTTTAATACTAAAATGATACATTGGGGCACAGAAATTAATACACAAATAATTTCTTCAAAACCATTGATCTCTAAGAAATTAAAATCTCTTACAGGGTGCAAGGATCATTAATTTGGCAAACCCCAACATATAATGCCACTTTATATGAGGCAGAGGAAGGGTGACAATACAAAACCTAAGATAGACCAACTCAGACCTTTTAAAAAGATGGAAAAATATCAAATGGTATTACCGAAATTTGTCAATTGTATTTTATTGATTACAGCATAATATGTAAATCTGATTATGGAAGGTCCAACTTTAGCCATATTTAGTGTATAGGAAATAAAAAAGAAATGCAATAGCAATGAGAACACTTTAAACTTAAATGTATAGCACAACAATATTGGTTCATAAGAGTAGTCCATAATGGAAAGGAGAGTAATTATATATCATTATTAGGACTTTCACATGAACTTACAGTCATATTTCCACCAGAAGTAATGTCCAAGATGGCACTTCCTTGACTGAAACAAAGCACAGATAAATTAGCAGAGCATTTTAAGTCCAGCCCACAAGAGGAATTAGTTTGGAGCTTTCCTTCTGATTTTGGAACCAACATTAACTAGAAGAATAATAAGCAGATGCATTAATCCATATTAGGAATGTTACCACACTGATAAGAAAAGAAGTAGGGAGGTGTGATAGCCCCAATAAATAAGAGTGGTATAGCCTTTGTAGGGTGCATGAGAATTAGAAAACTTTTTCCAATAAGAGAATTAGAGACTAAGCTTTGGTTGTTTTTCTATGTTTGTGAGGTCTGTGAGAGTTAGTGAGTGTAATTGTAAGCTTTATCATTGATAGTGGATTTTTTTTCTGGTTGGCATTGCCTGTGAATATAGCATAGAGTTTGCCAAACCATATTAAACTTTGTGTCTTGTATTGTTTTTCTTCTATTATTTTGCATGTTTTTCACAATAAATTGGTACTAGCATTTCCACTATCACAAAAAATTGGTAAAAAAGCTATTGGTTTGGGATCCTAGGGATTTCAAGCACAAAGTTTGAAGTAAAGCCCTTTTGCTTCAACAAAATAAATACCAAGAACAAAACCAAAATTGATGGTTAATAACTGAGTTAAGAAGAGGAAGTTAAAACTAAGTGCTTTAAATTTTCCTCCAGCCAAAAGCAGGGCTTTGTCCATAATCCAAAATAAAATTTACTGTTGGAAAAAAGAAGCTGCTTCTTTCATGCATTTAAGTCGATCTACATCCATTAAGCCTCCTATCAACAATTTCCCAGTGAACATCATAGGGTGTTGTGGTTCTTTGAACTGCATTCAACTTGACTCATTTGAAAGAGTGGTTCTCTGAATAGCATTCAAATTGACTTACTGGAAAGTGTGCATTGGGATATAACAGAGTAACTAATCAGTTTTCTCCACACACTTACCCCCCCTTCCCCCAACCGCTTCACGCAGACGTGGAAGAAGTTTTTCTAATCATCTTAAATGAATGCTTGTATCATGGTAATGGTTGGATCTTAAATATACGTGCTATAGAATTAGCACTGTATGCATTTGGAGGTTCTAAAATCTTGTTACAATATTTCACCTTGTACTAAATCAAACAAAATAGTAAATTAGCTGGAAAAAAAAAACTCACTTCTTCATCAGACATGTGCCAACACGAATTTAAACTATTCAGCTTAAAAACTCTACAATGTATAAACATATAGTTGTACTCATTTAATTTGGAAGTCAGACTGCAATCTCCAAAAATTTCAATCATTTAATTTGGTAGCTTAAGTTGTTAGTCCATGAGCCAACCCCCTGCCCCCTTCTTTTTCTCAAAAACCTCTAGAAAGTAAAGGTCTTAACATTGTTGCCAGGACACACCAAACTGTTGTGTTTCTCCCTCTAGCCATTTCTTCTTAAATATAATTAAGAAATCTGGATAATAATAGAGCGTAGTCCTGTTTGCAAAATTTTGCCAATCAGATTACATGTAAAGATGCCATAATATAGTAGAGTAGTTATCTTAAGAATCTTACCCAACACAATGATCACCGACAATCAATGAGTGAGTACTCATATGAAGCAGTGCCATGTGGCCATCAGTATGACCCTGTATTAAGAAGAATCTTTCATATTCAGACACAACAATATAATGCCGGTTTATATGGAAAACTACATTTAGAACTTCATTTAAAGAAACAAAAGGCTAAAATTAAATTAGTATAAGATGATGAACTCTCAAAATTCATGTGTTTGTTTCTCCAAGAACTCTATGCAAGCTCCCCCCACCCCACCCCTCTTTCTGTCTCTCCCCCCTCCTCTTTTTTGCTTAAGCACATTGAGAACTGGCTCTTGGCTGTAGTGAACTACCAGTTGATAGGGTAATTTGAGAATCAATAATGTTAATGTGACTTGGAGACATAAGCAGCAAGCTGATTAAGGAAGCAACACCAAGACCAAGAAAATCAAAATAAGCCATAAAATCAACACATCCTTCAGAACTGACAGTGATAGGTCTCCCTTTATGATATTGGTTCACTAGCCTGTAGGCTGTAACACTATACTAACTAAAGAACCTACTGGGAAATTGTTCCTTAATTTTTTTCCTATTATCTCATTGCTATGGTTTAAATGTATCATGATGGATGATGATAATAATGTCTGTAAGGAATAACAAAGTCATTTTTTGTTTAAATCACTTCTTGAATTTGCAGGACCCATTACCAATAACTTAAAAGGTGCATAATAGTATGGAAGAAGCAAACATGACATTTTGGTCATGATCAAACAGTCATAAATGCTGCATAAAGCCACATGCAAGCAAAAACTTAAAATATCTATATCATTCTATAAAGCACCAATGTGCTTAGTGATGCTCAAACTCTTTTGAAATCAATTTGTTATTTAGAGTTACCCAAACTCATGAGAATTCAATTCATGAATTCTTATCAAGTTATTGCTCAGTTTAGGGATTGTTAGACCTAAGAACTTGAACCCACAATTAGGTTGGACAACCAAAATTAAAAGGAAATTGGTATTTGCAAGATTCTTAGAAGGATAAAGTATTCAAGATTTCTCGTACTAAAAGGACTAAGTCCATATGACGGAATCCCCCTCAAAAAATTAAACATAACTTTTTCATGTAGTAAAAAATTATTAAAATAGTAATTGTTAGGAGGGTTTCATTAATGTATACTCTTAGGGCATCCATTAATAAATCATTTTAGGAAATTTTTTATGGGAAAATGAAAAAGTGACTAACTTTTTTGATAACTTTTTCAATTTCCCATAAAAAATTTCCTAAAATGAATGATTAATGACCCTTGTTAGAATACAATACCCTATACCATAGATACCATAAACCATGGTTTTGTAGAATACCATAGGCTACCATAGTTTTACAGTGCGACAAGATACTGTGGTTTTAGGGTTACTATACTATGCCTAATATATGCCCCTATAAATGCCCTTCAATCAGTTTTTTTTTTTTTTTTGTACAAATGATTCAATATAATAAAGATGTAGCCATTCAGAACTTATTGTTGTGAACGTAAGCTATCAAGCCAAACTAGGCTTTCCTTTCTTCAAGTCTCTATTTCTCTCTCTTCTCTCTCTCACTCACAAACCCAACAACATTTTTAATATGGTATCAGAGCCAACCCACTATCCGGTTCCCCTCTCTCACTCTAACATCCTTTACCTAAAGCAGTGCGCCTTTTTCCAACAATTTCACCACACTTTAACATTGTGTTCTTCACGTATAAGCCTTCCAAGAACTCTAAAAACCAAAAACCACATCATTTAAAAATCGAATGCCACTCTCCAAAACACCATCAGAATCAGCTCCAACAACCACTAGATGTGCCCTCAAGCATTGTCCAAAGGTTTTACATATGTTCCCACTCGCCTTCTCCAGCCTTCACGCACCCACACGCAACGACAATAGGTTTCCATAAACTCTGATGCATCCCAACGTGCTATCAGTCATACTACCTTACATGCCGTGGGCTAGAATGTGTGACATATGCGCCAGCCACATGCCTGCATACATTACAGCCATGTAGTCCCAAGCAGCAATTGCCATGTCATCACAAGACTCCGCCACATGTCTTCTCCTTCATCTACCACGTATTAGTGTCCGAAACATGACTAAATCAAATTATGTCACTCGTCTTAATTAATGCTAAAAACGTATCCTTATCTAAAGATGACATGTCAAAATAGTCCACGTCTACCCTAAAAATCAACAGCTACATCACCATACCACATTGTTGACTTTGATTGTTGACCAACATTGACCACATCAGTTGTCTTGTGGCAACCATTTGTACTCTGACAGGCCTTTTCTGCCTAGATTCCGATATTTGAGGCTCCCAAATAACCCAAATGACCTATCACTCATTATTTAAGGGCCCAATTTATGCAAAAAAATTCCCAAAGACCGCCAACTCACTCATGAACTTCTTAGGGATAGACACACCCCATGCACCAATCGTCAACAATCACCAGTGGTGATGTCCACAGTCAACATCATCATTCTGGTTGTCAATATCATCTTGCCGTTCGTGACACTTTCATTTCTAATGTCATCATTCCAACCACCAGTGCAACCATCATCCAGGCATAGCAACCGTTCGTTACCAACCGCCGACGTATGTCTTCTCTGTCTCACCCATAATCCTATCCTCAATTCTGACAGCTATCAATTTGTCAACAAATACGGACGGATAATTAGCCTGAGCACATCTGGAGTAAGAACATGCAAGTTTGTAATGGCTTACACCAAATGTTACTTAAGCTTCCAACAAAAAGAAAACTATCATTTATATTTGTGTACTAAAAAAGATCAGGAATACCGGTGCAAAAATGACCCTTAATCGCTGACCGCCAATGCAAATGTCTTCTGCTCCAGAAACTGAGGTATAGCCAAGAGACCAGTCACCTGTGATTATATAACATCAGTTAAAGTTTTATAGATAATAAAATTGATCTCTAATTATGATGGGTGAATCAACTAAAGGTCTAAACAACCATGTCCTAATGAAGTAAAAATTTACCAACCCTTGTAGCCAAGTGGCAGTTTTGCATTGTAGGACTAAGGGCACATTTGGTACAATGTAATAATACAATATATTAGGAATTAGTATTATAAGGAATACAATAAGCTGTAATGGAATGACTATTACTATTCATTTGTTTGGTGACAACATATGAATAAAACCTTAAATGAAATTATATTTAAGTCCAATTTACTAAATTACCCTTATTTATAAATTTATATTTACACTTTTTATAGCTCTAGCTTAACAATTCATTATGTGTAAACTGAAAAAAAAAAATATTAAATAATATACGTCTCCTTTGTTCAAAATTTGTAACTCGATAAATGTTTAAATAGCATGATGTTCATGATATGATAACAAGGTTTCAGAATATTATTTTTTTATTCGACATGGAACTATAATAGTCTTGAACTATTTTATAGGACTGGGTTTTGATTTTATAGAGGGTTTGGCAAATAAGAGCTCTAGAATCTACCAAGAACAATTGCTTATCATACGAATATGGATAGTTTTAAAGCATTTTGGAGACTTGAATTTTGATTGATATATATGGGTTTTATTCTAGAAATTCATGGATGTTAATCAACTGTGGGTGATCTTTGCAAAATGAACATATTTTGTTGGAAATTTTAAGTTAATAGGTGGAAAATCAGCCACATAATTTTACATACCTTTTAATTTCTATGTAAAGAGAACCTAATTTGGCAAGAAGCAGCGGCAGTTTTTTGTGTGGGCATTTTAGGAATTTTCTTTTAAAAGAGTACTGAATAGGTTAAGGAATAGTTATTACATAGCTTTTGATAAGGAATAGTTATTCCTCATTTTAAAGAATAGCTATTCATTAGAAATGAGTATTCCCTGTAATAAAAGCATAACCAAACAATTGAATAGCTACTCCTTAGGAATAGCTATTACATTACAACATCTATTACAGTGTACCAAACGTGCCCTAAGAGTTTCTCCATTTTTTGAGATAATAATTTTTTACAAATAGACCTTAACAAGAAGGAAACAGAGACCATAACATATATTTTTTACTTAAAGGTAATAAAATGCTAAATCATATTTTTAGTTTTACAAATTAATATAAACATCATTATTGCATTGGTATTCAAAGACACACATGCTCTAAGCTATATAAACGGAATCCAGGTTGTCATCCAAAAGAACAAAGCACTGAATTGGTTAAAATATAAGCTACACAGTCAAAAACCAAACCATTAGACTGTTAATATAGTAAAAATATTTTAAAAAGGCAACAGCAACACCAAAGATATCAAAGAGCTAGGAAATAGACTCACAAGCACTGGGTTCTTAAATCAAAATTACTTCTTTTGGTTTTAGAGAAATGGACTGATTTTGCCCTTGCTATATACTAAGGAGAATGATGAAGAAATTTGTCATCCAAAACAAGCATATTTGCCACACTTTAACTGACCATCCACTTAAGTGAATTACCGCATTCATTGTATGACACAAGAATCTCCACACTTAGCAAACTTTAGTGCTCGAAGCTTTTAGGATTAATTTAAAAATATTTATGGTTGGTTAGAGTTTATGGTTTGCAATGAAATTCCAGAGACAAAAAGGGCTAATAATGATACAAGAGTGCAGAGAATTAAATATAAGAAAAAGAAAAGGGGATGAATTTCTAGGCATTCTATCAAGATTCCTTAGGTTTCACGGCCAAGTTTAAGACTACATCATACAATTCTCAAAAAATATATAATAAAAAAAAGCCTTGTGGCTTCATAAAATATCCTCCCAAACATATTCTCCCTTGAATTAAACTAATATATATATATATATATATATTTCTAGTAAATCTAAATTCTAATGGGGCATATAGTTCAGATTAGAAAGTATAAACAAACAGACTTGTAAACCACTAAGTACCATGATAAGGACAAAAAAGCACAACTTGACTCAAAAATAAGACCCATGAGCCACAAAAACACAGCCCAGGTCCAGAATTTCTCGGAATTACAAAAATTGCCTCAATACCAAAAACTTTTAAGAACAGAAATAAAAAAAGGCCAGAAATTTACTATTACGAAGAATGATAAATAAATAGTTTGTTTTTCCATAACCTTCTAGTTGCTAACCTCACCCTCAAACAACAACAACTACAATCAAAGCCTTAAGGTCTTACCCAGTGCACAAATCTCCCACTTTTGTTGGGTTTGGAAGAGGCATGGTAGGTAGCTTGGAGAGGTTGATTACTAGACTCAAACCCACAACTTGTCACTTTTGGTAGAAGGCGCCATCGCATGAAGGCTCGACCACAACAAAAATCAAGTCTTAATCTAAAAAATTTAGGATCAACTATACATCCACAACAGACTAATCAAGGTCACATGTATTTATTTCCACCATTATATCCAATATTAAGACATACTCTCAATTACCTCCTTAATTAACATGTTCCTTTTAATTACTTCTACTAATAAGAGTTTCTTATTTTTTACTACTTATACTAATGATACCTTAGGTCTTCCTCTAGGGTTTTTTGTTCCCTCAACTCGAATCAACTCACTCTTTCTTACTGTTGCATTAATCGCCCACTTCTACACATAACCAAACCAACTCAAGCGACTCTCCCTCATTTTTTATCAATGGGAGTCACTCCTATCTTTAAGCAAATTCCTTTATTTCAAATTCTATCTTTCCTTGTATTTCCACTTATCCATCTTATTGCTCTCATGTCAACTACACTTATTTTATGAATGCTCCTTCTTAATAGTCCAACATTCAGTACCATAGAGCATAGCTAGTCTCATAGTCTTAACAAGTATTCTATGATCACATGATACTTCTAATGTGCTTCTCCGTTTTATCCACCCTGCTCTATCCTATGATTCACATCATCTTCAATCTTTCCATCCTTACAAATTATTGATATAAGTTATCGAAAGCTCTCACTCCTTGGTATCTCTTGACCATTAAGTCTTCCAGCCCCTTCATCTTTATTTTTTCTTTTACTAAGCTTACATTCCATTGTGTCACCATCAAACCAAAATTCTAAAAGGAAGTCTTCTCAAAAATTTCTCACTTTGACTTTTGTGTAATATCATGAAAAGACAATGCTTTCATGTTTGTTCTTCACATAATTGAGCTAGGAGCATTCTGGCATGTCATTAATTTTGATTGAAAAATTTCCTTACTTGAATGTTAGTATGTCGCCATTCTATTGCAGAAATATCTTTCAATTGTGTGCCCCAAATTAAAAGCAATAACGGACAGGAAGATTACTACTAACTGGAAAAATGCAGGAAAATTCAATCAAGCAAGGTGCACTGGCAGCTGGCAGTTGCAGCAAACACAGTTTGTTCAGTCAAATTCCTTAAAGGAGATACAGCTGCATAATTAGTATCTAAGTCAAGTATATTCAACTTAAGCTTCTCACTGTAGCTGGTTTGAGTTTACCTGTGCAAAGAATATTATTTATTACATACAACTTATCTCAACTAAGCCTTAATCCTAGCAAAATTGAAGCCGGGTTCATGCTTTAAATCCACGAATTTGATAAAACTTTACCTCTTACACAATTCTTAACTAAGACCTCATGTATTGGACCCTGAAAGGTTGATACAGGCTTTCTTTAAGTTATGAGATTATTTTAGGATTATTACTGCAAATCCACACTGCTCAAAGAGCTTCAATATTTGAAAAGAATCTTTCCAGGAGCTGTAATGCTTGGGCATGGCATCTACTTCTTTTTTAATTGATAGATGCAGTTTAAGATTCTATGAACACTGGTCATCAATTTAATACACCAAAATAATGAGTAAAGACAGAAGATCTAAGAAATAACATTATATCTTTAAACAATCAGTAATCTCAACCATTAGACACAAAACTATAATGTTAGGAATCATAACCTTTTCCAATGCGCCGCATTGTATTTTCATGCACTAATAAAGTAGCATTGGGGTTGCACTTTTGGACAATTGAAAGGCCTGAAACAAGCCAAGAAACAGAGAATTACTACCCAGTATAGCATCCGGTTTTTAAAAAAAAAACACATTAATCAGAATTTTAGAATGCAGACATCCAGCTAAAAGTAATAGTCTGAGAGAGCACCAAATAAGTTTTATAGAGTAGAGAAGTTTTATTAGAGTAGAATTTACTCTAAGAGATTAAGGGGAGGCTATTTTCTTTAGTTGCTTTCCCCCTTTTTTTCTCTTTTTGTTTGCTTTGATAGGTAAACACAACTTTAACTCACTGTCTTCGTTTTCTACTTTTTCTTTTCAGAAGAAAAGCTAAGATTTCTTGTTTACTGACTCAATTACCTGGCCACCAATGGTCCATCCCTCCCCAAAACAAAATAAGTATGATTATTATGGCCCTACTTAGTTCTTGTTTGGTTTGTTTTCACTTCTATTCTCATTTTCTCTTCTCAAATCCTGTACTCATTTTCAGTTTGGCACCAATTTTCGGGTCTAGGTTTTTTTTTTTTCCCCACTTATATCTTTTCAATTAAAAATTCACCACCACGCCTACACCAATGGTAAAACCAAACTAAAAACCAAATCCATCAGCAGCCACCTCCATCACCACCACAACTAAACCACAACAAGTGCTCCGTGAAATTTGCCAAAAGGGTGTGGCTTCCCACTAGCACCGTCCTTTCAATTTCATCTTCCTTAGTCAACAGTAGTGAAAAGGCAACACTAGGATTACAAACAATTCCCAATGACCCAATTCATCAATTAAAACAATTTACTCAAAAAATTAACCAAAACAAAAGTTCCACCCATTGATCATCACAAATCAGAATAAAACCAAAATTTCAAACTTGAAAAGAAAACATTCCCAATTTGTATATCCCCATAAATTAGCTAAAAAATATGAATTAGCAATCAAGTGAGAGAGAGAGAGAGCTGACAGACAGGGAGTCAGAAAGGAGTGAGTGAGAGAGAGGGGGGGTGAAGGAAAATGAGAGCGAGCCGTTGGGTGTGATTTTAGTATTTTACACAGGTCTTGATAGTGACAGATGGGTCCCACTCTTATCCATTTTATTACGAGAATTCTACTGACTTCATATTTGCTGAAAATGAAAATGCCAAAAAGTTGTTTTCATTTTTTGTAATCATACCCACATTTTTGGATCTTAAAAGTGAAAACTAAGAACAAAAAACAAACTCAAACAAGTTTTTCACTGGTGAGTCCCACAGAAAACAGGAAATGAAAACAAAATACACCTTGTTTTCAAAGGAACAAAACATGGTACATCCTCCACAGAATCACAAGAATTATTTATTCTTTATCAGATTAATAGCATTTTATACATAAACTATTTTTTAGTAAACCATTTGGAACTAAATTTTGTAGCCATCTCCCAATTTTCACAGTTATACATGCAAAAATAATCAGGTGTTTAACATGTGTGTGATATATCATATCTCTTTTTTTTTTTCTTTTTTTTTTTGAGAAGAATATATCTCCTTACTTATGTGTAATCTACTATTGTAATTGGCATTTAAAAACACTAAATTAAACAAAAAATAAACCTTTCCTCTCAGTTATGTTACTTAATACTATAAAAACTTACCATCCACATGATCCCGATGATGATGGGTAACAAAGACAACTAACTTCCGTGGCAAAGCAGCAACTATTTTTTGGAGCTGATCATGTAAACAACAATTTTATCAACACCATTACAAAACCCACAAGAAAAAAATATTTAAAAAAAAAAAAAAAGAAAGTAAGCATCATCTGCTGTAAGGGTGACTGCATATCATTTCATAGGCACGTACAAGGACACATCTCTAATGGGTTGTTTGGATGGGGGGAAAGTTGCAGGGAGTATAGGGGAGGGGATGGGAGGTGTTTAATAAACCTTGCTTGGATTTTTTTTCAAAGGGAGTAGGAAGGGGTTTGTGGGGATTTGGAGGGGTAAGATACCCCTCCAAACCCCTCAGTTTTTAATTCCCCCAAACTGGGGGAACTTGGAGGGCAAGGGGACGGGAAGGTAACCACTTAGATTAAAAAAAAAATTAAAATGTCAATTTATACCTATTTCTTTTCTGTTATTTTTTTTAGAATTTATATCTACTTCTTTTAATGAACATAGAGGGCTATAATTGTTAACTCATATGATGTTTATCATGTATACCTATTTCTTTTCTGTTATTTTTTTTAGAATTTATATCTACTTTTAATGAACATAGAGGGCTATAATTGTTAACTCATATGATGTTTATCATGTCCTCCTTCCCATTCAATTTTTAATACATCCAAACAAAGGGGAGGGGTATAGATATCCGTCCCCCTCTTAATTTGTAAAACATCCAAACAAGGGAAGGGATAACCATTCCCCTCCCCTCTCCTCTACTTACCCCCCATACCCTCTACTCCCCTTCCCCTCCAAAACACTGTAAGACTACTGATCATTTTAACTAATGAATGTAAATTAAATAAAATAAATATGAATTAATCAACAGCAACATACATCATCAAAACTATGTCCGATTAAATGATTATTCATATTAAAAAGTTTAAATACATAGCAGAAGAGAACCAACATTTCTGTTAGTTAAATCCTTAATTTTGTCAAATATAACAAAATATAAAAAGACAAGAAGTAAAGAAAACCTTAGAAAGCATTGAAACTACCAAGGATTTGATTACTGATCTCTTATTGTTCACAGCCTTGACAGCTGACAAGTTTTAAATAGGATCCTTCCCAGGAGAGCTCCATATCCCAGTTTACGGTTACAAGTCAACCAAAATGTGCTGAAGGACAGATACACAAACTCCATGGGAAGCCACATGACCTCTTGAAAAGGACCAATAGATTCTGTTTTTTTTGATAAGTAAAGGAAGATATATAATAAAGAAGAACTCAACCCCGTACATAGGAAATGTACTAAGAAGGCAAAAACATCAAGAAACCAAATTACAAAGATCAACCAAAGAAGGAAGAGATAAACAAGAAAAACAGGTAAAACTAAGCACCATTCGAGAAGAGTAAGAAAGAAAACATTAATATAAGACCAATAGATTCTGTTGATGGCTAACATTAATATAAGACCAATTGGAGCTCCCAAATATCCAATAGCCAGATGGCATCCAGCTGATGTGAGACCAATTGATCCTCCAAGACCCACTAATGGCCTGAAAGCCACAAAAATGAGCCTTAGGCCCCATAAAACAAAGTTGTGATGGAATGTCAGGATTAATTTTCGTACAACCAAATGTCTGCCAATTAAAAGAGGAAGTGCATTCTATCCATACATCAGACAAAATAAAGGCTATATGGATTATTAGAAAGGGCAATTGATCACAAAAGGAATCCTCTATTGGATGGAGCTCTAGTAAAGGAGCTTATTGACAGCCCTACATGAAGAGTTGTATTGGATCAAAACCGTCAGAATTTATCCAATACCCTTCCTTTTCTTAGGCACTCCCATTTTTAAAGGGACACATCAAAAGCATGCCAGACATAGAGCTATAATTTAGTTCAGAGGTGGAGGAACTTATCCAAAAGCCACTACTTTTCTTTGACGCTTCCATTTTATAAGACAGCACTGTTACTTAGGAAAGAGCAAAGATAGCTTCCAAGGACAGGGAAAATGTTGGAACTCTGCCAAGCAAGTAATCCATAAGAACAAGAACAGGATTCTTACTTTCTTTTATAATACAGCATTGTTACTCAAGAAAGAGCAAAGATAGCTTCCAAGGACAGGGAAAATGGTGGAACTCTGCCAAGCAGATAATCCACAAGAACGAGAACAGGATTCTTACTTCCCTTTTTTAGGCACTCCCATTTTTGAAGGGACACATCAAAAGTGTGCCAGACACACAGCTATAATTTGGTTCAGAGGTGGAGGAACTTATCTAAAAGCCACTACTTTTCTTTGACGCTTCCATTTTATAAGACAGCACTGTTACTTAAGAAAGAGCAAAGATAGCTTCCGAGGACAGGGAAAATGTTGGAACTCTGCCAAGCACGTAATCCACAAGAACGAGAACAGGATTCTTACTTTCTTTTATAATACAGCACTGTTACTCAAGAAAGAGCAAAGATAGCTTCCAAGGACAGGGAAAATGGTGGAACTCTGCCAAGCAAATAATTGACAAGAACGAGAACAGGATTCTTACTTCCTTTTTATAGGCACTCCCATTTTTAAAGGGACACATCAAAAGTGTGCCAGACACAGAGCTATAATTTGGTTCAGAAGCGGAGAAACTTGTCCCAAAGCCACTACTTTTCTTTGACGCTTCCATTTTATAAGACAGCACTGTTACTCAAGAAAGAGCAAAGATAGCTTCCAAGGACAGGGAAAATGGTGGAACTCAGCCAAGCAGGTAATCCACAAGAACAAGAACAGGATTCTTACTTTCATATAAATAGAAAACAATGGTTATAAAATTAGCCTCATGTTTCTTTTTTCCCATTTTATAATTTGAAAGTGACACAAGTTTTTCCCATAAAATGTATTCAAGTAGGAAATCCACAAGTATGTAAGAAGCCCACAGTACGGAACAACAATAAAATATCCTATTTCAAACATTATTGAGTTCACTAAATCCATAGATGGTATTTGAGAATGAGAATGTCAAGCAGAATAAAATACTAAAAATCATCTGTCAAAAAGGCAGCAGCATCTCAGCATAACAAAAGAAATTATACCTCTTCATGGAATTCAGACCTACATCCTGGATCCACTATCAATGCATCCCCACATGCAACAAAACTATTGTTCTCACTTTCATTTGAAACATTTTCAGGTGCAAATATGATCAAGTTTGTTGTACGGAAAGGCTTTGCTGTCTTACTTCCAATTGGTACAAGTTTAACACCAGGAGGATACTCCTGAAAAAAAAAAAAAAAAAGAAGGAAGATATATTAACATGATGCATGTGGACAACTATACAGAGGAATCCCCTTACAATGCATTTGGATGACAGGATTTGGATTTGGGTAATTAAAATCCAAATAACTTGTTTGGATGCTTTAAAAAAAGTCAAGGATTTGGATTTGACAAATCCAACAAAGATTTTAAACATTTAAAATTCTTGGATTTGAGATGATATCTAAAATAAATGGATTTGAAATCATGGCATTTCAAATATATTGATTTAGAATCAAAATCCAATCCAAATTCAAGTTTCCAAATGCATCCTTATGTTTGAGTAGAAGTCTAAATGTTAAAAATGACAACTATCAGTATTTGAATATGGTACACATCTTGATTCAGAATATGTTTCTTGAACATCATCTTCAAAGTTTAGACAGATAGGTATTAGATTTAGGCAAAATAGAAGCAACTTTATGGAATAGAACTTGCAATAAAGCTCTAGTCAAGAACTTTTATATTGAACATTAGTATAAGAATTCTAACTTACAATTAGAATACCAAGAAGCAATATGAAATCATCCTTTGTCGGAAAGGGGGAAGGGGGGCAATTCTTTACGTAATGGCAAAGGGGTGTAGATACCCCTAAAATATAAAAAGAACTACCAAGGGGTTTCAAACATGATTCTGTTGGAATTTAATTGTCTAAGCACCAAATTTCCTTTTCATATTTCTGCCTCCAAAAAAATTACCGAAAGAAAAAAGTAAATTTATGGGCCATTCAAAATCATTCTAATGACCCTCAAAAGTCAGGGTCATATCACTGCTTCCGCCTTCCAGATTATCCCTGAATTTTTAACACCCAGTGATTTGACAGCAGATCTTTCCTTGCAACTGAATGTTTTATTTTTGCTCCATCTAGAAATGGCACTAATTCACAAGAAGGCAAACCTGATGCCGTAAGATGGATGGGACTTTCTGATCTGCAGGTTGAATTGAGTCATTTACAAGACCAACAACTGTCAGAGGCCCCACACGATCACTGCTTGGTTTCACTTCCAGAAGCCAGCTTAGACAGCTTTGGACTGACATCCACTTGCACTGCTCTGCTAATGTATACTTCATATTAGTTCCATATCACATGCAAGACATAGCATTTGCTATAAAAGTAATAAACTGCTTAAAATGAGATTCAAATATTCACATCAAAGAAGGATGACGATTATTTATTAGAAATACCAAGATTGTGATCAGCAAAACATGCTAACTTGTTTCTTCTTTAGATAAGCAATAAAATTTTGTCAGGAAAGTCCGATAACACGGAACAGACGACATAATTTCTCACTTAATTTCTACAAATCTTTACTCAGCTCCAAAATTCTTCATGTGATTAAGAAATTCTCCCAATTAAATTAAGATGTAAAAGTGTCAAAGACCCAGCATCCACATGAATAGACAAGCTCTTAAAGCACAAGCACTAAAAAAATTAGTTTGTTTCTCAAATGTGTTTAATGTCAGACCCAATGAAGACATCCCACATATTTAGCATTGCAAAAAATATTAAACTTGTACCTGATAATTAAAAAAATTAATAAAGCATAGATATATATATATACACAAACCTTGTAAATTTCGATCCCCTGCCAGCAATTTTCCCATAATGAAAACAGTATGAACCGGCAGCCCTGGTCCAAACTCAGCTTCCTCCACATACTTCCAGAACTTCCATTCTCCACCATCAGTTACCTCAAACCCCACTTGTTCCAATACCTATAAATATCCCAAATTCACAACTGTAAAATTCAAAGCAACTCTGCATTGTTAAAAAATCAAATACAGCTAAATTTTACACACATAAGGTTTAACTTCTCACTAAATACAAACCCAAAATCATTATAAAAAAATTTAAAAAAAAAAAAAATTTGAGCGCTTAAATGGCTTTATTAGAAACGTAAACTCAAAACACAAAAATTACATGGTTACAATCTGAATCACATTATGGTGAAAATAAAACATTTTGAACACAGTTTCCAAATAATTTTTTTTTTTTTTTTTTTAAAGAAAAGGAAAAAGGGTTTACCTTTGTGAGAGCAGAATGGAGATCGAAGTTGGTCAAATTGATGGATTGGGCGCCTTCGACGACGATCGGAGACTCAGAATTTCCGTCAAGAAGGTTTAATTGCGTGGAAGGCAAGTCCCAGAGATCAGAATCCACGTAGGAATCGTACTCCTCGTCGTTGAACTTGGGCGGGCGCGTCTGTTTGACGAGAAGGAATTCGGCGTCGTTTTGTGGTTGCGGGTGGTTCTTCAGGATCAACGCCAGGTTGTGAATTGCTTCTGCCATTGGAGAATTGGAGAGAGAGATATATGGAAAAATGGGGTTTATAACTTTAAGTGAAGGGTTAGGTGGGAAGAGTAGGTAAATAAGAGGGTGGTTGTACTTGTACCACCGTACGGGAGTTTTTTGAGCTTTCGGCACTAAAACTGATCCTGAGCGAGCGTTAATATGTAGGGAGGGAAGGAACAGTTGAAGAAAGCATCGCGGTTAATTATTTGCCGAAGAAATCGCTGGCCTTGCGCGGGAAAAAGGGATAAGGATGTTAATTTAGGTGCCAAATACAGTTGAGGAATTTTTTTTTTTTTTTTTTTTGAGGAAAAGTTGAGGAATGTTATTCTTCAAATTTCTCTTTCAGTTGAGTTGAGGATGTTATTCTTCTTTCTTTCTTTCTTTCTATTATTCTTGGTGCCATAACCAAAAGTATAACTGTTTGTGGGGACAAGAGTCGAGGTTCAAGTCTAGGAAGAAGTTAAAATAAATTTTTTTTTTTATGTTTTAAAAATGGATTTGGTTAATATATGCATTTATGGCATATATTAATCATTCATTTTAGGAAAGTTTTTCTCGAAAAACTGTCAAAGTTTGACAACTTTTTCAATTTTCAAAAAAAAATTTCCTAAAATGGTTTACTAACATATGTCCTAAGGGAATACGTTAGTAAAACCCTTTAAAAATTTATAACTGATAATGCCGTGATATCACCAGTGAGCTGCACGATGCACGATCCTCGCTCGCTTAACAACCTGCAAGAAGAAAATAGTAATCTCGCCGTGGGCACCGGTGTGGTGTCGACCAAGTACCCTTCGACAGTCAAGTTAGAATTGTTCTCAACTCTAAAGTGCTAGAGAGGGTAAATTATGCATACCTTGATTCGCGAGGGTATTGAAACTTTTATAGTAGAAGAAAGTCGGCTTCTCTTCCTTGGACTAGAAATCTCTTCCTTGTGGGATTCTACTTTGAGCAATCCCAAACGTGATGGACAAGCAATTCCTTGTAGAGTGGGCTTTTCATTAAGGCGGATCTTCTAGAATTATCCTTATGCGGACATTCTGATTTCCCTAGGATCCCATCGGATTTCAAACATGCACACCAAGTATTTCAAGTGATGCTAAGCCCTGGGCCCTTCCTTAATGTCGGCCCATGAGTCCGAAACCGTCAGGCCCAATGTTGCGTGATTTCTAACCCCTTCAGTTGCCCCCTTCACCCTATGATCCGTCATGATTTTTAAGTGGTCGGATCATTAGGGTGACGGTTAAATATGATTGGGGATGATGATCAAGGATTGTTCATGATGACGGTTGAAAATTTGATGAAGTTGACGGTTCTCTAAGGGGCATAATCTGCAGATGTGTGCTGACAGGTTGTCGACATTTATGAGGCATGCCACGTGTCACATTTTGATTGGATGGTGTATCGGATCGAAGCGTTGCTTCGTCTTCCGTGCATCCCTTATATATATAACACCCCTCTCTCCCTTCATTTCCACCATTTTCGGCCAAAAATCGTTTGTCAGAGCGAAGTCGTCAACCTTGTCAAATCACTCCGTCGAGAATTCATATCCGTCGATTACTCAACCGTCAACTACCACTTACTAAGTGTGGTGAGTACTTATTCTCATTTTTTTTTTTTAAGTTGCATTTTGTGTTTATATTTCTACTAGACCCACACACCCGTCAATACTTTTAGACCCGTCAGTCTTAGGTTTCATCGTTAATTGTAGGCAATGTCTAGTGCGTCAAGTAACCAATTAGTGGTTCGTGACGAGACGGAATACGAGGAGGTATACCCGTCCGGTCATAAAGACCAGGAGAGTCCTGGTGAAGATAGGAGTCTGTCTTCCTCTTCTTCATCCTCAGCAAATGAGGATATGGAGATGGTTGAAGAAGGTTCTTCTGATGACGACGGGGATCAAGCATTGGGATCCGTCATTGGTGCTGATGGACTTAGGGAGTTCATCATGCTACCAGAGTGGACGGTGCATAAGTTCAGATCCATCATCAAGGAGAGACATTTCAGCACTTTTAGAGCAAACTTCCAAATTCCAGACAACATTCCCATCCGTCTACCTTACGTGTCGGAGAAGTGTTATTATGAAGGGGTAGAAGGTGTCGGAGTGTACGAGCAGATGCTGAAGGCTGGACTTCAGTTTCCGCTAAGTACACTTCATAGAGAACTCTTACATTACTTGGGACTGTCCGTCACCCAAATATCTCCGAACGCCTGGAGGGTCTTCATAGCGATAGAGATTCTCTATGGTGCAATGTCAAACGGTGCTAGGAAGTTGACAGTGCGTGAATTCCTTCATTGCTACCGTCCAGATGAAATAGATAGATCAAGGGGGATGTATAGTTTTGCTTGTAGAAGCCCTTTGTTGAAGGTTATCTTTGAGACTCCCGACTCAAATAGAGACTGGAAGAGTCGTTACTTCTTCCTAGAGGGTGACAAATGGATGAACAGTCCAGGGGAGACGGAGTACATGCCCGTTGACACAACTTGGGGAGTGATACATTCATCTCGTATGCACCCGTCCAAATTTTTGTAATCCTTTTCATACCCATCCATTAGAATTCTTTTTCTAACCATCTTCAGTTTCTGCAGGTAGACGGCGCCCACAAGTTAGTCTTGACGAATTCAGTTTTCTTGAGAAGATTTTCCAAAAGACCAAGCCGGAAGAGAGGACTTGGGCCAAATTGGTGAACCCAAAAACAATACACTGGTACTGTGACGGTCCTGAGCCTACACAAGAGGCTATTAAATACGACAAGAGGGTTCATAGACGTAAGCCCGTCAATTTTTAATTCATCAATTTATTTTTATTGCCTGCAAATAACTTCATCCGTCATATTTTACAGAGATGGACGACGCAAAGAGGAGGGCACTGATAAAATCACAGGCTGTCAGGCAAAAAGTGACAGGTGAGGTTGTCGTACCTAAGGGGACGGTGTCGGCGGCAAAGAGAAAACAGCCGTCCAAGTCTGACCGTCCACATAAGCAACAAAAAATACCTTTAGAACCCGTCGTAGGGTTGATGGCTGAAGGTGCTAAGACCGTCACCCCAGCTAAACATGGGGCTGGCAAGGGCTTAATGAAGGCCCCGTCCACCAGCCAGGAGAAGCCTCCTCCTCTTCTCCGTGACGATTCAAAATTTGCTTTGGAGAGGCTTACGTCGATTATTTCCTCGGAGGACTACAAGGACCTGGGAAATCATTCGACGGAGGCAATGGGGGAGACGGGTCTGTTTGCCGTTGCACAGGTAACTTTATCCGTTAGTTTAAGTCCGTCAACTTTTCTTAGCTTCTTTTTAACACCTTTTTAACTCGTTTATTTCAGTCCTTGGTTATGATGAAGGGCCTAATGGACCGGTGCCTAAACCGTGAGGCAACTCTGGAACGTGTACGGGCAAAGGCAGAGCAGACGGAAGACGAACTCGACCAACTTCATAAGTGGAAGTATACAATGGAGAAGAAGTTTGACTTGTCAGAGCAGGAGAGAAAAGAGCTTGAGCAGAGGACGGAGGAGGCTGGGAAGGCCTTGGAAGCCAAAGACAAGGAAATAGAGGACTTGAAGGAAAAGCTCAGTTAGGCCAAGGAGGATGCGGTCCGTGAATACCGAGACTCCGACGCTTTGTTGAGAGAGTTGGGGGGTTCGTTCCTTCAAGGCTTTGATGATGCACTCCGTCAGCTTAGAAAAGCCTACCCGGAACTGGACGTATCAATGATAAACGTCAATGATCAAGATCAGACGTCTGTTCTGCCCACCGCTTCAGAGAATACAGACGACCTTTTTGGTGACGATGTGCTTCAGGGTGATGGAGAATCAGTCCCATCGAAGGATGTCCAAGATGCCGGCCCAAAAAAAGTAGATTGATATTACTATCTTGTAATCTATTTTGAGAACAATCCGTCCCCCTTTTTTTTTTTTTGTATTAAACAGTTGCCCCCTGGGCTTTTATCCGTTTATTAATGTTTTTACTTTATTTTTATGCTTACTATTACTGTTTGGAACTTTCTTATATATTCGTCCTCATGAAGATGGGATTAAGAAAACCCTCGTCTATCCGAGGGTATTTCTAGCCAATAGTTCAATCCGTCCACTTTGTGGAGTTCAATTAAATTTCAGTATTATTGATCCGTCCACCCTTGGTGATCCGTCCTCCTTGTGGATTGTAGTTTAGTTCATCGTTTTGATGATCCATCCACTTTGTGGTTAGTGATCCATCCACTTTGTGGACAGTTTTTTCACCATCTTAGTGATCCGTCCACTTTGTGGGCGATTTATTTCACCCTTAAGGTGATCCGTCCACTTTATGGACAGTTTTTCACACTTTTATGTGGACAGTTTTTTCACCATCTTAATGATCCGTCTACTTTGTGGGCGATTTATTTCAACCCTAAGGTAATCCGTCCACTTTGTGGACAGTGATCCGTCCACTTTGTGAACAGTTATTTCACGCGTTGGGTGATCCGACCTTTTTTGGACTTTATAGGTTAGTTCACCTTTTTGGTGATCCGTCCACTTTGTGGACAATGATCCGTCCACTTTGTGAACAGTTATTTCACGCGTTGGGTGATCCGTCCATTTTGTGGACTTTATAGGTTAGTTCACCGTTTTGGTGATCCGTCCACTTTGTGGACAATGATCCGTCCATCTTGGGGACTTTATAGGTTAGTTCACCGTTTTAGTGATCCGTCCACTTTGTGGACAGTGATCCGTCCACTTTGTGAACAGTTATTTCACGCGTTGGGTGATCCGTTCACCTTGTGGACAGTTTTTTCACTATCTTAGTGATCCGTCCACTTGTGGTCTCTGTTGCCTGTATATCAATTCGTAATAAACATCCATGTGGAAAATCGAAGTTGTGTCTGAATATTCTTCTTTAAAGAAAATGTATTTCTAGAAAAAGTACCTACCCCCTTGGGCTTAAAAAAGCGCAAAAAGATTGTAGCAAAAGTGAAAGAAAAACTTGTAAATTGTAGCTGAAAAATAAAATAAACTTGGAGATCGCCGGTTCCCCATGTTTTCTCTACTGGTAGCATTTCCGAAAATGCTCCGTGTTCCAAGGGTGCTGCAGCTTTTGTCCGTCAATCGTCTCGAGGTGGTAAGTGCCCTTTCTTTGCCATGACGTGATCCTGTAGGGTCCTTCCCAGTTGGGGCCAAGTTTTCCTTGTGAAGGATCTCTAACGGCACCCATTACTTTCAGTAGTACAAGGTCCCCGACCTGGAAGTCCCTGTGCCTCACTTTGTTGTTGTAGTGTTTCACCATGAGATTCTGATAACGTGCCAACCTCTGTTCTGCTGCCGCTCTGACTTCGTCCACTAGATCAAGTTGGAGGCGCATAGCCCCTTCGTTCTTATCTTCGTCGTAGCTCTCCACTCGGTAGCTCGTGAGACCCACTTCTGCGGGAATGACCGCTTCGGCTTCATATGCAAGTCGGAATGGTGTTTCTCCAGTGGGAGTTCTTGCTGTGGTTCTGTACGCCCATAGGACGCTAGGTAGTTCGTCCGGCCAGATACCCTTTGCCCCCTCAAGACGGGTCTTGATTATTTTGAGCAGGGACCGGTTTGTGACCTCAACTTGCCCATTCGCCTGTGGATGTGCGGGTGACGAGTAGTGATTCTTGATCCCTAGCTCTGAGCAGAAGTCTCTGAATGCAATGTTGTCGAATTGCTTACCGTTGTCAGAGACCAGTACTCTGGGTATCCCGTACCTGCATACGATGTTTCTCCAGACAAAACTCCGGATGTTTTTCTCTGTTATTGTGGCTAAGGCTTCCGCCTCGACCCACTTAGTGAAGTAGTCTATGCCGACGACCAAGAACTTCAGCTGTCGGATAGCCGTCGGGAATGGGCCCATGATATCAAGTCCCCATTGCGTGAACGGCCAGGGAGCCGTCATAGGTGTCAGTTCTTCGAACGGCTGCCTAATGAGATTGCTGAACCTCTGGCATCTGTCGCAAGATCGGACATAGGCTTGCGCATCCTTCATCATTGTAGGCCAGTAGTATCCTGCTCGGATCAATTTGTGTACCAGTGATCGTGCGCCCGAGTGGTTCCCGCAGATACCCTCGTGTACTTCTCTCATCACGTAATCTGCTTCCTCTTGGCATAAACACCTCAGGTACGGTCGTGAGAAACCCCTTTTATATAGGACGTCCTTTATCAGCACGAACCGTGAGGCTTGGACCTTCAGCTTTCTTGCAGCGCCCTTTTCCTCTAGTAACACCCCAGCCCTTAGGTAGGAGATCAATGGCATGGTCCAGTTATATTCAGAGTTTACCACCTGCATATTTGTTCCGTCATCGATAAGTGAGGATATTTGGATGAACGATAATACCTGTTCGGGAACCAGCATGAATTCGGCTGATGCAGCTTTTGCTAGGTGGTCAGCCCATTCGTTCTCTTCTTTTGGGATCTGAATGAATTCGACTTCGAGGCTGTTGGTTCGGTACTTCACTTCTTCCAAATACCTCTTCATTCTATCGTTCTTGCATTCGTAGTCGCCTTTGATCTGACTCGTTACCACTTGTGAATCGCAGTGGGCAATTATGTTTTTTGCTCCCGCGGCCTCTGCAAGGTCTAGCCCTGCGACCAAGGCTTCATACTCTGCCTCGTTGTTGGTTGTTGGGAAATCAAATCGGATCATGCATTGTATCGTGTCACCCTGCGGAGTTTTAATCACTACTCCGGCTCCTCCGGCTCGTCTGTTTGAGGATCCGTCGGTATAGATACTCCACTATTCCTTTTCTTCTATCAACTGATCTTCCCCGAGTGTGAATTCGGCGATGAAGTCAGCTACTGTTTGCCCTTTTATGGCCGTCCGCGGACGGTACTGGATATCAAATTCGCTAAGCTCTATTGCCCACAAGGCCATTCTTCCTACCGCTTCTGGGCTATCCATGGCTTTTCTCAGTGGCTTGTCCGTTAAGACAATGATCGTTTGCGCCTGGAAGTATGGCTTAAGTCTCCGCGCAGCGATTACTAACGCGAAAGCCAACTTTTCCATCTGAGGGTACTTCTCTTCTGCTCCACGGAGTGCGCGGCTTGTAAAGTAGACGTGTTTCTGTTTCCCGTCCTCCTCCCTCACCAAGGCTGCGCTTACTGCGGCACCCGATACTGCCAAATAAAGGTAGAGTTTCTCACCCTGTACGGACGGACTGAGCAGTGATGGAGACGAGAGATAGGTTTTCAAGTCGTTGAAAGCCGTTTGGCATTCATCCGTCCACTTAAATGACTTCCTCAGGGTGCGGAAGAATGGCAAACACCTGTCCGTCGCCCTTGGGACGAACCTGTTCAGAGCCGCGATTTTTCCATTTAGACTTTGGACCTCCTTGATCGTCCTTGGTGGTTCCAACTCCATTATCGCCCATACCTTCTCTGGGTTGACCTCTATTCCTCTTTGGGATACCATGTAACCCAAGAATTTTCCCGCCGTTACTCCGAATGCACACTTGTTCGGATTCAGCTTCATGTTGAATGATCGAAGTGTATCGAATGTTTCTCTGAGGTTGTCTAGGTGATTTTCTTCGTGCATGCTTTTAACCAACATGTCGTCAACATAAACCTGAACGTTCCTGCCGATCTGATGTGCAAACATCTTGTTCATTAGCCTTTGGTATGTTGCTCCAGCATTTTTGAGTCCAAAAGGCATCACCTTGTAGAAGAATAATCCCTGACTCGTGACAAAAGAGGTCTTCTCCTGATCAGATTCGTCCATCATGATCTGGTTGTAGCCAGAGAAAGCGTCCATGAAACTTAGAAGCTGGTGTCTTGTAGTTGAATCCACAAAGGTATCTATCCGTGGGAGCGGGTAGCTGTCTTTGGGGCAAGCCTTGTTGAGATTCGTGAAATCTACGCACATCCTCCAGCTTCCGTTGGCCTTTTTAACCATAACGACGTTTGCCAGTCAGTCGGGATAGTATACCTCCCGGATGAAACCTGCCTTTAGTAACTTCCGAACTTCCTCGGCTATGGCCTTATCTCGCTCCTGGGCGAAGACTCGTTTCTTTTGTCGAACTGGAGGGAAGGAGGGCGACACATTCAATCTGTGGACCATGACCGAGGGGTCGATTCCCGGCATGTCTTAATGATTCCAAGCGAAGACGCCTTGGTTATTTCTTAGGAAAGTCGTGATCATCTGTCGTACTGGCCAACTGGCTAGTGTGCCAATTTTAGTCGTTCGCTCAGGCCGTGTGTCGTCAAGTCTTACTTCTTCTAGCTCTTCGACCGGTTCTGCTAATGCTCGCTACTTCCCGATACACATCGTCTGCTGCTGATCCTCCATCTCTAACATGGCAATATAGCATTCTCGTGCTGCTACTTGATTTCCCCGCAGTTCTCCTACCCCATACTCCGTCGGGAATTTGATCATTAGGTGGTATGTTGAAGTTACCGCCTTCCAAGAATTGAGAGTGGGTCGTCCGAGGATGGCGTTATAGGCGGACGAGCAGTCGACCACGAGAAACGTTATCTCCTTAGTGATCTGCTGAGAATAGTCACCTGCCGTCACAGCTAGCGCTATTGCGCCCAATGGGAATACCTTTGTAACCCCAAATCCTACGAGTGGGGCGTTCGTTGGGGACAATTGTTCCCTGTCAATCCTCATCTGCTGGAATGCCGGATAGTACAGGATGTCAGCTGAGTTGCCATTGTCGACGAGGACCCGATGCATATTATAGTCCCCAATCTAGAGGCTGACTACTAGCGCGTCATCATGAGGATGGTGAAGTCTCCGAGCGTCATCTTCTGAAAAGTTTATGACGGGGTTACCTATTCGCAGCATCTTTGGTACGGATCCTGTGAGTTAGACGCTATGGACCATCCTGAGGTAGGTTTTGCGGGCTTTCTTGGAAGATTCGGCTGCAGCCGTGCCCCCCACGATCATTCGGATATCTCCTATGGGTGGTCTAGGGCGCTCGTTCTCTCATCAGGGGGCCTGTTCTTCCGGTGTATCAGTTCTTTCCCTGCTAACGAACCTCTGTAGTTTCCCCTGCCTGATTAGGGCCTCAATCTGCTGCTTCAGGTCATAGCAGTTAGATGTGTCGTGCCCGTGATCTCGGTGAAAGCGACAATACTTGTCTCACGGCCTTTTGTTGGGGTCTCCCTTCAACTTTCCAGGGAAGGTCAATGCTCCTTCATCTTTGATTTGCATCAATACTTGGTCGATCGGGGCGGTTAACGGGGTGAAATTGGTGAATCTTCCAGTGGGGGGTCTGGAGCGCTTTTCTTCACGTTGATCCCCGGTTTTAGCAACCTTTCGCCCCCTATCTTGTCTCGTGTCCTCCTGCCTTTCCCTCTTCTTAGGCCTTTCCTCGCGGGCCAGCAACGCATCTTCTGCATTCATGTACTTGGTAGCCCTGTAGAGAACGTCCGTCATGGTTTTTGAGTCATTCTTGTATAAGGAAAACAAGAACTTACCCTTCCGCAGTCCGCTAGTGAACGCGGCTACAAGTATTTTATCGTCAGCTTCATCAATCGAAAGGGCTTCTTTGTTGAAACGTGTTATGTAGGCTCACAGTGTTTCGTCTTCTCGCTGCTTGATGTTCATTAAGCACGCGGTGGACTTTTTGTATCGATGTCCGCCTATGAAGTGTGAGGTGAACAGGGCGCTCAACTCCTTGAAAGTATTGACGGAGTTTGGTGTCAACCTACTGAACCAAACTCTCGCGGCCCCTTCAGTGTGGTCGGGAACGCCCTACACATAATCTCGTCAGGTACACCCTGAAGGTGCATCAGGGTCTTGAAGGTCTCTAGATGATCGAGTGGGTCCTTGACCCCGTCGTAACTTTCGATCTGGGGCATCCGGAACTTTGGTGGCAGGGGGAATGAGTTGACGGGCGTGGTGAATGGTAAGTCTGTTCTGTTCACTAAATCGTCAAGATCAGAAGATACTCGCCCCTTGAGGGCGTTCATCATGACCTCCATTTGCTCCTTCATCGCCTGCATCTCTGCAACGATTGGCGGGGGGGCAAAATCCATTAGAGACGGAAGGCTCACGTTTTGCCGCTCCGGTCGGCTTGGGGCGTTGCTGCCCTCTGGCTTCTCCTGCTCCCTTCGCTCGACACTGTTACCTTCCTGGTTTTGCTCCTGAAGGTTAGGTCCTGCCTCCTTTTGGCGTAGCTGCTCCTCCAGATCATGGTTCTGCTTTGTGAGTCGTTCTACCGCCGTCATGAGAGTCTGGACCTGCCTTTCTAATGCAGTAGATCTCGGTGGCTCGTCTTCTTGAGCGTTGTTGGTGGTAGCCATCGAGCGAGTGAGTACCATGCAACTCTTATGTCTGGGAGGCGATGATCTGGCTTAAATTCTTCGCGTTCCCACAGACGGCGCCAACTGATGATGCCGTGATATCACCAGTGAGCTGCATGATGCACGATCCTCTCTCGCTTAACAACCTGCAAGAAGAAAATAGTAATCTCGCCGTGGGCACCGGTGTGGTGTCGACCAAGTACCCTCCGACGGTCAAGTTAGAATTGTTCTCAACTCTAAAGTGCTAGAGAGGGTAAATTATGCATACCTTGATTCGCGAGGGTATTGAAGCTTTTATAGTAGAAGAAAGTTGGCTTCTCTTCCTTGGACTAGAAATCTTTTCCTTGTGGGATTCTACTTTGAGCAATCCCAAACGTGATGGACAAGCATTTCCTTGTAGAGTGGGCTTTTCATTAAGGCGGATCTTCTAGAATTATCCTTATGCGGACATTCTGATTTCCCTAGGATCCCATCAGATTTCAAACGTGCACACCAAGTATTTCAAGTGATGCTAAGCCCTGGGCCCTTCCTTAATGTCGGCCCATGAGTCCGAATCCGTCAGGCCCAATGTTGCGTGATTTCTAACCCCTTCAATAACATATATTATAAAATAAAACTTTTGGTGAAAAATTGTTTTTCATCTTAAATTTCAAAAAGTTGATTTTTCTTGTTCCCGAGCCTTTGAAGATGTTTCATATTATGCCATTTTGTCGACCTTTGTTAATTTTTAGAGTAATGTTAGTACCATCAAAATGACACACATTCACCAATCACAACTCATCTAGTAGCGAGTTTTGGCACAAAATTGTGCCAATTTTGGTAGTACTAGCATTACTCTAATTTTAATCCTACGTGATCTAATGAAATGAAGAGGTCAGGTGGAATAATTTTTAGTATTAAATAATCAGACATGTACCGATTAGTTTTTAGAATAAAAGTTGGACATGTGACACCAAATAATTACACAGGCGGTGGTTTATCAAAAAAACATATAGTTCATATATTTGTGATGTTGATTTATCACAAAAAAAATAAATAAATAAATAAAGTCTAGTTAACGAGTATTTTTAAGGTATTTATTATTGGACTATTTAGGAAAATTTTGATATAATTTTTATGTGGAAATTAAAAAAAGAATAAATTGTTAGTTTATTTTTCCAATAAAAAATTTCTAAAAATATCGCATAAACCAATACTTTTAAGTAGAAGTGTTCGCGATGTAGTGCAATGTGATTTGGGCCATTTTTAGCATTATACTTTGCAGAGCGGTTTAGCCAAAACCATAAGGGTATTGAAGATACTGTTTGGACGGTTTGAAGTTGGTATATTTTTCAAATTTTTGGATTTTCTTGCTCAATTCAAAACTGATTTTTCTCTTTGTTTTGGGCCAAGTTTTAAACTATTGAGCTAGTTTTTCTTTATTTTGAGCTGGCTTTCCTAATCAACACTTGTTAGGGTTATTAATTTTTTTTTTTTTTTTTTTGAAAACCAGGGTTATTGAACTATTAATGATATATTTAATATTAAAAAAATAAATATATTAATATATAGAGAGGGTGCGGTGCAGTTTGTGTGGTTTTCTTATTATAAAACCGCAAACTACACTGCACCATGTGATGCGATGTAGTGCATTGTTACTTGCGATGCAGTGCAGTTATATCATTTTGTGGGCGGTTTGTGTGGTTTGATAAACACTCCTACTTTTAAGACATCAATTAAGGGTGTGTTTGTTTTGGGTGAAAATGGTTTCAGGAAATCATTTTCTGTAAAATAGGCTGTTTGGTTGGTTTGGAAAATTGAATTTTCCGGAAATCATTTTCAGTTGACCGTAAAATAGCAGCGTTGACCACGGAAATTCATTTCCGTTCCTATTTTCACTTCAAATGATTTTCGGAACTAGGGACGCGCAAAGAGAGCTCATATACGCGCAAAGGGAGAACGAGAGAGAGAAAGAACGATCTCGCAAAGCACCGATCGCACCGTCGATCGCGAAGCACTGATCGCGCTGTCGATCGCGCTGTCGATCGCGATCTCGCGAAGCACCGCGCCGATCGCGATCTCGCGAAGCGTCGATCGACGCTTCGCGAGATCGCGATCGACGCGAACAGTGCTTCGCGAGATCGCACCGTGTTCTTCTGGGTTTTGTCCGTGTTTTTCTGGGTTTTGTCTCTTCCTTCTTCTTTTCCAAACACCAGAAAATATTTTTCGAAAATTTTTTTGAAATGCAACCAAACACATGAAAACATTTTCCTTTCCGAAAAATGGAATATTTTCCGGAAATTCTTTTACACGAACCAAACACAGCCTAACTTTTTTCCAAAAAAAACACTCGCTACTGTGTGCGCTCCTGCGCTTTAAAAGACCTCTCCTATAATCTTTTTTAAGAAAACACTAACCTCTCCTATAATCTTACATATACGTTTAGATGCGTTTTGCTAATGGCATTCTTGTTTTTTTGTTTTTTTTTTTTATAAAAAGGAAATTTTATTGAAGGGAAATAAACTTACAAACACAAAACAAAGATTAAACGACAAAACAAGAGTGACCCTTGATTTAAGGTACATACCAAACTAAAAAGAAATAAACACAAAACAAAAAACAAAGTTAAACAACACAAGCTGACCAAGAGACTACAGACATAGACTTCACCACACCAAAAAGTAAGCCAAGCTTATTTGCAGCACACCGCACAGGTTGAAACAAAACCCATGAAATCCCAAAAGAAGCATTGTAACAAAAATGTGGGGTATGTATCATTATCATAGAATATCTCTCTCAGACTAAGAAGTAAGAACCTCCCTTTTTTGCCAACATATATGCGCAATATTTGTTGGTTTCCCTCCATATGTGCTCAACACGAACCGCCCAAGGTTTGGCTAGGAGTCACCTGCAATCCAGAATTAATGGCTTTTTTGTTGCAATTACGGTAAAAAATGAGGATGTATTTTTCTTGGTGTAGGACTCGTCAAAATGAGCTCATAATTAAAACCTTTTATATATATAGTAAAAGACAGAAATGGACTTATTTTTGGGCTTATCAAACTCACTATTAATTATTATTATTATTATCTTGTGCTATTTCCTATTTGGAATAGCTTCGGGTTGGGCTTGAGATGATGGCAGACTACACAAGCTTCCCCAGAGAAAAACCTTTTAGGATTTAGATCTTCCAAACTTGGGCCCAACATACTACATTAAGCACAGGTTTTTTTTTTTTTTTTCCTTTTTTTTTTCAAGTACCTTGAAGGGGATGAGTGATGAGTCTAAGCATTGGGAACAAGGATGATGGTAAGTTTGTTATCTAATGGCAAGGATTTGCTGCAAACTAAGTTGCAAAATGCACACGTATCAAGTGGCTATTTGGTGAAAAATTCAATATTTACAAGAAAGTTTTCGTTTAAATATAAACCTGGATAGGTATTTATCTGAGGCATTGACACGTGTAGGGTTGTCCATGAGTTGGTCTGGGTTGGGTTTGTGCCCAACCCGCAACCGACTCGATCAGATCAGGTGCAGAAGTTCCAGACCCGCCATCAACCGCGAAAAGCCACTGATCAAGTCGGATCGGGCTCGGGTGGATGGCAGTCGGCTTTGATTTCGATCGAAAATACAAAGATCAAACACAAACCTAAAGAACAAAACCAACAATTCAAAAGATCTACAACTACAAACCTAAAGAACAGATCAACAAACCCAAAAAACAAATTGACAGACCCAAATAAAATAACAGATCTACAAACCCAAATAACAGAGAATAGAGAGATCAAACTTAAGAGCTTGAACCTGAGAGAGAGAGAGAGATAATCATAGATCTGAATTGGTGAGGGCGAGTGGGCGATATTAGCGATGGAGGCGAATCAGAGACAAAGACGACCTGGCGACGTTGCGGGCAAAGAGTAGAGAGATCGAGTGACTGAGAGTAGAGAGATCGAACCTGAGAGATGGAGGCGATGGAGGCGAAGACAAGCTAGCGATGTTGCAGACAAGGAGCAAAAATCGATGACGAAAAGGCAGAGATTGACAACGACGAGCAAAGATTGGTGACGAGCAGAGATCAACGAAGAGTAAAGATCGACGAAGAGCAAAGAGATCGTTAGAGGAGAGAGTGAGAGTAGAAGAACTGAGTCCAAGGGTGAGTTCTGAAAAACCTTTTAACCCATTTATAGTCCGGTCGGGTCAGGTGGCTCGGGTTTTGGAAGAAGAGACCCGCCGCCGACCTGCCGGTATTAGTTTTGGAAAGCAAGGACCCGCCACCGACCACCGGAGTAGTCAGATTGGGCAGTGGACAGTTTAGGTCCGGTTGGCCGGGTGGGTCGGTTCTACGGGTTGTTTGGACATCCCTAGACACATGTGCATATTTACAAAAGTTGTTGCAACTTAGATTGCAGCAAATCCTTACCCATTATCTAAACTACATAATTTTTCTAAGATGAACTTGAGATTATCGTTGATAAACCTTATCCAATTCTCTCATTTTTCAAAATACTTAGCGATGGGTATTTTAAACTCCTAGCCTCTTCTAAAAAAGTAAAAAATAAAATAAAAGAATAAGAATAAGACACACCTAATACCATTAAGGGAAAGGCATTCCAAGCTTATCATGTGTCCAACATATGCTAGCTTTTCTCAAACCCATAATATGAAATCCACTTGAATCATTCACAGTGAATTTGTCATGGGACTCTCCATCACTAATGCCAAAAAGAGCCTTAGCAAGTGGCTCTTCAAATTATAATTTTGATAAAATAAAAAATAAAATAAAATAAAAAAGAAAAAGAAAAAAAAGGTCCTATGGATAAATATTTATCTTTGGGACCAAAAGCATGAATCAAACATATTGTAGAATTTAATAAAAAAAAAAAAAAAAAACTAAGTGTAAGGACCAGAAAATTTGGTGGGCCAAGCCCACTTAAAGTAGTAGGTTGTGCAATTCAACCTTGGCCCAAATCAATCAAATTTGTAAGAAGAGGGAACGAACAACAATAGAGGGCTTTGCCTGAGGACAGGTGTAGGGAAAAATAAGGTTTGTATTAAGAAATAAATGAGTATCAAGCTCTCCACAAGTTCTCCCAAGGAGACTAAGTTTGCATAAAAAGTAATAATGTTCACTCTCTTCTCTCAATGTTCTTCCTTATGTTTTTTTCTCAATCCCTTTTTCAGTGCTCTTTCTTTTCCTTATATACTTCTCCCTCTAGCATATCTTCACCATCCATTCTCACCTAACCCCTCTCATTTTTTGACACTTGTTGCTTTTAACATCTGAAGATGATGGTGGAAGGAATTTGCTTAGCTGCGACTTACACTATTCAGGTCACTTCCTCATAAATGCGGCTGATAAAGCAGTTGTCTACCATTTAATGTGGATGCAACAGGCTACACCAAACCAGAAGCTTCCCTACTATCCACTGACTTCCATTCTCTCCAGACTTCAGCTCCCTCTTAGAATACTACAGAGTACCTTGATCCATTTCTTCCCTTCCTCGGGCGGCTTTCTTCCTCGGGCCTGGGGCTTGCAGCATTCCCACACCAATGTTGCGACCCTTTCAACCCTTTGGATAGTCTGGGGGATCCCTGCCTAAGCCTCAACAACTCGGACATTGGGAGCAGGTTCCACAACTACTTCAGTAACTACGGGCTCAAGATCCTTAGCACCTATGTCAGCACCTGCAAAAGCAGACAAAGTCAAAAAAAGGGAGGAGGAGAGAAAAGAGGAAGAAATAAAGATGGAAGGGAAAGAGAAAGTTAAAGAACCAGTATCAGTTCCTTGTGGTAAAGCCTCCTCATGATAGGGGGCAACCATGTTAGCTATTATGGGAGGCTCCTCCTCTTGCCCCTCTGGCTTCTCAGAAGACTCTGCGGAAGTGAATAAAGCACGTTGGAGAAAAGGTGAAGAAACCTTAGCAAAATTGCTGAAGGAAGGGAAAGACGCCAGGGGCTTTGCCATAAAAGGGAAAGGCAAGGGAAGAGTATGGAAAGAGAAAAGGGAAAGATGTGAACTAAAAAAAGGGGGAGAAGGATAACTAAGCAATACACACCTTTAGAAGTCTTTGACTCCAAGGAAGCGGCTGCTTCAGGGGTGGACTAGGTGCTGGCTTGACCTAAAAGAAGCAAAGGGGAAAAGGCAAAAGAACTTTTAGGGAGAAAGGATAAGCGAAATAGGAACAGATGCTAATAAAGGACGTATGAGGCTTACCTGCTCGTGTAGGTGAGGACACACCTCCCAGAGACTCCTTGCCCAATGCAAACTCAGTTGTGGGCTCAAGTGTCATAGTTTTAGTAGAACTAGGAGTCTGCACGGGCTTGGGATCCTGAGGAGTAAGAGGCTGGAGAGCTTTAGGATCCTGAACGGCCGAGGAAATAGAAGGCGAAATGGGCTGGGCATCCTTCACTGCCTGCTTGACTTCCTCAACCACGCCACCACTAAAGGGCTCCTTCTCCACACCTAAGGCAGTAACAGATTGAGCTGTCACCACTGGTCACAAGAGGAGGCACCTCGACCTATCAAAAAAAAGAGGAGTAAGAAGAAGTAAGTGGAAAGACATAAAAAAAAAATATATGTATATACACAACACCAAAGGAAGAGAGAAAGCAAACAGTAAAAGGAACAAGGGGAAGAAGGCCATACCACATCATCACCAGAGGATTGACTTTTACCTCTTTTAGGGTCTGACTTGCACTTGGACTACAAAAGGGGAGTGACCATCCATCAATTAAAAAAAAAAGGAGAGACATAACAAGAACAACGAACCAGGACGAGCAGATGTCAAAAAAAAAAGAAAAAAAAAAGGAAAGAGGCCTTGCCCTTCTCTCTCTCTCTATAGGTTTTTCAATGGTCTTTTGTCTACTACGGGTACGCCTAGAAGGTCCTAAGGGAGACTGGGGTGTGGTGGCAACCTCAATTTGGTAGAACTGTTTGATCAGGCAGGGCACCAAAGTTGGCGTTCTCCTCGAGAGTTCAGTCCCGGGTTCGCCTGCGATTCTGTGTTGGCTTTTTTCCTTAGCTCCCCGAGGAATACCTTTGATCTGCGTAGGGGAGATGAAGGCAGCATAGCGTATTTGGCTTGCATCAGTCTCTCGTGGCTTCCAGTACCTTCATCAAGTGGTCCTAGGTACACCCACTACTCAGCACACCGAGTTCTTAGGCAGTTCGATTTTGACCAGGACATCCCACCGGTGTTCAAGAAGGTAGTTCCTTCTCTCCCTTCCCTGGATCCGTTTCTAAGGTCCTAGGCTTTTTCTTATTGGTCATGGAGGAGCCCTCAATTTGTGGTGCCAAACTCCCAGCGGGGAGTCTTTGCTTCTAGTGGCTTTGCTGGCTACTGGAGAAGAGTCTAGAAGTCTTTCTCAGATTTTGTTGGTTTTGGTAAGATTTGGAGGGTTCCTGATCCTAGTCTTTTCTCTGCTCCTGCCTTCAACAAATGTCTGGCCCTCCCTACTGTTGGTATTGTGTCTACTGCCATAAGTAGCAAAACAAGATTTGCGGAGTGGCATGCCTCTAGGGGTGGGTGGGTATGTTACACAAATGATTTTCCTGATGCTTGGTCAGGGTGTGACCTTATTGTGGGCACTTCTTCTGGTGTGCCAATCAAGAGAGGGGAGGTAGAGGCAATTGGTGCTGCCTCTACCACCCCTTTCTTGATTCTCATCACCAAACACTAGAAGGAGAAAATTACTGACCACATCCTCCAACGGAAAAGAAGAATGTGTGGAGAGAAGGGCACTAGCGACGCACCAAGTGTTTAAGGCCCTTGGCATCCCTAAAACCTTTAAGGTTCCTGAAGATTGCTATTGATTTCAGGATCTCGGCACACTCCAAACAACTGACGAATTCACCATCAGAAAGCTCCCTATCCACCCAAATGGGCCAACCAGTAATCTTACCTGAGACGAAGTCGAAGAAAATGGAATCGCCTCACGAGATCCTCGCCTAATCTGCAGATCTAAAATCTACCTTGGATTTGGAACCTGACCGGAACTGGCAACCCCAGACTGGCCAAAGAACACCTAGGTATGAGGGGAAGGAGGGGCCTCGCCATGGGATACTTGAGGGAAGAATAGGCTAGAGGTGTACCAAGGATCCCGTAAAGGGAAGGCTGGGCACTCCACAACCTCCTGCACCTCGGCCTGTGTAGACCTAGAAGAGTTTTCACCTTCGGAAGGGCTGGGAGTACGCTCCCTCCTTTTTCGTGAGGAAGAAGAGGCCATGGAATGGTAATGCAATAGGAAACAGGGAAGTTAAGGAAGTGAAGGACAGAGGAGAAGGAACAGAGAAAACAAAGAAACAGAAGCTAGAAGAAAGAAGATAAGGTTGAAAATAAAACCTCTGGAAATGAAAAGACGGTTTGAAGTAACGGCAATAATGGCACAGGGACAGTTGGAGAAAACAATGTATAGAAAGACGCGCCATTTGCCAATATTTAATTTTTTTATAAAAGAGAGTTATTGGCAGTTATTAATGGGAGTTACGAGGAACGAAAAAGGTGGATGGGGAAGTTTTACTCAAACATTCAATTGCCACGTTCCATATGAAGAGGGGGAGTTGCAAAAGAAGTGTAACATGTAAAAAAAAAAAAAATAGCAAGGAAATGCAGGATCCTGAGGGAAGGAGAAAAGGGACCCTGAACCCAATTGAAACTGCAGGGAAGGAACTCCTATAGAAGTCAAGAGTCTGGTCTACTCACGCGTAGGCTGCAGGCAACCCACAAGCTCGGGGGGCTAAATGTTGAGGTCTAAAAAATTACAATATTGCACTAAGGCCCAAAACAACACAAAAGATTGAACTATAGAAAAAATAAAATATTTGGGCCTTCAATAAAGAAAAGGGGGGAGAAGCCCAAACCCATTAAGGATCATAGGGAGGAACCCAAATCCATGAATAAGCAAGTTTCAAATCCCATGAAACAAAGGGAAGAAGGAAGCCCAGCCCGCCAAGGTCAAAAAATTGCTGGAGAGCTAAAGGGGTCAGAGGGCCTGGGAACCAACAACTCATGGGCAAGTGCTTGGTAACTCGGGGAACCCAGGAAGAAGAACTAGGAAGGAAGGAGGCTTAGGATCTTTCGGCCTGGCAGAAAAGAATCAGCTCACCTGGGAAGAATGACAAAAGGGAAAGCAGCCAAAAGGTGGGTCTGAAAAAAAAAAAAAAAAAAAAGGATCTAGAAGCCTTGGAGAAGGAAAGAATAAAAAGCTAGCCTTCTAGGACCCCCCAGAATGGGAAAGTCAGCAAGAGGCTTTTTGAAGAAGGAACCTCAAAAGAAGAAAATAATGAAGAATGAGGAAAGGACCAGCCACTAATGTTGCTGGCACAATATTGGTTCTAGTACCCAAAGGAGTAAATGGAGGGAATCAGTGGTACCCCGAAAGCCCTAGGATGGCTCTATAAAAGGGGAAGTAGCCAACAATGAAAGAACATTCAGCAACAGTGAATTAGAGTAAAATCCTTGAGAAAACTCTGTCAAAATTCAAAAAATGAGAGAAAAGAGATGGAAATACTGCTCGGTATCCTCAAACAGCCATTAGAGAACACACTTGGATTTAAAGGGATTCAAACTTTGCAAGTTTTAGAGGCTTGAAGAGCCATCTAAGTCTGTAATTTTTGAACTTATTTGGACCTTGTAACACGTCCTAGTGAGCATAGTGTATTACACAATCAAGAAAGTAATGAAGTATCTTATATTGTTTTAAGGATCCTTAACGCTTTATTTTGTGTCCTTCTTTACTACTTCATTCCTTTGTTATTTCTTGCTATTCAATGCATATATTTCTTGTCTATTAGCATGTATGTGTTGTAGGATTCGTGCTCTGTGCACCACCTGGTTCGAAATCAGCCCAATCACCTGCGGTGAACCAAGCTCAGTCCCTTAAAACAATCAGTATTGGGCCCAGGATCCTTGTTTCTACTTGAGTCTGTATCCTATAAAAAAAAAAAATAAATAAAAAAGAAAAAGAAAAATGAACCCATACACAAGTTATAATTTAAAGTTTGAAATTAGGTTTGTCCAAATCCAATCGAAATCTGCCAACCTACCAGAACTGTCTAGCCTAGAATCGATACTCGACAAATTCACTCAATGCAGTTGTTGGCGGTAGTTGAGGAGTTTGAAGTCCAAAGAGTAGCGGGTTGAGTGGCAGCTTAGGAGTTCAAAATAGTAAACTGATCCTACTAACCCAAAAGCATAAAGCTCACCAAAAACTTTTGCTCTCCATCAACCGTCGCCCTCTCTCTCTCTCTCTCTCTCTCTCTCTCTCTCTCTCTCTCTCTCTCTCTCTCTCTCTCTCTCTCTCTCTCTCTCAGCGCCTTAGATCTGGAGAGATCTTAACTAGATCCATTGAGATCCATCAAGATCTCTTTGAGATTTGGCGAGGTCTCGACGATATCCAACTAGATCCAACAACCAAAACGACCATTGTCTCACCGCTACTCATTTGTCAGTTTGGATTGAAATCGGACATTGTCCATCCAAACCAAAACCACTCGACTCGTCATTAGTGGCGATCGGTGGTAGGTCTCTTCACCAACCACTTAATGTGAGCAGGTCAGTTCTGGGTTGCAATGGTGACTCTAGAAATGTTTTTGAGGGTGGTCATTAAGAAACTTAAATTATACAAGATCTAATAAAAAGAGAACTTCATATATTAATGACAAAACACACACACACACACATGCAAACACTTAAAGTCTTACAATTTCTTTCTATGAATTTTCTTATTTTGAAATCGCTACATGATAGTCTCATTATCAATGTTGCAAGCTACATCTCTTTTAAAATTTTAGTTAAATAAAATTTTTCTTGGACTTTTTTTTATGTGAGAACCTAATGTATTGTTAAGGAGACTAAAGTTTAAGGACAAAGTTTGGCTACAAACTAAGTTGTAGCACAAAGCTACAACTCTTACTAAACAAATTAACATAGCTACATATTTTGCAAATCTAACCGTTGAATTGCATGTTCTCTATGTTCTTAAAACACATGTCAAGTTTCATGTCAATCGGATGTTATTTACTATTCGATCCATACACTTATTTTTTATGTATAATTTTTTACTACAAAAACTCGAAATTTAAATATTTGATTGATAACATAGTTTTTGATCTTTGATCTTATTGAAATTTTGCAAGCATGGAGGATATAAGAAGAAGATATAATTAAATGATAGATTTGTTAAAATTCACAACTAATAAAAAAAAAATATATTGAATGGAGTTGTAGACTTAACTTACAACAAAGTTTGTTGCCAAATTTTGTCCAAAGTTTAGTTATGTTGGGCCTAAAAAAATTTAAGGTTGTCACAAAATTTTTTTAAGGATAAAACAATTATAAATTTTTATAATTTATACATAATAATTATCATTTTTTTCAGGCCAGGGTGGTCCTATGACCACCCTAGACTCTATGTAGAGCCACCAGTGCTGGGTTGAGCACAAACCCGGCCTGAATCGACCCGTGGACAACCCTATTTGAGATGTACAAATGGTCACTATATTTTTTTATAATCATTTTATGAGTTTAACAAAAATCGACATAAGCAATATTTAGGTTGATCTAATTATTGAAAAAATCATTAAAACGGGAATTAGGTGAAATTTTGACAATGAAAAGCTACAACGGTGCTTGTTTATTAAAAAGAAAAAAGAAGAAAAAAAGCCCTAACAAATAAATACAATAGAATAAATGTTCTATCTTTTTAATTATGTACTTTTTAACATTAAAATACCATTTAACATTCATAATTAAGAGTGGCATTTTATTGTCAAAATTGGTCATATATATATATATATATATATTGTGTGCGTATGCAATTAATTTGTATCTATGTATATACACAAGTGTATGCAATCAAATCTATGATATTTACATTCTCAAAAAAAAAAATTCTATGATATTTAAATTCTCTCTTTTCCATTGCTTAAAATCTCTCTCTACTATTGTAAGAATTGGGTCATTTTGTTGTGGTACTTTGGAATAAGTAATGTTTGAATTTAGTGAAAGAATATAATTAAAGTATGTGTGTCTAGGAGTTAATTTATTACTTAAATAAAAAAAAAATCTATGATATTTAAATTCCCCTTCCTCCTCTTTGAAGTCAAATCTTGACTCGACCTACACCTTTACAGCTATTAAATATTAAACTTCAGTGAAAGTGCTGAATTTGCACTAGCAGTGTATCAGGCAGGAGAAAAAGTCTAAATTCATGGGCAGTAAGGTAGCCATATGTGTTGTGCCAAAAAGCAGAAGTCTCTTAAAACATGGAAAGGATATTCTAATAACCCACATCTAAGACAGGCTTGAAGATTTGCTGGGGCATGCTGAAAGATAATGCTACTGGTGTGTTGGCTATTTTGTTAGGACAACACACACACACACACACTTCCAGATGAAAACAAGTAATTGTTGGTGGTCCAGGAACTTTCCATAGCCATGTCTAAGAATATTCCTGCACTAAAGATTGGGACTTGGGACATCAGAAAATTGTAAGCTGAGTTTATTAAATGTGAAGGCCATAGTCTTTTATCACTGTTCGATGATGAGCTTGAGGAAGAAGTATTATAGCTCAAAGAGTTTCAGTGATGTTTTGAGGTAGATTAAAAGGCAGTCTTCGGATATCCCCTTAACATTGAAGTCATGTGCAGTAAGAGGTCCCTCGATACAGTCTCTTATAGGATGACTTCAAAGTGTGGGAATTATTGGTTAGTCTCCCATCTAAATTGACTAAAAAGGTTTTGTCCTTTTGTTGTTAAAGAAGTACTTTCAGATTCCCAATGCCATAATATCGATCATGGAATTTAAAGGATTGTCCTTACCTAATTTGGGCATCCCAAATGGCCTGCAATGTCAAATCAAAGTCACTGTTTCTCCAATGCTCTAAAGTGGCACCTAACTGGAACATGCATTATCTAGTCATCTCTGCATACCGCATGCCTTATCTATCATTTGATTTGAACGCCACGCATTTCTCATTTGAAAATTTTTTGCCTACCACTGAAACTAGTGACATGACTAACTGCAATTGGAATCAAGCTCAGCCATTTATATACTGTATCACTTCCCTTGCTATGTTTCACACCTATAAGTTCAATTAAATTGCAATAATGCCCACAAGTACGTAGCACTATAGGACTTCCTTTTTGAAGGGTAAATGAGACTCCGTAGATCTTACTCTTTACATGTCGTAAACTTGAAGAACCTAAAAATCTATAGGGGTGAAGAAATACGAAGTACAAATCTAGGTCACTACTTGCAAATACTGTTAATGAAACAAAAGTGCGTCTGCAATAGAACCTTTAAAATAAATAATAAATAATAAATAAAAACTAGTTTTTAATTACCCGTTTAGTTTTCAAAGATCAATTTTCATTCTCAATTTGATAAATTTCTAAAACCAAGTTTGATATGTGGAAATGAAATTGATAAAATATAGGAAAGTGCCGCTTGAAGTAATAAGAAATTGGGGGCCCTTTGTTCATTGGATTTTCTTAATTACAATTACATTCTCTAGTTTTTGCAGACAGATGTGTTCTGCACACAAAAACTGAAAAATCAGCATGATATACTATCGCCCCTTCTTGACAAGAGAGTAGCACACTACACATAAATAATTGGGGCGTATATATTAACAGGTTATGCTTTTGTGCCCAGGGTGTAAATTTCAGCTCATCCTTTTTTTTTTTCTTTTTTTTTTCAAAAGGGTTCCATAATTAGACATTGAACCTGTTCCATACTATGGGAGTTGTTTGAACTACTTTCATACTTGAAAATTGCCTATATATTAGGTCACGCTATTTAAAAGTTGAATTCTTAAATATGGAATTAGACCTTCTGTATGTTTAGAGATATAAAATATTTTCACAATTGTCAAGATTGAGATCAGATCAATTGCATGTTGTAATTGAAAATCATTGGTTGAGATTACAAGTTAAATAACCCACTTTTAATTTCAATCCTTAGATTAGAATTTTTTTTTTACCATTTTATTTTTAAATTTTTTTCCTCTCACAATTAAGAGCAATTGCAAGGTGCAATAGTCCCAACTATTACATTAAACAAAATCCAAATTTTGTTTCTCAAAAAAAAAAAAAAAAATCCAAATTTTATAGTTTAAAAGCGTCTACTCTCTTCTCTCTCTCTTCTTCTTTTTTTTTTTTTTGGTATTTTTTTGGTAAGGAGTAGCAATCTACTCTCTAACATTGCCCAATGCACGTCACATCATATACTATATAATAAAAATTGGGTTTAGACGCCGTGATTGTGTCAAGTGGCTTCACCAAATTGCAAAAAAATTTTTTAGATTTTTCAATAAATTCATTCACTTAAGTTTTTAGATATAAAAAACATAAAAAAAACATTTATCTTTATCAACTTCTTTGGATAAAGTAACAATAAGTGTTCTAATGAACTTCTTCTTCTTCTTCTTTTTAATTTTATAAAGTAACAATTTTACTAGCTTACGTTAGTATTTTTTTTTTTTTTTTGGATAAACATTTATCCTACATCATCTATTTCCTAATAATAAATTAACAAATTTAAAACTATTATTTTTACTTCTCAAAATTTTTTTCTTTTGGAATAAATAACAAAAAAATAGCTAATATATGTATTAACTTTAACGTAAACTAAAAAAAAAATTCTAATAACATTAACTATTTTTTTGGGATAAAGTAATAAAAAAAAAACTAATATGTAATTAAAATAAACTTCTTAATTATGTAAACTCATTTTTCTTTCTGTTCATATCAAGTTATCAACTTCTTCACAACTTAAAATTATCTAATATAAAAATGGGGGTAAATATACGATTTAGTATATTTTTCCATTTTCCTACCGTACAATTTCTTGATATATTCTTTCCTTCTCATACTTACTGTACCTATGAAACTTGCATGTATGTATTTGCCTTTTTTTTAATAAAATTCCCTTCTTTATTTTTTTTTTTCATCAAATTGAATATGTTTTGTGTGCGAGTTGCCTTTTGTTTAAGTTATTTTTGTTAACTTTGATCTAATTTATATGCTTATTATGGTCTTCAGAATCAATTGTATATCTTCCATGAAAACTAATAGATTAATTTTAACAAAAATCTTATTCACTTTTTGAAAAATCTATTTTCCAATATGTGTAGATCCCACAGGTAGCCATGAGACCAAGATTTGAGCATCCAAAACCATGATAATGAACATCACTCCACAAAGAATGGAGATAGAAAATTGATTAAATATAAAAAAGTGATGTAAAAACAATGGATATTTAAGGTGATGTGAAATCTCCATGACTTCACTACCTTCCCCTTATTGTCAAAGTGAATTCAATTTTCATGTGAGTATCTGTTGAGGTCCAAAATATCACGATGTTGTATCAAAGCCCAAAACAATACAAAGGATTGAAATCTAGAAAACATTCGGACTTTCAATAAAAAAGGGAAGGCCTAAATCCATGAAGAGCCTATAGGAAGGGACCCAAGCCCATGAATGGGTAAGCTTTGGACCTTACGAAACAAAGGAAAGAAGAAGTCTAGTCCAACCCTCAAAGGTAAGAAAATCGCTGAGGAGCCCGGGGAGAAAATTGAACCAAGATACCTGGGGATTCCCAAGATCCTGGGATCCTCAGGATGTGCAATAAGGCTAGGTTGGGACTTAGACAGTTCAAAGGGGCATGCCCAAAAATACGAAGAACGAGGGAAGATATGTCCCATCAACCACCCAATGATGCAGAAAAGGATCAGAAGACTTGGGAACCAACAACTTATGAATAAGGGTCTGGTACCTTGGGGAACCCAGGAAGATGAACCATGAAGGAAGGTGGTTGGGGATCTTTCAGCCTGATAGAAAGGAATCAGCCCATTTAGGAAAAATGACAAAAGGGAAAGCAGCTAAAGGTGGGTCTGAAAAGGTAGAATCTAGGAGCCTTGGAAAAAGAAAGATCAAAGGTCAGCCCTCTAGCACCCCCCAAAACGGGAAAGTCAGCTAGGGGCTTTTGAAGAGGGAACCTCAAAAGAGGGAAATAGTGAAGAATGAGGAATGGACCAGCCACCAATGTCGCTAACACAACAATGATTCTGGTACCCAGGGGAGCAAATAGAGAGAATCAATGGTACCCCAGAAATCCTAGGATGGCACTATAAAAGGAGGGGCAGCCAACAGTGAAGGGCATTCAGCAATAATGAATCAGAGGGAAAAGATCCTTTAGAAAACTCCTTTAGAATTCAAAAAGGGAAAAGTGAGAGAAAACACCGTCTGGGATCCTGAAATAGCCACTAGAGAATACACTTAGATTCAAAGGGATTCAAACTTCACGAGTCTTTGAAGCCTAAAGAGCTATCTAAGTCTATGATTTTTGAACTTATTTGGACCTCGTAACATATCCTAGTGAGCATGATGTATTAAAACTTAAGAAAATAATGAAACATCCCATATTATCCTAAGGATCTCTAATGTTTTACTTTACTTTTCTTCCTCATTATTTTGTTCTTTACTGTTCCTTACTATTCAATGCGTATATGTTTTCTATATGTTAGTATGTATGTGTTATAGGATTCGCGCTTTGTGCATCACTTGGTTCGAAATCAGCCAAATTTAGCTGCAGTGAACCAAGCTCAGTCCCTTAAAGCATAAAGCATCAGGCCTAGGATCCTTGCTTCTTTACTTAGGCTTGTGTGCTATTTTACAAAAAAAAAAAAAAAAAAAAAAAAAAAAAAAAAAAAAAAAAAAAAAACCCACACATTAAGGCAACTCCATTGGGAACTGGGCAAAGGAGAGGGAAGAAGCAGTCCCTTCACAAAGCACGGCTCCAAGACTAAGGAACAATAAGGGAACCAATGTGCCACCCGTAACATCTAAGCCCGTGGGAGAGAATGAAGTAGCTTCCAGGTAGAGGAATGAAGTACCTCTAGTGGAGCATAAGGTTATATCAAGATAGAGGCGTGAGGTGCAAGAGCTAGACGCCATGGCTTGAATGGCAGAAATGATGAAGGACCTTTAGCAGGAGATTCGTCTCCTCAAAGAGGGAAGAACCCAAGAAATTAGGGATAACGCTCCTCTTATGGTCAACCAAGATAGGGCCCAACCGGAGGGAGGGTCAGCAGTAAGAGGAGGAGCCAACCTCGAGTAACTCACATTGGCAGATGTCAATGCCCTTCTTGAACAAGAAAGGGAGAAGCTCTCTGGGATCCCCAAGCAGTTCTCTCGGGATCCCCCATTCCTACCAAAACTCTTTCGTAAGCCCTACTCCAAGGGATATGAACCTCCAAATTTCCACCATTTTGATGGAAGGAACGAAAGCGCTGTGGAACACGTGAGTAGATTCATTCACACCATAAGCCTTTACGCAACAGACAAGGAGTTATGTCTAATAGAGTTTGCTAAGTCCCTAGTGGACAGAGCATACACATGGTACACCACCTTGAGGCCTGGGTTCATTAAGACTTGAGATGAGATGATGGAAAGATTTTGTGCAAAGTATTATCCAGGCGAAGATAATGTCACTTTCCAAAGCCTTCAGATGATAAAGCAAAGGCGTGGAGAAGATCCTGTCCAGTTCATCAAAAGATTTGAGAACGTTTCTCTAGATTGTTATGGAGATCATGAAGAAAAGGAGCTCATAGAGACCTGCATATCTAACATGCTCTTTGATTACAGGCTTAATCTTGAAAATTTATGCATAACCTAGTTTGCTGACTTACTACAAAGGACCAGGAGAACAACGTTAACCATGAAGACAAAGAGAGTACTAGTATCCCAAGCCATGACAGCTTCCGTAGTAGAAAAAAGAAAGAGACTTGAAGGAAAAGTGACTAAGGAACCACCTATAATCCCGTGTACTGTAGAAGAGTTTAACCATGTTTTGGATAAATGGATTAGAGACGGAATTGTTAGGCCATTCACTGTATCTAGGCCACTTACTGAGAAAGAAAGAAAGAATCCCTTGTTTTGTAGGATTCATAACTATGTCAAACATTCTACTAAGGATTGTTAGACCCTCCAAAGGCTTTTTCACAAAAATCTTAGGGAGGAGACCCTAGAGCTCACCCAACGGGAACCTGAGGTGCAGAGAAACCCTTTACCCAACCACAAAGGAAAAGGAGTAGTAGTTGTGGTGATCCATGGGTACCCAACAGAAGTAGAAGAATCTGAAGGATCCTTCCATCCAAGCACAGTCAGGACCCTTCAAAAGAGCTCTAAGTTCAGATCACTATTAAACCAACTGGGATTTAGGCTAGAAGCAAGAAGATTGCCACAAAATCCCTCATGAGTACAGCAGCAGATTCAGGGGTAGAGTGTTTCACAGCAGAATCCCATCGCCTCATTTCCTCCACATACCATCAATGTGTCAAATGGAGATTGAATGAGAGGCCCATAAGAATCCCTGCCAACCCAAACCCATTCAGCCAAGGAGAAATGAACTTTGTAGAAACAATATTTTATGACGAGTTGGGGCCAGGGACACCTGGAGCACCAGTCTTAGAAGAAGAAGGAGGAGGGGGAACCCATGATTTAAGGAATCTCCTGGACAGAAAAAGGCAAAAGAAGGAGACCAGCTCCTTAGGATCCCAGGAGTGTGTAGTAGTACGGAAATCCGAAAGAAGGTTAATATATCGTTTATGAAGGTGCACGGGACCCGAATGCGTTGTATAGGAAGGTCCCAAACCACTAGATTGTATGATGGCTCAAGAAGAGATCCTAGAGGACCCAAATAAGGAAGCACAGATCTAGCTCGAAGAGGAATTGAAACAAGTAAACATGGGGGCTGGTCTGGGATCCCAAAAGCCTGTTTTTATCAGCAGTCAGTTAATAGCACAAGAAAAAGAACAGTTAGTAGCATTACTCAAGAGGTACGTGGATGTATTCATATAGACATACGATGAGATGTCTGGCCTGGATCTAGGGCTGGTAGTCCATTCTCTTAATATGGACCCGGGAGTCAAACCAGTAGTTCAACTAGCCAAGGTCTTCCACACCGAGTTAGAGGCTCAAATAACTCAGGAAGTTAGGAAATTACTAGCAGTTGGGTTCATTAAGCCAATCCAGCATCCCAAATGGCCCTCCAACATAGTACCTATGAAGAAAAAGAATGGCCAAATCTGATGCTGTGTGGATTTTCGCAATCTAAACAAGGCATGTCCAAAGGATGAGTTCCCCCTACCCAATATTGATCTCCTTGTAAATTTAGCTACGGGAAACTCCATGTTTTCATTTATGGATGGATATAGTGGGTATAACCAAATTCGGATGGTTTCCAAAGTTGTAGAAAAGATAGCGTTCAAGACCCCGATTGGAAACTTTTATTACACCGTGATGCCCTTTGGCCTTAAAAATACAGGGGCCACGTACCAGCGAACCATGACAGCCATCTTCCATGATATGATGCATAAAGAAATGGAAGATTATGTAGATGACATCGTGGTAAAGTAAAAATCTAGGGCAGGACACTTCCAGGTACTTGAACGAGTTTTTGAGAGGTGCAAGATGTACAAATTGTGCATGAATCCCATGAATTGTGCCTTTGGAGTGTCTGGTAGGAAATTCCTTGGGTTCCTAGTACATCACAGAGGTATAAGTGTGAATCTAGCTAAGGCCACAACTATCGCAACAATGAAAAGGCCTACGACGGTTAAAGAGCTCAAAAGTTTCTTGAGGAAGGTCTCCTACATCAGGAGGTTTGTGCCAGGATTAGCTTCGGTCACAAGTGAATTATCCAAACTGTTGAAAAAGGGAGCTGAGTTCACTTAGGGAATTGAGCAGCAGGAAGCCTTTCAAAGGATCCAGCAGATCATGAATCATCTGCCTACCCTGTAAGCACCAATACGTGGGCAACCTCTGTTGCTATATTTAGTATCAAATTCCTAGACTATAGGTTCCCTACTAGCACAGGAAGATGATGAAGGGAATGAGCAACCCATTTATTATTTAAGCAGGACACTAAAAGATATAGAGATCAGGTACCCCAAGATAAAAAGAGCGTGTCTAGTGGTTATCTACGCATCCCAAAGGCTAAAATGGTACTTTTCAGCCCATCAGATCCTCCTGGTGACCAAGTCTCATCCCATAAAGGCACTTCTCCATCAACCTCTCCTAACGAGAAGAATAGCACAGTGACTGGTCTTGCTCTCTCAATATGACATCGGTTTGAGGACCCCCAAGGCTGTCAAAAGCCAAGCCATAGCGGATCTACTAGCCCAGTTCCCAGGAGAAGAAGAGTGTTCACTAAGTGATGAAATCCCAGGAGAAGTAGTAGTAGCAGAGCTCCCAGGAAAGAAGTGACCATGAGGTTTGATGGGTCAGCAATAGCAACTTTAAATGGCCTAGGAATTGTGCTAAGTTGTGAAAATGGGGATATCGTGCCATTATCCTTCAAGCTCGAGTTCCCCTACTTAAATAATGCTACTGAATATGAGGCGTACCTGACTAGACTAGCTGTAGCACTCAGCATGGGAGTAAAGCATATGAGAGTTTTGGAAGACTTCAACCTCATGGTTTCTCAAGTAAAGGGAGATTTTGCATTAAGAGAATAGAGTTTGGCAGTTTATAGAACTTGGGCACAGAAGGTGGAACAAAAATTCCAAACCTTTAGTATGGAGTATGCCCAAAGGAGTGAAAACTAGTTCGCTGACACACTAGCCACTCTAGGATCTCAGATACCCTTTAAAGGAAAGAGCACTTTGATAAGGATAAGCAAGCAGGAAAATTTCATCATAGGGATCCTCAAGAGGATGTTCCCTAAAGAATTAGGGCAGAAAGATTGGAGAGATGAGATAAAAAGGAAGATAGGAAAGTTGGAGCACGAAGGAAGTATCAAAGAATTGAAAGACTACACCTTGATAGAGGGAGAACTATACAGGAGGCTACCTGGGGGATCCTGTCCAGATGTATCAATGAAAAAGAAGGGAAGATGAGGTTAGAAGAATTACACAGCCAAGCCTATGGGATTGCAAAAAAGATCAGTCTATACAGAAGAATACAGCACATGGATTGCTACTGGCCAAATATGAACAGAGATGCTACAATTGTATACGAAGAATGTCAAAAGTGTCGGCTTTTGGTGGACGAAGAAGAAAGTTATGTTGTGTTCGTAACAGAAGATTGGAGGACCCCATTCATGGAATACTCGGCTCAAGGGATCTTGACAACTGACAGGACGCTGGCCCATCAGCTTAGGAAGCTCGCTGTTAGGTACTTCCTGTAGAATGGGATCCTGTTCAAAAATGGGTATAGTGGGGAACCCTTAAGATGTCTGGGATTTAGGGAAGCCAGAGAAGCAGTAAGATAAGTCCACTTCGGTGACTGTGGAAGCCACCCAGGGAAGAGGAGGCTTTATAGGCAACTATTGCAACTGGGGTACTACTGGCCCACAATGAAAAGAGACTCTAAGGAGCTAGTTAAAACGTGTCATGTATGCCAAGTACTCGGAGACACAATTTATACTCATCCAAATGTGTTGCAAGATATGACAACACCATGGCCTTTCCACACTTGGGGGCTTGATCTTATAGGACCATAAACCTTCCCTCCAATGGCCACATATGGATCCTAGCAGCCACTGAGTATTTTATAAAATGGGTAGAAGTCATCTCCTTGAAGAAGGCCACTGGAGTAACTGTTGCAAACTTCATTCGGGAACACATCATTACACGATTTAGGATACCCAGGAGATTGATCAGTGACAATGGTACCTTGTTTATAAATAGGGACATGAAAAACCTAACCGAGGCATATCACATCAAGCATGGGAGGTCCACACCATACTACCTGCAAGGAAATGGCCAGGCAAAAGCCACTAACAGGGTGATACTAAAAATCCTCAAGAAGATGAAGCATGAGTATGGGGGGAAATGGAGTGCCCATCTAACTGATATACTCTGGGCATATAGAAGCTCCCTGAAAACAGCCACAGGATTTTCATAATTTTCCCTTATTTATGGGACAGAAGCCATCAGTCAAGTAGAGTTAGTCATCCCCACACCAAGAGTAGTACTTGAAGGAATCCAAAAGGACACAGATAGCATAAATAATGAGAGAAGATTGGCAAATCTGGAAGGGTTAAAAGAAGAGTGAGAAGTGGCAAGAAGGAGGAGCCAGAGGTACCAGCAGAGAATGGTTAAGGCATATGGGCAGACGGTACACCCAAGAGCCTTCATAGAAGGGCAGCTAGTGTTAAGAGCAGTGGAGCATGTAAGGAAGAATGTCTCAAGACCCTCCAAATTTACCCCAAAATAGGAAAGACCCTACATCATCAGGGAAGCCCAAGATAGTGGATATTATTACCTCGTGAAGGAAGATTAGACTACCTTAGCGGATCCCATAAACGGAAAATGGCTGAAGCAGTACTATGCGTGAAAAGAGAAAGGTTCCAATACACCGAGAATCCCTTTTGTCACTCTCCAATTTGCTAAGTGTCCCGTCACTCTTTATGTTTTTTTTCGCCATGTTATTTTTCTTTACCAAGAACTTTATTTAGCTGTTTCCTTTAGGAATCTATGATAGGAGGTCATTTTATGTTGAGACCCTTACTATCTTTTGTCATCAGCCTATGTTCTTTCTAGTGGTTATGATGTATTTTAATGGAATCTTTTTTAAGAGCCTCAAGTAAGATGTACAACTGTATTTAGATAATATTACATGACACAGCCCAAATTTGGCCAAATCTACGTTAGGTACTTGGGCCAACACTAAAAAAAAAAAAAAAAAAAAAAAAAGAGAAAGAGAGATGAAATCTTAGAACATGACTCAGGACTCACACCACGATCAGTCCAAGTACATGGTCTGGGACTTTGGGCAGGAATAAGTACCCCGAGGTACCCAGCCCAGTACTTGCCCTAAAATAGGTCTGTCTGGTTCATGACCTAGGACTTGAAAAAAAAAAAAAAAAAAAAAAAAAAAAAAAAAAAAAAAACAACATCCAATGTACCTAGCTCAGTACCTGCACAAGGACACAATCACTAGGGTACTTGGTCCAGGACCTACGACAATAATTTTTAGGAGCCATGGCCCAGGACTCAGTTCAAAAAATAATAATAATAATAAAAGAAATAAAAGGCAAATATGACAACAAAAAAAAACATAAAGCACAGATCCATTTATCACACAAAGGTAGTCAAAAGTAGTAAAAAAGGGAGAGATAAAACTTATACATCTTAAATTTTTTGAAAAAAAAATGAAATAAACTTATACACCTTGAATTGCCAAAAAAAAAAAAAAACTCAGATATAAGGCCAGCCAACAAAGAGCCTTCTGAGGGAGTCGCATGAATAGTTGAGGAAGAAAGAACCAATTGCTTCTTGACTTTCAAATCTTGCAATGCCTTGTGAGCACAAGCCAGAGCTTCCTCAGCAACAACAATTTCAGTGTCAAGATCCTTAGAAGCCTTCCTCTGGAATAGTGTATGGGCTAAAGACCGCAGGTACTCCAGCAAAAAGGAAAAATTGAACTTGGCCTCTATAAGATCCTACACCACTTCCCTCCACTCCAAAAGCCTCTCCTCAGATAAGGAGTCAAGAGAGGAGTCCCTTAGAGAAATCAACACGGCACAGAGGAGTTCCATCAGGATGTTGCCCAAAAACACGCCTCCCCTGAACCCACTAGTGAAGTCCCTATGAGCTTTGAACAGTCACTCCAAGAGAGGCAAGCCCTCAGCAGGCACAGAAAATCGCAAGAAGCTACCAAAAGGAGGCCCAAAATGGTGAAAGTGGCTCGCAAGGAGGCTGTTGAACTCCAAAGAGTCAAAACGGGCCAAGAAAGCAAGGAGCTCTAAGCTAGGATCTGAGACAGCCATCTCTGGGGCTTCCTCTAATGTTGTGTCTCTGCCTTTAGGAACTGGAGGACTTTCAGGTCTTTGGATGGTCTGGGGGATCCCTATCTGAGTTTCAGTAGTCTGGACACTAGGAGCAGGTCCCTTAGCTTCTTCAGTAATCACAGGCTCAAGTTCCTTGGTACCTGCGCCAGCACCTGCAAGAACAAATAGAGTCGTGGTAAAAAAAAATAGAAAAGAGAAAGAGACAAAGAGATGAGGGAAAGGGAAAGGTAAAGAACAGGTACCAGCCTTTTGTGGTAGAGCTTCCTTCTAAGCCTGGGCAGCCACTTCAGTCATCATGGAAGGTTCGTCCTTCTGTCCCTCTGACCTCTCAGAAGACTCTGTGAAAGAACATAATGCACGTTGAAAGAAAGGCGAAGAAATCTTGGCAAAATTGCTAAAGGAGGGGAGGGACGCCAAGGGTTTCCCCATAAAAAAAAAAAAAGAAAAAAAAAAGAAGACAAGGAAGAAGGATGGGAAAAGAGAAAGGGAAGATATGAACTAAAAAGGGGAAAGGCAACAATAACGAGCAGTACACACCTCCAGAAGCCTCTGACTCCAAGGAATGGGCAGCTTCAAGGGCAAATTGAGTGCTGGCTTGGCCTAAAAAAGAAAAGGAGAAAAGAAAACAAAAACCTTTAGGAAGAAAGGATAAGGGAGACAAGAAAATAGGCACTAATAAAGGATGGATAAGGTTTACCTACTCGTGTAGATGAAGATGCACCCCCTAGAGACTCCTTACCCAAGCAAGTTCAGTTGTGGGCTCAATTATTACAGTTTTAGTTAGGCTGGGAGTTTGCATAGATTTAGGATCCTAGGGAACGGGAGGTTGAGAGGCTTCAGGATCCTGAATAGCCAAGGAGGCAGAAGATGAAATGGGTTTGGCATCCTTGACTGCCTGATTGGCTTCCTTAGCCACTCCACCACTAGAGGGCTCCCTCTCCACGCCTGAGGTAGTTAGGGGCTAAGCTGCCACCACTATTTTCACCAAGGCGCCACTAGTTACAAGGGGAGGCACCTCTACCTACGAAAGAAAGAAAAGTTGGGAGAAACAATTGGCAGAACAGTAAAAATATATACACAATTCCAAAGAAAAAGGGAAAGCAGAAAGTAAAAGGGAATGAGTGAATAAGGGTCATACCACATCATCACCGACTAACTCTTTGCTCCCTTAGGGTCTGACTTGCGCTTAGACTACAAAATAAAAGAAGGACCATTCATCAGTAAAGAAAAAAAGAAGGGAGACACAATAGGACAACAAACCAGAGGTGAGTAAGGAAATGTCAAAAAAAAAAAAAGGAATGAGGCCTTGCCCTTCTCTCTCTCTCTCTACAGATTCTTCAACAGTCTTTTGCTTACTACGGGTATTCCCAAAGTGTTCTAAGGGAGATTGGGGTATGATGTCAAGGGACCCCGAAGAACCATAGGCTGAGGAAGTAATAGCTATTGAAGAGGTCCTTTAAAGAAACCCATAAGGACTTGAAGGACAGAAGACTCTACCTTAGTCTTCACTTTGATCTTTGGATGAAAGGATGGCTGACCTCCTTTCCAACTGTAGAAGGGTCCACTCCCTCGGGCTCTTCGGAAATAATAAGCTGCTTGCGAGACTTAGTAGTTTTCCTCTTCTTGGTATTATGGCCAGCCTTAGTACCCTCAACACTACCTTCAACCTCGGCCTTCTTGACAGCCTCTTGCTTGATCTTCTTTTCCTTGCCTTTGCCCACAAAGGTTGTAGCACCAATTTCCTTTACCACTCATCTCTTGATTGGCACACCAAAGGAAAAGCCCACAATGAGGTCGCACCCTGACCAAGCATCAGGAAAGTCATTGGCGTAGCACACCCAAACACCCCTAGAGGCATGCCACTTTGTAAATCCTGTTTTACTGCTTATTGCAGCAAACACAATGCCAACAATAGGGAGAGCCAAACACTTGTTGTAAGAGGGAGTAGAGAAGAGACCAAGATCAGAAACCCTCACAATCTTGCCAGAGCCAACAAAGTCCAAGAAGGACTTCTAAACCCTTTTCCAGTAGCCAACAAAGCCATTGGAAGCAAAGACTCCTCGCAGAGAGTTTGGCACCACAAACTGGGGGCTCCTTCGCGACCAATAAGAAAAGGCCTGAAACCTTAGAAATGGATCTAAGGATGGGAGAGAAGGCATTGCCTCTTTGAACACCGGTGAGATATCCTGATCAAAACCAAATTGCCTGAGTACCCAGTGTGCTGAGTAGTGAGTGTACCTTGGACCACTTAATGAAGGCACTGGAAGCCATGAAGGGCTAGTACAGGCCAAGTATGCCAAGCTGCCTTCATCTCCCTGACGAAGGTCAAAGGTATGTCCTGGGGAGTTGAGGAAAGAAACCAACACAGAATCACATGTGAACCTGGGGCTAAACTCTCGGGGAGAACGCCAACTCAAGTACCTCGCCTGATCAAACAACTCCACCAGATTAAGGCTGCCACCCTTCAAGTTAAACTAGCGGAAGATGATAGGGTGACTATCAGTAGAACTGCCACACAGACCTTTGATCACGACTAGGGATCCTTTGAACTTATCTTTTACATACTTCAAGTTCCTGCATTTCGCCAAAGTAATAGAAGAACGGTCCCACTTGAACACCTGAAGAATAGCACAATGGAGGAACGAAGTAATGGTATCGCAGGAGTTGCCTTCAATCTCATCTCCATGAAGAAATCCAACTGAGAATAAACATGGCCTAAAAACATAAGGGCTAAAGGATACTGGGCACCCTGGGCCAATCTGATTGCAAGAGGAAAGAAAATAGACTTAATCCCATACCCGGGGAACTCGCTGAACAAAAACTTACTGAGCCACAGTGTCAGGAACCTGGCTTGCCTAACCGCCTTGTCCTTTTCTTGAGAAAGGGTCATTACCCACTTGCCCATTCTGGCCAGTTTCCCCCCGGAAGAAGCAGTACGCCCGCCAAAGTGACTGAAAAGCTTGTCTTCAATCTTGAGATCCTCACTGGAAAGGCTGATATTAAAAGGATTCTCATCACCAAACACTGGAAGGATGAAATTATTAACCACATCCTCCAAAGTGATGGTGAGCTCACCAACAGAAAAGAAGAATGTGTAGAGAGAAGGACACCAACGGCACACCAAGTGTCTAAGGCCCTTGGTGTCACTAAAACCTTCAAGATTCCTAGAAATTTCTACTGATTTCAGGATCCTGGCATGCTTCAAGCAACTGAAAAACTCACCATCAGAAAGCTCCTTGTCTACCCAACTAGACCAACTAGTAATCTTCCCCGGGACAAAGTCGAAGAAGATGGGAACTACCTCGTGGGTTCCCCGTCTGATCTGAAGATCCAAAATCTCCCTTAGGTCTGGAATCTGGCAGAACTAGCAAACCCAAGCTAACCGAAAAATACCGAGGTGTGAGGGGAAGGATGAGCTTCATCATGGGACACCTGAGGAAAGAACAAGCTAGGGGTGTACCAGGGGTCTCGTAAAGGGAAAGCTGGGTGATCTACAACCTTTTGCACCTCATCCTACGTTGACCCTGTTGAAGAACCCTTGCCTTTAGAAGGAGTGGGAGAACGCTCCCTCCTTTTTCGTGAAGAGGAAGAAGCCATAGAATAACGATGCAGTAAAAAAGAGAATTAAGGGAGTGAAGGACAAAGAAGAAGGGACAAAGGAAAAAACAAGAAGGAAGAAGGTGAGTTTGAAAAAAATATCTCTAGGAGTGAAAAGATGGCTTGAAGAGACTGCAATAATGGCGTAGAGAAAAGTTGAAGAAGACGATGTATTGGAAAAAGTGCCAGTTGCCAATATTCAATTTTTATAAGAGAAGTTATTATCAGTTATTAATGGGAGTTATGGAAAACGTAAAAAGTGGAGGGGGAAATTTACTCAGACACTTAACTGCTAGGTTTTGTGGAAAGAGGGGGAGTTACAAAAGAAGTGGGATATGTGAAAAATCAGGGTGCCAGAGGATAACGTGGAAAAGTAGGATCCTAAGAAGCAGAGAAAGGGGATCCCAAAGCTGACTGAGATAGTAAATGAAAAAATCCTTACCGAGACCAAGAATCTCGTCTACTCATGCGTGGGCTGCAGACAACCCACGAGCTTAGGAAGCTAAATGTTGAGGTCCAAAATATCACAATGTTGTATCAAAGCCCAAAACAATACAAAGGATTGAAATCTAGAAAACATTCGGGCTTTCAATAAAAAAGGGAAGACCCAAATCCATTAAGAGCCCATAGGAAGGGACCCAAGCCTATGAATGGGCAAGTTTTGGAAAGAAGAAGTCTAGCCCAACCCTCAAAAGTAAGAAAATCGTTGAGAAGCCTAGGGAGAAAATTGAACCAGGATACCTAGGGATTCCTAGGAGGCTGGGATCCTCGGGATGTGCAGCAAGGCTAGGTTGGGACTGAGATAGTTCAAAGGGGCATGCCCAGAAACACGAAGAACAAGGGCAGATATGTCCCATCAGCCACCCAATGATGCAGAAAATGATCAAAAGACTTGGAAACCAACAATTCATGAATAAGGTTCTAGTACCTCGGGGAACCCAAGAAGATGGACCATGAAGTAAGGTGGCTGGGGATCTTTCAACCTAATAGAAAGGAATCAGCCCATTTGGGAAAAATGACAAAAGGGAAAGCAACTAAAAGGTGGGTCGGAAAAGGTGGAATCTAGAAGCCTTGGAAAAAGAAAGATCAAAGGTTAGCCCTCTAGGACCTTCGGAATGGGAAAGTTAGCTAGGAGCTTTTGAAGAGGGAACCTCAAAAAAGGGAAATAGTGAAGAATGAGGAAGAGACCAGCCACCAATGTTGTTGACACAACATTGGTTCTGGTACCTAGGGGAGCAAATAGAAGGAATCAACGGTACCCTAGAAACCCTAGGATGGCACTATAAAAGGAGGGGCAACCAACAGTGAAGGACATTTAGCAATAGTGAATAAGAGGGAAAAGATCCTTTAGAAAACTCCTTTTGAATTCAAAAAGTGAGAAGAGAGGGAAAACACCATCCGGGATCCTGAAACAGCCACTAGAGAATACACTTGGATTCAAACTTCACAAATCTTTGAAGCCTAAAGAGCTATCTAGGTCTGTAATTTTTGAACTTATTTGGACCTTATAACACATCCTAGTGAGCATGATGTATTAAAACTTAAGAAAATAATGAAACATCCCAAATTATCCTAAGGATCAATCTGATGTTTTACTATACTTTTCTTCCTCATTATTTCGTTCTTTACTCTTCCTTGTTGTTCAATGCGTATATGTTTTCTGTATGTTAGTATGTATGTGTTGTAGGATCCGCGCTTTGTGCACCACTTGGTTTGAAATCAGCCCAATTTAACTGCAGTGAACCAAGCCTAGTCCCTTAAGCATCAGGCCCAAGATCCTTGCTTCTTTACTTGGGCTTGTGTGCTGTTTTACTAAAAAAAAAAAAACACATACAATATCTTTTCTTTAACTCTAATTCTAGATTTTTTTTTTTAATATTTAGAAATTAATATTGTTTGTAATTATTGAATTCAGAGTTTCTTTGTGTCTAGATATTTATGTGTGTATTATTGTAAATTTTTCTTTCAATTTTTTTTTTTTTAAATTTTAAATTTGGGTAGTTTTAATTTGTAAATTTGAGATGCTTGCTTAGGGTTAAAGTAAAAATATTAGGTCAATTTTAATCATAATTCATGCAATAGTAGGGTGTTAGATGTTGATATTAATTTTATGCTTATTTACATTAATTTACATAAGCATCTTAGCATGTTTTGTGTTGATATTAATTTGACACTTTAAGATGCAAACGCTTCATTATAATTAAATATAAATGTTATTATGTTGATATGTTATAATTATTATTTGTTGTTCCTCACCCTACTTCACTTTAATTGTTATTTGAATAAGTAAAAGTTATGTCTTAGTCCAATCGGGTATAGCATTTCTCTTCAATAATTAATTAGTGTTTCTCAATAAAATTATTCATGTTATAAGTTTATGACCAAAACTGTGTAAAGCCCGGCCCATTTACTACTAATAGTTTTTAGAAATTTAAAACTTGCCATAATCTTTAAAATATTTTTACTATTTTATTTATTATTAACTTATTATATTTAATTATATTATCAAAAAATATATTTTTTAAAAAATTTATATATAATTCTTTTATTAAGCCGTGCATCGCACGGACATAATATTAGTCTAGTATAATAGTACGTAGTACGATTTACTTCAGCAGTAAAATCTTTCAAGGAGCAACTCACCAATCACGTGGAGGATGCATCCCATGCTAATTGCAGCTATAAACAAGCACTGGAATCAAAGTTGTGCTCGTAGACAATTAGACAGAAGAATTTTGAAAAAGAACGATTCACCCAAAATGCATTAGAAAAAAAAAATCTAATTTTTCCTAATAAACTTGTAAAGGAAAAATAAAGTTTTTTGTAGGCGTCAAGAACAACCAAAAAAGAAATGTGAAATGGAATTGCCTTGACAAATACTAAGGTGATTGACCGGGACGGATCCAGGATTTTAAGTTAGTAGGGGCCAGAGTATAAGGAAAAAAAAAAAAAAACCCTCTAAATAAGATATTAAAAATTTATAAATACTCAAAATCGTTGTTTCTAAATACATTAAGATGCAATCATTTACCAACAAAGATAAAAACAAAACAAAAAAAATGTTTTTTTTTTAATACTAGGCTGGTTATGATTTTTTTTTTTTTTTTTTGTTGAAGTTAGTGCATTCATAGTGGTGGTGCTAAAAATTTTAGCTTTTAGCACTTTAAAAAACTACTTTATTTATTTTACCACTTCACTTTACAATACACCCAATATCAAATGTTCTATTTTTTTTTTTTATCACTTCATTGAAAATAATATAAACAACTCATTAAAATAATGAAGGAAGTGAGAAAATTTGAGTTTTTTAATTGAAGGAAAATATATAATCTTAATAAAATATTTTATTTTATTTTTAACAACTTGCTATTGTCAACTGGTATTTATACCAGTTTACTATAGTTGCAAAAAATTTATCTTTAGCTTCTCCAATAGCACATGATCTTTTGGTTCTTTGTTGGTAAAATAGTTTTTTTTTTTTACTAAAATACAATCACCATTGCAAATGTTTTGATTATTTTTGTTAAGTTTTTGGGTTAGATAGTTGCTATTTAAGTGAGGCTAGTTAGACTTATTGAGGAGAAAGTGGCCTAAACTTTTGGAAAGGAGGTCTAATTACAAAAATGAAATATATTATAACTATAAAAAATATTAAAAAATTAAAAAAAAAAAAATTGGACCGGGGGGCCTGAGCCCCCTTGGGCCCCCACTTGGGTCCGTCCTAGTGATTGACAAAAACAATTTATTTAGTAAAAGAACAAGGTGAAGACTCCATAATGGGAAGTTCAAACAACTAATTTGTAGAAATAAGATTGCATTAACACTGAAATAAACACATTCCAAAGGAAAAACAACTTTTTCCCGTGGTGTTGGGTTTCAAGAAGTAGGACTCACACACTTCTACCTACTTTTCTCGTTTCTCTTTCAACATTTCTCGATCCCCTTTTCAATTGTTAGCCCCCCCCCCCCCCCCTTTTATAGGCATGTCATCTTCCCTTATCCTCACAGTTGGATTTGCTAGGATATTTTTTCATTCTTTATTGGTTTCCCTTCTTTCTTATCTAGAAACAGGACTTTTGGTTGTATTTGTACTGTTCAGGTTGTCTCATATGTATTTAATGCGGCCGAGGTTAGGTAGAGAACCTCTCATTAATGTAGAAGTAAAGATTTCTATTATCCTTATCTGTTTAGGAGATTTCTCGAGGCTATATTGGGACACTTGGTGGATTATCAGTGCTTATGATAAGGCTCCTGGAGATGGGGTGTACTATGAACTTCGTGGGAACGTTTCATAGAGATTCTCTTTGCTTCCTAAGTAGATGGGCCTGGCCCATTCCACTCTATGGGATCTTTTAGGCATTTGGGCCTTAGCCTCGGGTGTAAATTCTTCCATCCCCCCATAGTTTATATATATATATATATATATATATATATATATATATATATAATTTATGTGAGATGTGAAAAGAATTGTTGATCATTGATCAATGACAATGACATAGACACACCCACAGGTACAAACCTTACAATATATTTAAAAGCTATGACTTCGAAAAATTAGGGGAAAAAAAAGGATACATATGGGAAAATAATCACCTTCGGCACGTGGGTTCCAGTTAGCTCAACTGATAAAGTCTCTGATGGTTGTATAAGAGATCTGGGGTTCAATCCCCGCCTACACCAAAAACTGATTGGTGTCTTGGTCTGATGATAAAGAGCTATCATCAGGAGCGGACGCCATAAGTTAAAATTCTCTCAAAAAAAAAAAAAATCACCTTCGGCACTTTAAAATACACATTATTATTATTATTTTAAAATAAGGAATGCTTTTGGTCATCCCCAATTGCACATTTGATGTTAGTTTTTGTAGGTTTAGTCTGAATGCCTGATGGCTCTTTTTAAGGGCGACTTTTGTCTTTTGGATAATTGTCCTCTACAATTTAGGGTCCGTTTGGATACAGCTGAAAACTGAAAACTGAAACTGAAAACTGAAAAATACTGTAGCAAAATAATTTTTAAATGTGTAAATAGTACCGTGAGACCCATTTTTGATATTTTTTTCTTAATAAAGTGATTGTGGGTCCTATGAACAGTGTACAAACAGTATATGAACAGTAAAATTTGTCTCTGCACAGTAAAATTTGTCTCCCGCACAGTGCATGAACAGTACTTTTACTGTTCATTCGCTGAAAATAAAAAAATAAAAAAAAATTTCTTAAACGCAAACGTGCGTTTGGGAAGCGCAAAACGCGCTTCCCAAACGCATTCTTAGTGTGTTTAGCAAAAATTATTTTTGCCAACTTATTTTACTATTCAACTTATTTTTGTTACTATTTATGGGCCCCACTGCACTTTTTGATACTATTCATGGGTCCCACAATACTATTTCAACTAACTTTTACCTTTGTCTACAATACTTTCAGAAAAAATTTTCAGTTTCAGCAAAATAAGCAAATCCCAAACAGACCATTAAAGAAAAGTTTGAGAAGAAGAAAAATAGGTGATTGCATTAGGAAAAAAACTATCCACATCACATGCGTTTCGCACATGCAATGAGGTTTTATTTTATTTTATTTTACTTTATAGTGTTTTAATTTTTCATTCATTCCAATTTGAGGTTTACACGTTTTCTCATTAATATTACGCATTTAGAACTACTAATACAACCAAGAGTGTTATGAGGCTAGTTTCAAAAAATGAACAAATATTACACGTTTATTTTGTAGCAAAAAACAAAAACCTGTGTTTTTATTTTATATATATAATTTTTATTTTGAGGATCTAATTATTAAGTAGATAAAATAATTTGAAAATCAACGAGAGAGTGACACTATTTTTTGGCAATATTTTAGTGGAAGTTAGAGTTGTATTTTTACCTGATTGTCTTTTAGTTTTGTCTCTACTTAAACATAAGAGTGTAGGGGTATTTTTAAACTAAAAAAATAGGATTCCAAATAGAGGAAGCCCCTTAAATAGTAGTATAGATAAGAAGACAAAAACTTTCCATTCAGAGATCCATTGGTTAAAGGTAAGGCTAACGAAGTTAAGTTAAGGTACACCAAACAAATCGCAAGCCACCTGTCTTAAGAGTCAAATTTACTAGCTATTAAATTATCATTTGATTAACATTTTTTTTTATGGACAAATAAAAGAATTTTCAAACTAAGATTTAAATATAATTCATCCTACGTCTCAACCAAATTTTGAAAACAAAACAAACACACAATAAAACAAAACAAAATAAGGACAAGAAAAATATGAATAATCAGTAATGTATAGCACACTTTTTTTTTTACTCTATTATTATTATTATTATTATTATTATTTTTGGGGGTAGTGTTGTACTGAACAGTTTCTTTATAATTGAACACTAACGTAATGGTCCATACTGCAGGCTTTTCTCGGGAGATCAAGGAGCAAGAAAGGGAATTTTGCTGTTCATATTACACAATAGATGCTTATAAGCTATTCTCGCTATTCATTACATTGTTATGAAAGAATGTCTTGAATAAAGAATAACATGAAATTTTATTATATTCAAATTAATAAGGTTGTCAATTATTGAGTTAAGAGTATCAAGAGATTAATTAAGTTTTTGATGATTGAATAAGAGATTTAGGATTTAATCTCATCCTACACCAAAAATCAATTGGTGTTTTGGTTTAATGATAAAGAGTAATTATCAGGAACGATTGTTATAAGTTGAAATTATCTTTTAAAAAAAAAAAGTATTGAGCAGAGAGATTTCAAAGAATATTATTTTTATAATTATATATATATACTAAAAGGTAGACATGGATGCAACATGCAAGAAGTTTTTATAAAGTAATTGGGATTTCTTATTGAATTAATATTTATAAAACATTTTTTTTCTTATCCACAATTAAGGCCGTCTTGGATCTGCAACCTTACAAAAAATATATAGGTTCAATAATTTATCAGTTTGGAGCACCATGATATTGGATAGACTAAGAAGTAAGGTCAAGAAAAAAATCTCTTTCTCTCTCTTTTTTTTTTTTTTTTAATATAATTTTTTTTAGGCAAGACCAAGACCATACACTACAGTGATTCAGATGGAAGAAATGTGCTTCACGGCGATTATAAAAATGACAATACCTAATTTAAGAAAAGTTAGTGGCAACCTGCAGCTCTGGTGGATTGCCCAATAAATCGTCTTCATGCATTTGATTATTGAGAAATGTGTGTCAATCATGAGCTTTACACACTCAGCCAGTTTATTTTAATTTTGGTTTCGCGTACTCAGTACTCACCCACTCGTGGAAAGCAGAAACAAGTATTGATGGTTGATGGGGTCAGAAATTGCGCAACAATGGGCCTGACGGATTCGGACTCATGGGCCGGCATTAAGGATGGGCCTGGTGCTTAGCATTACTTAAAATACTTGGTGTACACGTATGGAATCCTAGAGAGATCAGAATGTCCGCATAAGGATGATTCTAGAAGGTCAGCCTTGATGGAAAGCCCACCCTACGAAGAAGTGCTTGTCCATCACGTTTGGGATTGCTCATTGTAGAATCCTAAAAGGAAAGGACTTCTAGTCCAAGGAAGGGAAGCCGACTTTCTACTACTATAAAAGCACTAATGCTCTCATAAACCGAGGTACGCATAATTTACCCTCTCTAGCACTCTAGAGTTGAGAACAATTCTAACTTGACCGTCGGAGGGTACTTGGTCGACACCACACCGGTGCCCACGGCGAGATTACTTTCTTCTTCTTGCAGGTTGCATTGGTGAGCGAGGATTCTGCAAACTCACTGGTGATATTCACGGCATCATCAGTTGGCGCCGTCTGTGGGAAACGCGAAGAAGTTAAGCCAGATCATCGCCTCCCGGACATAAGAGTTGCATGGTACTCACTCGCTCGATGGCTACCACCACCAACGCGTAAGAAGAGGATCCACCGAGATCTACTGCATTAGAAAGACAGGTCCAGACTCTTATGACGGCAGTAGAACGACTCACAAAGCAAAACCATGATCTGGAGGAGCAGCTACGCCAGAAGGAGGCAGGACCTAACCCTCAGGAGCAAAACCAGGAAGGAAACAGCGCCAAACGAAGGGAGCAGGAGAAGCCAGAAGACAGCAACGCCCCAAGCCGACCGGAGCGGCAAAACGTAAGCCTTCCGTCTCTCATGGATTTTGCCCCTCCGCCAATCGTCGCGGAGATGCAGGCGATGAAGGAACAAATGGAGGTCATGATGAACGCACTCAAGGGGCGAGTATCTTCTGATCTTGATGACTTGGTGAACAGGACAGACTCACCGTTCACCACGCCCGTCAACTCATTCCCCCTGCCACAGAAGTTCCGGATGCCCCAGATCGAAAGTTACGACGGGGTCAAAGATCCACTCGATCATCTAGAGACCTTCAAAACACTGATGCACCTTCAGGGTGTACCTAACGAGATTATGTGTAGGGCGTTCCCGACCACGCTGAAGGGGCCTGCGAGAATTTGGTTCAGTAGGTTAACACCGAACTCCATCAATACTTTCAAGGAGTTGAGCGCCCTGTTCACCTCACACTTCATAGGCGGACATCGATACAAAAAGTCCACCGCGTGCTTAATGAACATCAAGCAGCGAGAAGACGAAACACTGCGAGCCTACATAACACGTTTCAACAAAGAAGCCTTTTCGATTGATGAAGCTGACGATAAAATACTCGTGGCCGCGTTCACTAGCGGACTGCGGAAGGGTAAGTTCTTGTTTTCCTTGTACAAGAATGACCCAAAAACCATGACGGATGTTCTCTACAGGGCTACTAAGTACATGAATGCAGAAGATGCGCTGCTGGCCCGTGAGGAAAGGCCAAAGAAGAGGAAAAGGCAGGAGGACACAAGACAAGATAGGGGACGAAAGGTTACTAGAACCGGGGATCAACGCGAAGAAAAACGCTACAGACCCCCCACCGGGAGATTCACCAATTTCACTTCGTTAACCACCCCGATCGACCAAGTCTTGATGCAAATCAAAGATGAAGGAGCTTTGACCTTCCCTGGAAAGTTGAAGGGAGACCCCAACAAAAGACCAAGAGACAAGTATTGTCGCTTTCACCGAGACCACGGGCACGACACATCTAACTGCTATGACCTGAAGCAGCAAATTGAGGCCCTAATTAGGCAGGGGAAGCTACAGAGGTTCGTTAGCAGGGAAAGAACTGATGCACCGGAAGGACGGGCCCCCCGACTAGAAAACGAGCGCCCTAAACCACCCATAGGAGATATCCGAATGATTGTAGGGGGCACGACTGCAGCCGGATCTTCCAAAAAAGCCCGCAAAACCTACCTCAGGATGGTCCATAGCGTCCAACTTACAGGATCTGTACCAAAGATGCCGCGAACGAGTAATCCCGTCATAAACTTTTCAGAAGATGACGCGCGGAGACTTCACCATCCTCATGACGACACGCTAGTAGTCAGCCTCCAGGTTGGGGACTATAATATGCACCGGGTCCTAGTCGACAACGGCAGCTCAGCCGACATCCTTTACTATCCGGCAATCCAGCAGATGAGAATTGGCAGGGAACAATTGTCCCCAACGAACGCCCCACTCGTAGGATTTGGGGGTACAAAGGTATTCCCATTGGGCGCAATAACGCTAGCTGTGACGGCAGGTGACTATCCTCAGCAGATCACCAAGGAGATAATGTTTCTCGTGGTCGACTGCTCGTCAGCCTATAATGCCATCCTCGGACGACCCACTCTCAATTCCTGGAAAGCGGTAACTTCAACATACCACCTCATGATCAAATTCCCGACGGAGTATGGGGTAGGAGAACTGCGGGGAAATCAAATAGCAGCACGAGAATGCTATATTGCCATGTTAGAGATGGAGGATCAACAGCAGACGATGTGTATCGGGAAGCAGCGAGCATTAGCAGAACCAGTTGAAGAGCTGGAAGAAGTAAGACTTGATGACACACGGCCTGAACGAATAACAAAGATCGGCACACTAGCCAGTTGGCCTATACGGCAGATGATCACGACTTTCCTAAGAAATAACCAAGATGTCTTCGCCTGGAATCATGAAGACATGCCAGGAATCGACCCCTCAATCATGGTCCACAGATTAAATGTGTCGCCCTCCTTCCCTCCAGTCCGACAAAAGAAGCGAGTCTTCGCCCAGGAACGAGATAAGGCCATAGCTGAGGAAGTTGGGAAGTTACTGAAGGCAGGTTTCATCCGGGAAGTATACTATCCCGACTGGCTGGCAAACGTCGTGATGGTTAAAAAGGCCAACGGAAGCTGGAGGATGTGCGTAGATTTCACGGATCTCAACAAGGCCTGCCCCAAAGACAGCTACCCACTCCCACGGATAGATACACTTGTAGATTCAACTGCAAGACACCAGCTTCTAAGTTTCATGGATGCTTTCTCTGGCTACAACCAGATCATGATGGACGAATCTGACCAGGAGAAGACCTCTTTTGTCACGAGTCAGGGACTATTCTGCTACAAGGTGATGCCTTTTGGACTCAAAAATGCTGGAGCAACATACCAAAGGCTAATGAACAAGATGTTTGCACATCAGATCGGCAGGAATGTTCAGGTTTATGTTGACGACATGTTGGTTAAAAGCATGCACGAAGAAAATCACCTAGACGACCTCAGAGAAACATTCGATACACTACGATCATTCAACATGAAGCTGAATCCGAACAAGTGTGCATTCGGGGTAACAGCGGGGAAATTCTTGGGTTACATGGTATCCCAAAGAGGGATAGAGGTCAACCCGGAGAAGGTACGGGCAATAATGGAGTTGGAACCACCAAGGACGATAAAGGAGGTCCAAAGCTTAAATGGAAAGATCGCGGCTTTAAACAGGTTCGTCTCAAGGGCAACGGATAGGTGCTTGCCATTTTTCCGCACACTGAGGAAGTCATTTGAGTGGACGGATGAATGCCAAACGGCTTTCAACGAGCTAAAAACCTATCTCTCGTCACCGCCACTGCTCAGTCCGTCCGTACAAGGTGAGAAACTCTACCTTTACTTGGCAGTATCGGGTGCCGCGGTAAGCGCGGCATTAGTGAGAGAGGATGACGGCGTTCAGAAACCCGTCTACTTTACAAGCCGCGCACTCCGTGGAGCAGAAGAGAGGTACCCTCAAATGGAGAAATTGGCTTTCGCGTTAGTAATCGCCGCGCGGAGACTTAAGCCATACTTCCAAGCGCATACGATCATTGTCTTAACAGACAAGCCACTGAGGAAAGCCATGGACAGCCCAGAAGCAGCCGGGAGAATGGCCTTATGGGCAATAGAGCTTAGCGAGTTCGATATACAGTACCGCCCGCGGACGGCCATCAAAGGGCAAGCAGTAGCGGACTTCATCGCCGAATTCACACTCGGGGAGGAGCAGCTGATAGAAAACAAGGAACAATGGAGTATCTATACCGACGGATCCTCAAACAGAAGAGCCGGAGGAGCCGGAGTAGTGATTAAAACTCCGCAGGGGGACACGATACAATGCATGATCCGGTTGGATTTCCCAACAACCAACAACGAGGCGGAGTATGAAGCCTTGGTAGCAGGACTAGACCTTGCAGAGGCCGCAGGAGCAAAAAGCATAGTTGCCCACTGCGACTCCCAAGTGGTAACAAATCAGATCAAAGGCGACTACGAATGCAAAAACGATAGAATGAGGAGGTATTTTGAAGAAGTGAAGTACCGGACCAGCAGCCTCGAAGTCGAATTCTTTCAGATCCCAAGGGAAGAAAACGAATGGGCTGACCACCTAGCAAAAGCTGCATCTGCCGAATTCATGCTGGTTCCTGAACAGGTATTATCATTCGTCCAAATATCACCACTTATCGCTGACGGAGCAAATATGCAGGTAGTAAACACTGAGTATAATTGGACCACGCCATTGATCTCCTACCTGAAGGCTGGGGTGTTACCAGAAGAAAAGGGCGCTGCAAGAAAGTTGAAGGTCCAGGCCTCGCGTTTCGTGCTGATAAAAGACGTCCTATATAAAAGGGGTTTTTCGCGACCGTACTTGAGGTGTTTATGCCGAGAGGAAGCAGACTACGTGATGAGAGAAATACACGAGGGTATCTGCGGGAACCACTCGGGCGCACGATCGCTAGTACACAAAATGATCCGAGCAGGATACTACTGGCCTACAATGATGAAGGATGCACAATCCTATGTCCAATCTTGCGACAGATGCCAAAGGTTTAGCAATCTCATCAGGCAGCCGTCCGAGGAACTGACACCTATGACGGCTCCCTGGCCATTCGCGCAATGGGGACTTGATATCATGGGCCCGTTCCCAACGGCTATCCGGCAGCTGAAGTTCTTGGTAGTCGGCATAGACTACTTCACCAAGTGGGTCGAGGCAGAAGCCTTAGCCACGATAACAGAGAAAAACATCCGGAGCTTCGTCTGGAGAAACATTATATGCAGGTACGGGATACCCAGAGTGCTGGTCTCTGATAACGGTAGGCAATTCGACAACAGCGCGTTCAGAAATTTCTGCTCGGAGCTAGGGATCAAGAATCACTACTCGTCACCCGCACATCCACAGGCGAATGGGCAAGTCGAGGTCACAAACCGGTCCCTGCTCAAAATAATCAAGACCCGTCTGGAAGGGGCAAAGGGAATCTGGCCGGACGAACTACCAAGCGTCCTGTGGGCATACAGAACCACAGCAAGAACTCCCACTGGAGAAACACCGTTCCGACTTGCATATGGAGCTGAAGCGGTCATTCCAGCTGAAGTGGGTCTCACGAGCTACAGGGTAGAGAGCTACGACAAAGATAAGAACGAAGAGGCTATGCGCCTCCAGCTTGATCTAGTGGACGAAGTCAGAGCGACAGCGGAGCAGAGGTTGGCGCGTTATCAAAACCTCATGGCGAAACACTACAACAACAAAGTGAGGCACAGAGACTTCCAGGTCGGGGATCTTGTATTACGAAAAGTAATGGGCGCCGCCAGAGATCCTTCACAAGGAAAGCTCGGCCCCAACTGGGAAGGACCCTACAGGATCACGTCATGGCAAAGAAAGGGCACCTACAACCTTGAGACGATTGACGGGCAAAAGCTGCAGCACCCTTGGAACACGGAGCATCTTCGGAAATACTACCAGTAGGAAAAACATGAGGAACCGGCGATCTCCAAGTTTATTTTATTTTTTGACTACAATTTACAAGCTTTTCTTTCACCTTTGCTACAATCTTTTTGTGCCTTTTTAAGCCCAAGGGGGCAGGTACTTTTGCCAGAATAAATTTTCATTAAAGGAGAATATTCAGACACAACTTCGATCTTCCACATGAATGTTTTATTACGAATTAATACAGACAACGGAGTCCAAAAATGGACGGATCACTCAATGAGTGAAAACAGTCCACAAAGTGGACGGATCATTATCCACTAAGTGGACGGACTACCAAAAGGGTGAACTACCCTATAAAGTCCAAAAATGGACGGATCACTCAATAAGGGAAAACAATCCACAAAGTGGACGGATCATTATCCACTAAGTGGACGGACTACCAAAAGGGTGAACTACCCTATAAAGTCCAAAAATGGACGGATCACTCAATGAGTGAAAACAGTCCACAAAGTGGACGGATCATTATCCACTAAGTGGACGGACTACCAAAAGGGTGAACTACCCTATAAAGTCCAAAAATTGACGGATCACTCAATAAGGGAAAACAATCCACAAAGTGGATGGATCATTATCCACTAAGTGGACGGACTACCAAAAGGGTGAACTACCCTATAAAGTCCAAAAATGGATGGATCACTCAATGAGTGAAAACAGTCCACAAAGTGGACGGATCATTATCCACTAAGTGGACGGACTACCAAAAGGGTGAACTATCCTATGATGTCCAAAAGTGAACGGATCACTCAATGAGTAAAAATAGTCCACAAAGTGGACGGATCATTATCCACTAAGTGGACGGATTACCAAAAGGGTGAACTACCCTATAAAGTCCAAAAATGGACGGATCACTCAATGAGTAAAAACAGTCCAGAAAGTGGACGGATCATTATCCACTAAGTGGACGGACTACCAAAAGGGTAAACTACCCTATAGTCCAAAAATGGACGAATCACTCAGTAAGTGAAAACAGTCCAAAAACGGACGGATCATTATCCGCTAAGTGGACGGGACACAAAAACGGTGAACTATCCTACAGTCCAAAAATGGAAACACTTTATAAGTGAAAAGTCCATAAAGTTGACGGATCGCTGTCACTTAAATGAACGGGTCAGTTCACAAAGTGGACGGATCACAAAAAGTAGCACAAAGTCCAAAAGTGGACGAAGCAGCATAACAAAAATAACTTTGGACAAACCACACAGAATGATGTGTCCTCATGAGGACGGATCACCAAGGGTGGACAAGATCAATAATAGTGAAATATCATTAAACTCCACAATATGGACGAATTAAAATGTTGGCTAGAAATACTCTCATCTTCATGAGGACGGGTATGTGAGAAAGTGCCGAACAGAAAAAGTAAGCGTAAAAATAAAATAGAAACATTAATAAACGGATAAAAAGCCCCGACGGGCAACTGTTTAATACAAAAAAGGAAGAACGGATTGAGTTCAAACAACAGATTACAAGATAAAATATCAGTCTACTTTGTCCAGGCCGGCATCTTGGACATCCTTTGACGGGGCCGACTCTCCGTCACCCTGAGGCACATCGTCACCAAAAAGGTCGTCCGTATTTTCTGAAGCGGCAGGCACAACAGACGTCTGATCCTGGTCGTTGACGTTAACCATTGATACGTCCAGATCAGGATAGGTTTTTTTGAGCTGACGGAGTGCATCATCAAAGCCTTGAAGGAACGAACCTCCCAGCTCTCTTAACAAACCGTCGGAATCTCGGTACTCACAAACCGCATCTTCCTTGGCCTGACGGAGTTTTTCCTTCAAGACCTCTATTTCCTGGTCTTTAGTTTTCAAGACTTTCCCAGCTTCTTCCGTCCTCTGCTCAAGCTCTTTTCTCTCCTGCTCACATAAGTCGAACTTCTTTTCCATTGTATATTTCCATTTATGAAGTTGGACGAGTTCGTCTTCCGTCTGCTCTGCCTTCGCCCGTACACGTTCCAGAGCTGCCTCTCGTTTTAAACAACGGTCCATTAGGCCCTTCATCATAACCAAGGACTGAAATAAAAAAAAGGGGGGGTGTTAGAGTAAAGCAAAAATAAGTTGACGGACTCAGACCAACAAGTAAAGTTACCTGTGCAACGGCGAACAGACCCGTCTCCCCCATGGCCTCCGTCGAGTGATTGGCCAGGTCCTCATAGTCCTCCGAAGAAAGAATCGACGTTAGCCTCTCCAGAGCAAATTTTGAGTCGTCACGGAGAAGGGGTGGAGGCTTCTCCTGGCTGGTGGACGGAGCCTTCATTAGGCCCTTACCAACCCCATGCTTAGCTGGGGTGACGGTCTTTGCACCTTTAGCCATCAATCCGACGACAGGCTCTAAGGGAATTTTCTGTTGCTTAGGTGGACGGTCAGACTTGGACGACTGTTTTCTTTTTGCTGATGACACCGTCCCCTTGGGCACGACAACCTCCCCCGTCACCTTTTGCCTGACGGCCTGTGACTTAATCAGTGCTCTCCTCTTTGCGTCGTCCATCTCTGCGAAATATGACGGAAGGAATTATTTGTGAACGATATAAAAAATAATAAAATAAAAAAAAGTTGACGGGCTCACGTCTGTGAATCCTCTCGTCGTATTTAATGGCTTCTTGAGTAGGCTCAGGACCGTCACAGTACCAATGTATTGTTCTCGGATTCACCAATTTGGCCCAAGTCCTTTCTTCCGGCTTAGTCTTTTGGAAAATCTTCTCAAGAAAACTGTACTCGTCAAGGTTAACTTGTGGGCGCCGTCTACCTGCAGAGACTGAAGACGGTTAGAAAGTCAATGTTAATGGACGGGTATTAATAGGATTACAAAATGTAATGACGGGTGCATACGAGATGATTGTATTACTCCCCAAGTTGTGTCGACGGGCATGTACTCCGTCTCTCCTGGATTGTTCATCCACTTGTCACCCTCAAGGAAGAAATAACGGCTCTTCCAGTCTCTATTTGAGTCGGGGGTCTCAAAGATAACCTTCAACAAAGGGCTTCTACAAGCAAAACTATACATCCCCTTTGATCTATCTATCTCGTCCGGACGGTAGCAATGAAGGAATTCACGCACCGTCAATCTCCTTTCACCGTCCGACATCGCACCATAAAGAATCTCCATTGCTATGAAGACCCTCCAGGCGTTCGGAGATATTTGGGTGACGGACAGTCCCAAATAATGTAAAAGTTCTCTATGGAGTGTACTTAGCGGAAACCGAAGTCCGGCCTTCAGCATCTGCTCGTACACTCCGACACCCTCCACACCTTCATAGTAACACTTCTCCGACACGTAAGGTAGACGGATGGGGATGTAATCTGGAATTTGGAAGTTTGCTCTAAAAGTGCTGAAGTGTCTATCCTTGATGATCGATCTGAAATTATGCACCGTCCACTCTGGTAGCATGATGAACTCCCTTAGTCCATCAGCACCAACGACGGGCCCCAGCGCTTGATCCCCGTCATCATCATAAGAACCTTCTTCAACCATCTCCATATCCTCATTTGCTGAGGATGAAGAAGAGGAAGACGGACTCCTATCTTCACCGGGACTCTCCTGGTCTCTTTGACCGGACGGGTATACCTCCTCGTATTCCGTCCCGTCACGAACCACTGACTGGTTACTTGACGCACTAGACATTGCCTACAATTAACGACGAAACCTAAGACTGACGGGTCTAAATGTAATGACGGGTGTGTATGACTAAACAAAATATAAGCAGGAAATACAACTTCAGAAAAAATGATGAGATGAGAATAAGTACTCACCACACTTGGTGATTTTTAGTCGACGGTCGAGTAGTTGACGGATATAGATTCTCGACGGAGTGCTCTGACAAAATTGACGACTCTGCTCTGACACGGTATTTGGCCGAAAATAATGGAAATGAAGGGAGAGAGGTGTGTTATTTATATAAGTGGTGCACGGAAGACAAAGCAACGCTTTGATCCAATGCACCGTCCAATCGAAATACGACACGTGGCATACCTCATAAATGTTGACAACCTGTCAACACGCATCCGCAGAGAGTACCCCTTAGGGAACCGTCAACCTTGTCAAATTTTCAACCGACATCATAAACAGTACCTGATCGCCATCTAAATTGTATTTGACCGTCACCCTAATGATCCGACCACTTAAAATCATGACGGATCATAGGGTGAAGGGGGCAACTGATGGGGTCAGAAATTGCGCAACAATGGGCCTGACGGATTCGGACTCATGGGCCGGCATTAAGGATGGGCCTGGTGCTTAGCATTACTTAAAATACTTGGTGTACACGTATGGAATCCTAGAGAGATCAGAATGTCCGCATAAGGATGATTCTAGAAGGTCAGCCTTGATGGAAAGCCCACCCTACGAAGAAGTGCTTGTCCATCACGTTTGGGATTGCTCATTGTAGAATCCTAAAAGGAAAGGACTTCTAGTCCAAGGAAGGGAAGCCGACTTTCTACTACTATAAAAGCACTAATGCTCTCACAAACCGAGGTACGCATAATTTACCCTCTCTAGCACTCTAGAGTTGAGAACAATTCTAACTTGACCGTCGGAGGGTACTTGGTCGACACCACACCGGTGCCCACGGCGAGATTACTTTCTTCTTCTTGCAGGTTGCATTGGTGAGCGAGGATTCTGCAAACTCACTGGTGATATTCACGGCATCATCAATGGTGTCAACTTTCCAAGTGCCTTAATCAATTGGCGAATATACGGTTTATCTTGTATTCAGATTTGTTTTGTGTGTCACAGTTCATAAATATATTGAAATGGCTGCATTGTCAAACAACCTTAAAGACTATTATGCCTGTCAACATGGGCGCACCAAGTTTTGAAAACTGAAATCATTTTTTTTTAAATAAATTCTATTGGATTTGAATTTATAAGGCTCCCTTAAGAGCACTCACAGCAGTGGTGCTATATAGGTATAATGCTATTTTTTAGCTCCAAATATCAAAAAACCTTCACGCAGCAGAGAAGCTAAATCTAAAAAATTTAGCTCCTCAGCTACAGTGCACATCTATCTTTAGATGTGCACTGTAGCTCAAAGCTAAAAAAAAATATTTTTTTTTATTACACTTCTCTCTCCTCTCTCATTAAAATATTCCATTCCTTCTCTCTCTCTCTCTCTCTCTCTCTCCGGCTTCTCTTCTTTCTTCTTTCTTCCTCAATTTTTTTTTTCTCTCTAGCTCACCGGTCTCTCATCTCCCTCATCCTTCAGCTCGCCGGCCTCCCTCATCCCTCAGCTCGTCGGTCAATTTTTTTTTTTTTTCTCTCTAGCTCGCCGGCCTTCCTCATCTCCCTCATCTCTCTAGCTCGACTGCCCAGTGCCGACAGAAGCCCAGCCCAGCGCCGACCACTCCTCACACTGGGCTGGGCTGGGCTTCGGTGGATTTTTGTGCTCGTTGTGCTCATTCCTTTTGCGCCGACCGAAGCCCATTCCTTTTGTGCTCGTTGTGGATTTTTTTTTGCTATGGACTGCCGGTAGTGGTGGTGGTGTTGGTGTTTTCCGATCTGTTGTGGGCAAGTGGGCTTGTGTTTGTGTTTGTGGCAGTGGGCTTGTGCTTGTGGGTTTTTTTTTTTTTTTTTTTTTTTTGCTGTGGACTACCGATAGTGGTGGTGGTGGTGGTGTTGGTGTTTTTCGATCTGTTGTGGGCAAGTGGGCTTGTGTTTGTGTTTGTGGCAGTGGGCTTGTGCTCGTTGTGGGTTTTTTTTTTTTTTTTTTTTTTTTGATGTGGACTGTCGGTAGTGGTGGTGGTGGTGGTTGTGCCTGTGGTTGACGGTAGAGGTGGTTGAGTTTGGTGGTGTAATATTTTTTTGGTAGTGGAATATATTATTTTATTGTAGTGGTTATAATATTTTATTGTGATGTTTATATTATTTTATTATGTTGAAAGCTAAAATAGATCCACTGCTGCAGCATGTGTGTAGGTAAAATAGATAAAGTAACTTTTGGTGGAGCTAAATTGCTAAAAATTTAGCTCCACTGCTGTGGATGCTCTTATCATTGGGTCAAGGTACTAATGATTTTTTTTTAACATATATAGGATTTTTTTTTTTTTTTTTTGAGAAGGAACATATATAGGATTTCATCATAAATCTTTTTTTTTTTTTTTTATAAGAATAGAATATAAATTCAATACATCCTAAGCCAAAACAGACTTAATCATACTGGGATTTTCCTCTATCCATGTTACTTAATCATCAATATGAAAAGAGATTACATAATATTTTATCATAAATCTTTTATTTAATGAAAAGAGATTTTATCAATTGAATAAATTACCGATAAATCAAGGTATTAATGATTTTTTTCCACTCTTTTTGTTTAGGTAGGATCTGATTCCAAACCCCTATAACAACAAATTTTACCAGCTAAGGTGATGGAAACCCACAATACTGAACCAAATATGAAATTTAGTTAATAATGTAGTCCATTCAAGCAGTAGAAAAATGTAAATGGCATTTACAACCAACATATTGATGTAGGGTGTGTTTGAATAGAACTTATTTTGCTGAAATTGAAAAATGAAAATTGAAAACACTATAGCGAAATATTTTTTAAATGTGTGAATAGTGCTGTAGGACCCATTTTTAATGAAAAAGTTGTTGAAAAGTGTAATTTGTGAGATTGTGAACAGTGCACGGAAGTACTATTCACAGTTGACTTGTCAACAATTGTGGGCTTAACAAAAAAAAAGACAAAACGCGCTACAGTGCAAACGTGGACGTGGGATAATTTCTATCCAAACATATACGTAATAACTTGACTTGAATTATTTTTGCCAAATGTTTTGCAATCTATTACAATAAGAGCTTTGAAGCCCAATCATCTCAATTGATAGAAGCCAATCTATTGCAATAAGGTCTGGGCAAAATGAAAAATCATGATGGTAGGCGATGGTATTGGTTAGACAATAATTTCAGTTAATAGAAACCACGTCCGGTGGGGGGACATATAAATCAGCTACAATTGGAAATTAAGGACTACCAACACCTATTTTTTCTTTTTAATTCAATTAAGCTCTAAAAAAATAAACTAACTTAACTATATAATGATTTATAATATTTCCTTTTGTTATGTGCAGATGTTAAAGGCCAATAGTTTATCTCGGTGAACATTATATTTGAGAACGCAGCACAACCAAACGAAGGCCAAGTTGTGGCACATCCAACTTTGACCTTTTATATTCAAGATGCCCTTGATGCGTTTCAAAGATGTGATTATCTACGAAGGCAAGTTCAATAAGGACAATCTAATACGATAACTACTCAAAGTTGTGAAACTCCAAGTGGAAATATAGGCTTCCATTTCATTTGTGTAATATATATGGAGATGCAAACCTACTCACCTCATCAAATCCAACTCCCACATACCTTGGTCAACCACAAAGGGCCTACTCAACAACAACGTTTATGCAATAATACATGGGCAAAATTATCATGTTAGAAGGGTAGCTAAGGTGGAATCAAACCTTTGAATCCATTATATTTTATGGAGAGTACAAAAACTGTGGGCTAGGTGCAACACATAGAAGCAAGTGAAGTGGCCAGGTGCTCATGTTCTAGATTCTCTCAAGCCCAGGATTACACAGACTCTCAATTTCTCCATGGAGACACATGGTTGCCTTCTACTCTCATACGATGGAGGATTAGCAAGCTAAACAAATGTATTAGTAATATTAGCATGCAAATAAATAAAGCATGTTGTTAAGAACTTTAATCTGCACATGATAGTAATTTGAAGCTTTAACTCATAAATTTATATATATTTATTACATCAAGTGCTAATATAACAAAAATCAATATTACTATTAGCCAAATTGCATCTAAATATTAGAAGTCATTGCAATGCTAACCTTCTTTTTTTTTTTTGGAGAATAATTGCAAAGCTAACTTAAAAACTAATTATAAGTTATTGTATTAATAATAATTCTTTGCAATAACTTATATATTTTCATTGCAATAGAGGTTGAAATTTCTTTTACATTAGAAAAATTCGTTGTGATAGTTTAAAATAAAGATATCATTGTAAAAATCCAATGCTAATTATTTTTACAATCTATTGCAACAAATATCTTAAAGTTATAGTCTATTGCAATGAAAATATTGTTGCAATAACCCGATAATAATAATTTTTCAATCTATTGCAATGAGAAAACATGAAGCAATAGGATATCACAACCACCATATCCATGCAAAACTTGAACTAGATTATTTTTTTACAATAATTTTGTAATATATTACAACAAGAGTTATGAAGTAATATTTATTATTACAATATATATTTTTGTAACATTTGGAGTTTATTGCAATGAATTTTTTTGTTGCATGGACCTATTACCTTTAATTTTATTGCAACATCTCGCATTGATTATTATGTTATTATAATAGCAGCCTATTGTCACAATAATTTTCAAAAACAACATTACATAGCTTCCAAGACCCATCTTTCTTGCAATCCTTCTACCTTATATACATAGCACTTTTCTTAATATTTTCGAACCCTAAAGACCTATAAAATAGGGGTTAGATAAGAGAAATAAAGAAAGAATCATGTAAGAGCATAAATGTCTTATATATATATATTAAAATTGTCATTAACAACTACTTTTGTTTGGTTGAGACTTGGAATGACATGCTTATTAATCAATCCTAATAATATCATTTGTAAACAAAATTAGTAACCAAGAGTACAAACAATTAACATGATACATCTACATTTTCACCTTATCTAATTCTTAGATAGAAACATTCTACCTCATATGATATCATAACCTCTCATATGTACCTCTATATATATATATATATAGGCTAATTTATCTTTGCTTCCTACATTCTCTTATTTCTTCTTGTTAGAACTCTCTTCCTCTAATATTTCCATTCTCCTTCACAAATGGCTTCTTTCTTAAAGTTGTTCATTATCTTTCTCATTCTCCTCTATTCTTCCAATGCATGAAAGGGCTCCGGTGATAACACTTTTAAGTTTAATGTTGATTTTCCTCAATTCAAAGATTCATTGAAATTGAGTCATATGTGTTGTTCAATATGAAACCTCTACCATATCCAATTTTGAAAACCTTCTTAAAGATTGTCAATTTTCCAACATTCTTTATGAGTGTACAAAGTTGGATTTAACTTATGATGATTGGTGATGGTATTAACCAAACTTGTTAGGACATATGTGAATCATGTTAAGAACATATGTCATTTAGAATTGGTTAATCCTTTGACAAAACGCACTTTACTTGTAATTTGGTAGATCTAGGATGTGTTTAATACTTCAAGAAACATGTTGTTTACGTCAAGTATTAAAACCATGAAGATTGAACCAAGAAACAAGTGAAGAAGGGTTGTTTATTAAAGCTAGACAGATTCCCAACAGCTCTCAACAGATAATATCTATCGAGGTTTAATGAATCTCGACAGATATCTCAACATATACTATCTATCGAGGTCTTGACAGCTGCTTGACAAATGTATTTATCGAGAATTATGAAATCAAAATTTTCAGATCTGATTTTTGGCTCATGCTGACATGTATGTGTAGGGTTTCTTTTCTTACAACCCTAGACATATATAAGGCTTATTTTAAAAGTTGTCACATAAGAGAATACAAGGAGAACACATGCAAAAGGTGACCGAGTGCCTTATTCTCTCTACAAAAAGTTACTGCGTCTTTTGCGCCTTAGGGTTTTGTAATCAAGTGCTTCTTGATCTTCATTGTTGATGAAGTGAAGAGCTTTGCAGGCAACATCTTTTTCAAATTGGTGAGTTAGTCACGTACTGGAAACCGTGCATCATTGGTTAGTCACGTACTGGGATCCGTGCAAAAAGGGTGGCGTTCATATATTGAAGAGTTTAGAAGTTTTGAAGCTGTAGAAGGTTTCTGCTATAAGTTCATCTACGAGGATTGTAGAGTCTAGAGACAATAGTTTTGTACTAAATCTAAAACTTCTCTTTATTATAGTGAATTACTTTTCGGGAAGGTTTCCCCCCAGTTTTTTTAACTGTGAAACTAGTTTGTTTCATTGGTTTTCCTAGGTCATCATATCTTGTCTTATTTACTATTCCGCTGTGCATGATATTGATGTTTGTTTATTTTAATAAGGTTTATTCATAATAAATCTAATTAACAATTTGGGTTTAAAACTTGTTAATTCTATCAACCGAGGTCTAAATTTCCCAACAAGACTATCATTTCAAATAATAGAGTCAATGCCACTAGTTGCCAACATATGAATAAGCCTCTTTTGGTAATTAACAAAAACCAACATTCATGTCCTTCTTTATATTCTCTTAATGCAAAATTAATTATGAATAAATATATCTCAAAAAAAAATCATGAATAAATATTTGTAGAGCAATTACCTTCTAGTTTTGAAATTCTTAAAAAAAAAAAAAAAAAAAAAAAATTGTTCCACATCCCACAGTATTTTGTATAGAAAATTGATTCCTAAACAAGTTTAACCAATTTGGCTAAGCCACATCCCACAGTATTTTGTATAGAAAATTGATTCCTAAACAAGTTTAACCAATTTGGGTAAGCACCATTAATACTGAAAACAAAGCTCATACAATGAATAAGATAAGATGCTAGCATTTACATAGTTTTACAAAACATTGTTTATTCTAATATTGTCATTTTTTACATTCTCTTGTGCAACTATTGATGGTCAAAAATTCATAATTGTGAACATGTCATTTGAGAACACTGCAGGACACGAAGGAGGCCAATCTATGGCACTTTAATTAGACTCCAACTTTCCAATCTTCTATTGCTATGGTATTAGGGATTACCAAGGTTCATTATATCCACACAACAATCGCCAATTTTATTGAGAATGCCAAATAAGTGGCACTATTGATTTCATATATGGTGATGCAACTGTAGTCTTTCGAAATTGTGGCATTCTCCTAAGACCAGCTTTGCCAGGACAACCCTGTAGAGAGTCTATTTATAATGGTGTTTTTTGGAACTACCGCTATAGAGTCTAAAAAAAATTATATTTTTTAATTACCTTTTACTTAAAAAATAAAAATAAAAAAACGATCTATTGTAGCAATTTGCAAAACCGCTACTATAACCCATCATACATGCCACTATAAGAGCATCCACACTAGATGTGGTAAATGTGCCAAATGTCAAATATTTGGCACATTTGCCACATCAAACACCAAAAAACCTCATTTATCAGATGTTCCAAATTTTATAAATTATGCAACATTGAACAGTAGCATCACAAATTTACCACCATACGGACGAAATTTGGTATAAAATTTATTATTTTTTTATTCGACTTTTCTCTCTCCTCTCACTTCTTTAATTGATTTTTTCTCTCCCCAACCAGTGTTCTTTCCTATGTTCTTTCCTCTCCTCACAATCTGTCTCTCTCTCCCAACCGGTGTTCTTTCCTCAAATCAAACCCAAAAATCTTCTTTCTTCAAATCCAAAAATCAAACCCAAAAATCCTCAAATCCAATTCCCAGTTCAAAACAAAACCCAAAAATGGAATCATCACAAACCCAGAAAGAACAAAGGAATCGGCGATGGAGGCGAGGTAGAGCTTGGTGCCAGGGACGGCGAAGCCATGAAGATCTGTGTGCGAGCAGTAAGCGAGGTTCGTGAGGGCGAGGTCCGCCGCCGGAGTGTTCGTCACGATCATGGGATCGGAATCGACGTGGGCATCGACATTGAGGTGAGATCGGAATCGACGTTGAGGTGAGATCGGAGTGTTCGTCACGATCGTGGGCATCGATGTTGAGGTGAGATCGGAATCATAGGTTGTCGGTGCTAGTGGGTTTTGGTTGCCGGTGCAAGTGGATTCGTGGCTTTGGGTTGGCGGTGCTAGTAGTTTCGTGGGTTTGGGTTGCCCGTGCTAGTGGGTTTTGGTTGTGTTTTCTGGGTTTGAGTTGCTATGTTTTCTGGGTTTGGTTAAGTGTGTTTTAATGGGTTTTGTGGTGGGTTGTTGATGATGGTGGTTGTGGTGGTGGTTTTGTTTTCAGTTTTTTGTTTTGCAATGGATTGTGGCTGCCACGGTGGTGGTGGTGGCGGCAGCAGCAATGTTGTGGTTGTTATTTATTGTGTTAGATATATTATTTTATTGTGTTGTTTATATTATTTTAATGTGTAGTAAATATTATTTTAATGTATAAAGTTGAATGATAAAACATCTGATAAATGGGATGTTGTAAAATGATGTGGTAAAATAATAAAGTAGGTATTTGATGTGACAAAATGGCATAAATTATGCCACAGCTGCTGTGGATGCTCTAAGTGAACTATTCTAGTGGTTTATCTAATCATCACTGAAGCCTTGACCCATTCTAGCTGAGCTAAAATTGCGACTACAAAACCGTCGGCAATATTCAAAATTTTATTTTTGTGTGAACCAATATGAGAATTCCTTTTAGATTGGGGGATAGAATTTCAACACTTAGGTTAAACTTATTATTATTGTTGTTGTTGTTATTCTTTTGAGATGGAGGTTATACTTATAAATATAGTTGCTTACTTTACGTGTTCACCATGACTTTTTCCTTGGTACAATTTAATATAGAATCATCTAAAATTGCTCTTTATAGTGTTTTTATGCAAAGTTATTGTGTGTATTTTTTTTAATAAAAAAATAAATAAATAAAGGAAGTAAGAAATGATTTTGTAGTCCAATGATACGTTTTCTTTAATTCAAAATGAAGTTTGGGTTTTTCCAAGAGTCCTGTAATTCAACTAACACTTTTTTATGTTTTCAAAGAGACATTTAGAGTTTAAATCCCTCAACTCTAGTGTATCTATCAAATTATCCAAAAGAATGAAGTTTGAGTCTTGACTGCCAAGAATTGAACAAATATAAATTGAGACGAGAAAAATGTTTATTTTGCTATCAATTTACCTTTTACTAGGAGTGCATCTAACCCACTGACATCCAACTCAACCCGATGCCTCTTGTTGGTGGGTTGGGTTGAACTTTTATTTTAGGGTTGATTTCACAAATCTACCCTAAATTTTGTGATAATACCACTAGGTCCAAAACATTTTAAAACCCACTAATTTGGTTCTCAAAAGACAACTTTGTCCCTAAACATACCCAATATAGTTAGTGGTTCTCTCTTCTTTCTCGCCCCTCTCTCACTCTCTCTCTTTCATCTCATCTCTCTCTCTCTCTCTCTCTCTCTCTCTCTCTCTCTCTCTCTCTCTCTCTCTCTCTCTCAAACACTAGTCACTCCTAGAAAAACCTCCATGAATACCCTTTACAAATAATCTCAAAGTACCAAAAAAATCAGCACAGTAACAGTACCAAAATCTCTTATTCCATAAAAAACAATACCAAAACCTCTACAAAAAAAGCACAAAAAATATATCTTTCAAAATCGATAGAAACCCAAAAAAAACCCAACAAAAATCCAAGCCAAACAACACACATAAATACCTTTGTAAATTCTTAATGAAATCTCCTAAAAATCCTATCAAGAACCCAAAAAAAACCAACAAAATTCCTAGCCAAGCAACATAGAAAATTAACACAACCCCAATTGTCAACCTCTTAAGAGAAACTAGAAAAAACACACAATATCACAAGATTGGCATCATCGTCTCTTGAAGAAACACTACCCAAATCTAAAATCCAAAGGCCATGCGGCGATCCACGACGCTACCACAAAGAGGATGAGAGAGTTTGTTGAAGGTGAGATCTAGATCGAAACACTACCACCACAACCATCGCGTGGGTTCCGATCTGAGAGAGAGAGAGGGATGAGAGTAAGTTGACGGCGTCAATCTTGCGATGGGAATCGGGAAGATCCTTGCATGGTGGTGTTGTTGATGCCGATGACCAAGCCATGGGTTTCGCCAAGGCTAAGGTTTGGTTAGAGAGAGAGTTATGAGAAAGAAAACTCAGAGAAGAGAGAGAGAAGAGGGGAAAGGAACGAGACAGAAGAGAGAGAGAGGAAGAAGAGAAAATCAAAGTAACGGTGTTTGGCTGTTAGGGACAAAGTTGTCTTTTGAGGACCAAATTGGTGGATTTTAAAATGTTTTGGATCTAGTTGGTATTATCTCAAATCTCAGGGTAAGTTCATAAAGTTTACCCTTTATTTTAAGGTTTAGGTTGGGTCAAGTTCAGGTTGACAGTGTTTCAACCAATTTAATCCAACCCAACCTACTATATATTTAAGTTTATTTTATTACCCTTTTTTTTTGTTTAATTTATTTTTGGTATTTTGAGAATTACTTTATTTTTAAGGAAGTTTGAGAATTACTTTTGATAAGTTTAAAATATAATTTAGAAATATTATATAATTTATCATGATTTATTAAGGAAAAAAAAGTGCATGAATATTTAGTAAAACCATATGTGTAGTGTGAGCCAATAAAACCATATGTGAAGTGTGACTATGTTAGCATTTTCTTAATTTTTCTACATGTCGTTTTCTTCGAGAGGCTTTGTGCATTCCATAATTTTCTTTTTTTGGATTCCATATTCCATTATAATAGTGAAAGATTGAATAATTGTATCATACGCAATAAAACAACCTGGATTTGAACAACCCGTCAATATCCAAATTCAATTAGCAATTGTCCCATGTGCAGACATATAGCAATGGTCCCTTGGATCTCTAAAGCCATGTGAGAGACTTGTGAAGGCACGGGCATCTCGCATGCCAACCAACAATGGGCACACTCTCTGCATGTCCATTTCATGTGTTTTCTTCATGCCCTTTTGGTTCAACCACATTGAAGGAACTCTTTGACAACTTAAATTACTTTAGTACCTCTAACCTCTTTAGTTCTTCCTCTTCGTTTTTTTGGTGGGTTGCCATTGATGGGTTACCTGATTTTTGTTCTTAATGTATCGGTAATTTTTTTTTTTTTTTTTTGAGAATGAATGTCTCGATAATTTTAAGTTGTAACATAACATTAGGATAAAATATTTTGCTCATTTTAATTAGAAAAATTGATAAATTTATAAGGTTTTTATTTTTATTTTTATTTTATATAATATAAAAATCCTACTCTACTTTAATCTAAAATTATTAATTCTTATTTTCTTTTACCCCTTGTCTGGGGTATTTGAATACATTTTAGCCAATATCATATATATCTATCATATCTATATCTATATCTATCTATATATATATATATATATATATATATATTTTTTTTTTTTGATGTATGAAAGAGAATTATAATTAAGTTATTGATCTTTTTGTAACTAATTACCACTTAGATAGTTTAAACTTTGAACCGCGTTGACCTAATATTTTTGTAGAATATATTTCTTCTACATTTGCATCCTAAATCTAATCGGTACCTATATACAATGCTAGAGGTATAATGACTATGTAGATATGATTATTAGGAAGATAAATATATAATAGGGGTGTGGGAATTTCTCTTGAATTTGTGATTAATTTTGTTAATTTAGAGTTCCGCATGTCAAAGGGAAACGGGATCAATAAATAAATAAAATCCAAAAGAATTGATAAAGAGTGAATTGTCCTTTTATGGTAATGGATGGCATCCCCACTAAAAAGAATACAAAGCAAATTTACTACAAAATTGTAAATTTGTAATTGGACCTACAAATTTTCAACTACAAACTAGCATCTTCCCATTTTTGCTATAGTGGTTTAACCTAGGATTGAGTAGAAATGGCAAAACGGACGGGTCGGATCGGGTTAATTAGGTTGCGGGTCAAACGGGTCACGGGTCAAAAACGGGTCATTTTAAGCGGGTTAAAAAACGGGTTCTGGTCAATTGGGTTGCGGGTCGGGTTGGGTTGACCCGTATTTTTCACATGAATTTTTTTTTTTTTTTTTTACTTTTTATAAAGAAAACAATATGTATTTGCCATTTGGAAAGTTATTCAACATATTACTTGATGTAAAATGCATTATTTTGAATTCAATACTTATATCATGAATGAACTAAGTTAAACTTATTAATACTTATTCAATAATTTTAAAATTATACAAATCCTAACATTGCTATCTAAAACAAAATAACACAAAGATAAGTAAAACAAATACACAAGTTTTATTTTTACACAATATCAACATTCCAAAATAAATAAATAAAAAATTACAAATGACTTATTGGATAACTCATTTGATAAAGAATAAAAACATATAAGAAAGTAACAATTTTGAAAATTAATTTTATAATCTATTATCAATTGTGGTTGGCACTCTATTTCAGTTTGAGATATACATTAAAGTTTGATTGTTTAATTATTTATACATGGTCTATTTTATGAAGATCATATCATTGTTAAGCAGCACACACTCTAGGAAATATCATAATTTATTTTGAAAAACTGTTTATTTTGAACATAAATTGTTAAAAAATAGGTCTAAGCATTATAATTTATACTAATTTGATACTTTGGCTTTACTATTTTCACACTTGTGAATGTGTCTCACACATGTCTACAATTTTAAATCTGTTTTTAACTCTACTATAACCGGATTATCTTGGCATGTACTTTACAATTTGATATCTAAAAATCTTTACTCATTACAGAATGCTTAACCATTTATCTTTCAATTAATTTAAATGCAGTTATGTAAATGTATCAATTGTTTCCTTAAAACTCACAATAAACAATTAAACCAATATTGTCTTAATTTCACTATTTTTTTTACCAAAAAAAAAAGTTTTAAAAAAATGGTTCGGGTTCGGGTCGCGAGTCGGGTTAGGTCGGGTTGACTCGCAAAAAATACGGGTCGAGTCACGGGTCAACTCGTTTTTGCTTCGGGTCAAAAAAATCGGGTTCGGGTTAGGTATTTTTTGGGTCGGGTCAAGTCAAAAAATTTTGACCCGTTTTGCCATGTCTAGGATTGAGTAGGAACCCTTGTAACCCAACCCGCCTACCCGACTGGATCCAACTCGACGACCTTTTGGGTTTGGGTCTCAGGACTCACCCATGTAACTGAACTTCGCCCGATCTTGAAATTTAATATTTCTTTCATTTTTTTTTTTCTTTTGAGTTTTTACACTATTGGTGGGCTTGTTTAGTTTTTTTTTTTTTTAATTTTTTTTATTTGCATGAATCAATAATTGATAAATGACATATAATCATCCTTTTGTAAGCCTTGTATAAAAACTAAAGAATGGAGATTGGGTTTTCAATTTTTTAGTTTCTCCCATTTTGCATCAAAGTAGTACTTGTGAAATTGATGTTACAAACAAAATTAGTATTTTGTTTAAACAAAATAAATTATTAAAAAAAATGTATGGGAGTTAGAAAGTTGACTGTGCAGCTGTTATCTCATCATAGTACATTATTATGTCATTACGAGTGTTATCCATTTTCTCATTCAATAAGCTCATAAGCCTTGTTTAGTGTAGTACTTAGAGCATTCGCACCCCGGATTGTAAATGCCATATGTAAGGTTTATTTAGCATTTTTCCCTCAAAAACCTCTCACATCCGAAATTGCAAATGCTCAGAATTGTAAATTTTTTTACAATCTTGTTACAGTGCTATTCTACATGTAGAATGGCACTGTAGACTATTGGATATTTATTTTAATCTGATTTATTCGTTCTCTCTCCTCTCAGACTTCTCAACTCTCTCTCTTTCCTCACATTTCGTCTCCCTCTCTCTCTATGAATTGCTTTCAACTCTTACTCTCTCTCTTTGTGCCGGTGGATCGGCGAGTTCTGTGGGTTTTTTTTTTTTTTTTTTTTTTTTTTTTTTTTTTTTGTGACCGGTGTTTAAAGGAAGAGGTGGGTATGGCTGAAGTGGGTTGTGTGTTGTGGTTCTCTTAAGTCCAATGTTCCTGGGTTTTGTTGGTCGTTAGAGATCGCCAGTGTTTGGGTTCGGTGTTGCTGGGTTTCTGGGTTGCTCAAATTGGTGATGGGTTTGGTGGAGATCGACGTGGGTCACGGCGAGGTCACGGCAAGGTCGTGCGTGGTGGAGATGGGGGTGGATTTCGATGGGTTTTGCTATGGATTTCGATGGACATCGCCTCCTTGTAGTCTCGCCCCTCACCGATCTGAGTTTCTGGGTTGTGGGTTGATTTCGTGGGTTTATGGTGTGGGTTTTTGGTTGATTTTGGATTGTGGGTTATGGATAGTGTTGTGATGGTGTTGATGGTGAGTTTTAGGTAGTGATGCTGTTGTGTTTTTTCTGTGTTCCTTCATGGTGATGGGTTTGTGTAATTTTCATTGGTTTTTTAGATGATTTTTGTTGCAAATTTGGTTGGATTTGGGTTGTGGTCATGGTGGCTGGTGGTCATGGTGGCTGGTGATTATGAGTGGATTTGGAATATATTATTTGTGAGCTGTTGTGCTGGTGTTGATGGTGGCCGATGGTCATGGTGGCCGGTGTAAATTTGTGGTTGTTCTTGAATAGAAAGAATGAGAGAGAAATAATAAATAATGTGTTGTATTGTAAATTATGGTGATTATTGAATATATTATTTTATTGTGTAGAAATATTATTTTAATGACTAGAATAGGAAAATAAAAGTTGGGATGCTGGATTTATTATAAAATGATATTGTATAATTGATAAAGTGACTTTTTGAGATGGTAAAATAGAATAGAGTAAAATTTCTTGACACGATTGCTCTTCCTAAGATTAAGCATTTTCAAATTGGTAAAGTGAGTCCTTGGATTGATAATGGTGTCCACCAGTTTACCTGCTAGAAAGATAGACCAAATTGATGTCATACTTTGACAATTGTTGTCTTTAATGCCACTTTATTTCTTAAATCCAATTAATAAATATCCACTTTTGTTTTTAGTTAAGGAACCGTAAAATGACCAAAGGCCCACGACACCTTGTCACTTTGATTGAAGTGTGATGGAGACTGGAGTGCATTCTCGTCACTCTGAATCTATGGAAGCTTACGTGGACAGATATGTAGAATTCAGAAGCTCCCAAAACACTGTCCGTGGTGGAGGATTATGCTCTCGTGTTGTACACACACGTGTCACGCTCTTCCTGCTGCTTTCACGTTGCTCTACGCTCACACCTGGCACGTCTCTTGAGTCTTGCCCTTTGTCGTCACCTGTCACCATTACAAAATGGGCTGCTTTTATTAATCGGCCATCCTTTGATTTTTTTTTTTTTTTCCATTTTTATAGCAAATATCCTCAGAATTTTTTACTGAAATTTATGGAAGAGGGAAATGGAATGACTGAAAAAATGTGGAATAAAAGTGGTATGAACGTAACATTTCCTTAACAAACCCTAAATAGTAAATTGTTACTAATTTTAATTTAAATTTACTACTAAAAATACTTTTTTATTTACTAATAACAGTTAATAACAACATGCTACTCAATATTTATTATGAATATATCATTTCTTGAAGAAAAAAAAATCCATCATTATGTGAGACATAGAAAATGATTTTTTTTTTTTTAAGAAACAAATACACACATGAGAGAGAGAAATGAGTTCTAATACAAAAGGCATACCACAAATTTTACTCAAAAACCATGATAACTTTTAAGGAAGTATGGAGCAAGTTATACTATATACAACACACTTTTTTAAGTAATATGAGACAATTACCTTTTTTTTTTTTTGAGAAACAAACACACATACACACGGGAGAGGGAAATGAGAAAAAATGAGGAATGTTACATTCATAACATTTTCACAATGATTTTAATTGATAAGCTATTACTAGTTTTAAAATTTTAATCTGGGCCGACCACTTAAATTACTTTTTTGCCCACCAATAATAAATAGTCATTTAAGTTTGTTGTGAAATTATTCTGAAACGTAACATTTCTAAAAAAAGAAAAAAAAAGGGGGGGAATTTAATGTAAATCATTTAATAGAAAAACATGACATAGTCTTAAAATGTAATATAAAAAGTTAATTATTATTATATTATGTGAATGCATTTCTTGGTGTTGAGTACCACGTAAATTATATTCTAAGAATATCTAGTAATAGTTACTTGATTAGAAGGGTGCATGAAGTGGTGGAGATAGAATTTTATTTAAAGAGACAAAGATGCAAAGTTGAATATATAAAAAAATTAAATCAAAATAATTACATATAAAAGATAAATAAAAAATACATATAGAGTCTATTTATTTAACAATTTAATCGCATGAATATAGCGACTGAAGAGCTATTGCTCAACCACTGCGCATTATTTTACATGTTTAAACATATAAAAGTCATATAAAAAATATAACAATAATAAAATTTGAAGAAAAACCTTATTTTTTTATAAATAAAAAATGTAATAAATATCTCTAACTCTTAAATTTAGAAAACCAAAATTGTCATTTCTTCTAAGATAAAAACACGTTGTCCTTAGGGGGGGGGGGGTTCTTTAAAGAGAGAGTTTTCTATTAGATGTGAGTTGTCAATTAATTAATGGTCCGTTTGGATTGAGGGAAAAGAAGGAGAAGTAGAGTAGAGTTGAGTAGATTTGGCCTAAAATTAGCTTATATTCAACCAATTCTACCCTATTCCTCTCTTCTCTCATCTCAATCCAAACAGACTATAAGTTACAAGACTTTTGGCTTATATTAAAGAAAATTAATTATATTATTTTTAAGAATATGTACCTTAAATCAAATTTAATTTAATGAACTACGTAAATTAAAAGGAGAAATATATAATGCATTAGTCATTTACATAAATATAGGATACTTTTTTTTTTTAAAGAAACTATATCTAGAAAAATTTCTTTTTAAAATATAGTTAGCGAGTGCTAGATAGCCATTAACTAGATTTGTATATAAAAATTTTTCTTTTATAAAAAAATATTGGAGGGAAAGGAAAAAGTATATCATAAACTCTTTACATGGATTAGACACATAAAATAATTTTTATGGGTTTATTAGTGTATTTGGACCAACTTATTTTTATTGATTTATTTTATTTAAATTATTTAAAAATTATTGAAATAAAATTTTAATTTAAACTAAAAAAGGAATATGTGTGTGTATTTAATGTAATTACCAAATACACACACATATATATATGAAAAAAATTATTTTATTGATCTATCTTTATTATTATTATGTTACAAAGTAATAATCTCAATAAAAATCAATTTGGTAATTACATTAAATACTAGAAATTATTAAAAATTCTTAATCAATTTTTTTTATAGACATAAAAATTTCAAAGTTATTGTAAATTCATTTAATTGCATATAAATAACAAAATAATAACTAGAGAAGGTATTCATCTCTAATATAAAAGTTGGATATAGCTAATGACATATAGCTAGCATTTACATGTTACTATGTGAACTCATAAGTCATAACATTAAAAATGTCTTCTTATAGAATTAGGGTAATCACATTCCAAGCCGTTTGATATAATCTTGAAATTTCATTAATTAAATTGATCAACATATTTCTTATACAACAATAATTTTTTGAGAAGGTTATACAACAATAATTGATAATTATATATTTTTTACCTAGTATTTTTTATAGAGTAGTGATAGAATAGTAAAAGGCATATTTAAACATATGAATTTTTTTTTTTGGTAATAAAACTTGATATCGCTCCGAATCAGTAAGGTGGATGATCTGGCTTCGGTGGGCTACTTTTGTGGTGGAAGGCCTACAAGAAACAAACAGTCAAAGAGGAGACCGGAGAATACCGGCCAAACCCTCTCCGATGAAGAAGTTAGTCTCGTAGAGAAAGGAGTTTCAAGTATTTTGGAGTAACGTCTTAGAGAAAATCTTACCCCTGCCGGGTTCAGACCGGTTCTTTATATGGGGATCTTGGGGGACGGTTATTTGTCCAATAACCTCCCCAAGATTTGTGGAAGCCAACAAGTTCGAAGTTAACTTCCTCAACGGCTATTAAATTTGTAACCGCTAATGGAAGTTAACTTATTTGTTGGATTCGCTGAGATAGTTGTGGGTTTGGCAACCGCTACAGAGAGTCGAGAGTTCTAAGTGTTGTGCATTCGTCCGTCTGGTGTAGGATGGTTTGGTCGTCCACGGATATTTGATGATTGTCCCTGGACGACCTTCATGGACGAGCATGTCGTCCATGGGAGATTTCATCGATCAAGAGCAGTGTTATTGTCTATGAACGATTTTCTCTCTTCTGGGATGATTCTTGGCCCAACTTGCTCTGTTTATACTGGACGAACCATTTGGACGAACTGGAGATTAATTATTTTCTACTTCTCCATCAAAACTTTTGTTTAATTTTTTTTTTTTGATATAAGATAAAATTCTACTTTAGCTTAATTTATGTATATATGTGTGTAAAAGGCATATTTAAACATATGCTTTTTTTTTTTTTTTGGTAATAAAACTTTTGTTTAATTTTTTTTTGACACAAGATAAAATTGTACTTTAGCTTAATTTATGTATATATGTGTGTAAAACTCCCTTCTGGAGACTTGAATCCTAGTTTTTGTTCCCTCCCACACTCTACAAGCACTTATACTTATAGAGTGACTATCGCACCAAGTGTGTGCGATGGTAAAACTTTTGATTAATAGATATGCTAGATTAACATACTCCATAACAATTACTCTTTATCATTAGGCTAATAGTGTATGCAGATATGAATCCAAATCTCTTTATTCGACGACAAAGAACTTTACTAACTTAATTTTTTTTTTTCTAATATATATTTATGCTATGAACCATGATTATCATAAGAATTGTGAATAAAATTCATCGCTACTTATTGAATTTTTATAGTCATAAACATGCGCCAGCACACACATGTATGTATAGCATTATTAATGGCAGAATAAGCATTTTGATATAGCATCATTAATGACTTAATAAAAACTGGAATCAATGCTCCAAGAAGTTAAAATTTCAAGAAGTTACCAACGTGCACCCTTGGTGTGGTGGTCATTCCATAAATATAAGTACTTTTGGGGTGTGGGGGATAAGAGCTGGAGTTTAGGTCTCCAAGAAGGAGCTTTGCATACATATACACTTAAATTAGGTTAGAATAGAATTTCTATCTTGTATATATATATAAAAAACTTTGTCACAATGTACTGAAGTGGTTGAGTATGAGTAGTGAATAATAACTGTCATATGGATCTACAATTTTTTGTCAACCACTAACAATCAACTATATTAAAGTCGTGATAAAAGTTACAACACAAAAAACTAAAATTTTGCTAAACTTTCTCAAGAAGCAATAGTATCTAGTTATAGAAGCGAGAAATGTTGGTATCACAATATTTTACATAATTTTTGTCACAACTCATTACGTAATGACTTGTGAGTGATAGAAAAAAAAAAAAAAAGTGTATTCACATCTTTCCCACTCATAACTCCCACATGTTGCAGTAAAAATTATGTAAAGTATTTTGGTACGAAGCATAGAAGCATAGTAGCTGTGTGTCAAGCACTTGGGCCACGAGGCAAGTTGGGTTGCATGACATCATTTTGGAGGGCGATTCTCTGGTCATAATGGTGGCATTAAAGGAAAAAAAAAAAGATTATCTTATACATTATGCACCCATGTTAGTGCAATTACATTATCCTTAAACTTGTCATAAATGGTAAATTATTCTAACACACATAGCATCCAATCTTTTCAAATAGTAAATAATTGCATGAATAATTTATGGGTTAATATAAGAGCTGTTTTTTTTTTTTTTTTTTTCAGAATCAAATGCCTGTCAAGATGAAAAAAAAAAAAAAAAAAAGCAGGCCCAGATAAATTTTATTTTTAGAAGATAAGGTCAAACTTTGTTACTTTTATAGTTATAGGACGAGTACTACCTTCTCGTTCATCTGGAACGTTAAACACAAACACACCGAAAAATAAAGAATAATTATAAAACTGGAGTCTGTTGGGTGGAAAAACTTTTTAACTTTGGCTACACCGTGGCCTTGTGCCGCCACGTGTACAAACAATTATAAAGAAGACATTTCTCCTCCTTTTCTCTATCTATCTATCTATCTAGTATCTACCCACCACCCGACTCTCTTTCATTTTCACTTCAAAACAAAACAACTCGTGTTTGCCTAAGGCTAAGAGCCCCAGACTCCGTTTCACGTTGAAAGCGCAAAAACCCATTTAACAATAACAAAAACAAAAAGCCAAAGCCCAGAGAAACAGAAAAGAGAGTAAAATCTAGGGTTTTGAAAAATCTGATTCGGAATGGGGACGCCATTTCCGGGCCTGCAACACCGAGACGGTGGTGGAGGCGTGGCGGTAATGGCGGGACCAGTGAAAGCTATGGAGCCCACACCGTCGAAGACTTGTTTGAAGAACTCGTCGCTTAAGCCCCCGATCCTAATCTTCTTGTTCTTTCACAAGGCTATACGTTCCGAGCTCGAGAGGTTACACCATGCCGCCGTTACTTTTGCTACCGCCGGTGGCGATATCAAGCCCTTGTTCGACCGCTACCATTTTCTCCGAGCTATTTACAAGCACCACTGCAATGCCGAGGACGAGGTGTGTTTTGTAATTTTTTGGATTTCTTTCAGATTGGAAACGTTTTTTTTTTTTTTTTTTTTTTTGGAGGTTAAATAATATGAATTTTCTATCAGTTTTTGTTTATTTAGGTGTTAGCTTGAATTAAATTGATTATCCTTTTTGGCTGTGTGTTTACTTAATTTGGAATTTTGGATAGTATACGGATTTATGAGTATTAGACATTTGGAACTGCGTTTTTCAAATTTTACTTTAAAAAAAAAAAAAAAAAAAAACATTTGAAGGCTTTGGTTGATGATAGTGGTGATGGTTCAATTTTCTTCTGATATTTCAATTGGTTTAATTGAGAGGTTATGCTAATTGGTAGCGAATATCAAATCTTGCTCCACCTTTGTGTTCATTCATGTGTTGGATTGAGCTACATGTGTTATTGTGTGTCTAGCTTCCCCATTAGGATTGCGAGAGGAAGTTAGTAAATGATATTAGAGGCTAAATCCGCAGTTGGGTTGTTGCATTATCATGATAATTTCAAATAATTTAAAATTTTCAAGCTTCTTTGGCAACAATTCATTGTAAGTACAATTTTGCAGAAACATTATTCATGCTTCATTGATATGTGGCCCTGGTGTATGAGCTATCGGGATTTTAATTAGAGTCTTGCATTTGTATATGGGTGCCTTAAGTTACAACTTACTCTGACCTAAATGTATCGTTTCTTGCCTCCGAATCTACTTGCCAACAAAGGCAGTCTTACAAGGAAGACACCAACTGCTGAACTGCCACATGGCTCAAATTTAGAGTTTTTTGGACACTTACATCGCCATATTATTTTATATATATATATATATATATTTTAAAATATTCATGATAACAAGAAGGCTAGAATCCAGTAAGAGGAATACAAAAACCAGGAACATTACAAAACTGCTGGGTTTACCCACCAATGATGGGATCTCCGTATTAATCGGAACACTAGTTTCGATTTACAAACATGGTCTCAGTGACACCTATTTTTGACACCTATCTTGGTATGCAATCCATTGGATTAGAAAACTTTCCCCTTTTATAATAAATTCCAAACTATTTTTGATTTCGTTCATCATTTAAATGAGGTTTATCTCTAAGAAAGTATGAGTGGTTATATTTCTCTCATTTATCACACCACAATAGCATGTAAATTTGACTCACTTGTTCTATTGAAATAAACAATGGGGCATTCCCTCACTTTTAACTCACTGAATGGCTTTGAATGTTGGTAGAGCTTTGTGATTCAAATTTTACCGGATTCATAACTATTTTACTATCAGGAATTGCTTGCATATGTGTCTTTGGGCTATACAATATCACTCTTTTCTAATTTTTAACATGTCCACTGATGTTTGTTGTTTCACTTTGCTCATTAAGAAGATGTTGCCAGGACAAGTGAATAATGGTGTCGCCTTTGCAACGTTTGCTATAATTTCTTATAATATTAAATAAATATGGTGTGCCATGCATAGATCTCCTTGTTGTGGTTAGCTTAGGAAACATTTATTTGGAGCTTCCATTGCTGCCATATATGTTGCTGACTCCATCTGCAGCCCATTAGGACCTTAAATTGCTTGTTGCTCTGACATAGTTGATATTTCAAGAATTGAGAGGATTAGTGTTTAATGATAACAATCCAGGCATGTATGCTTTATTTTATGTTCTGTAGAGCTTAGTTGGCTAGGATATGTTTCTTTTTGCAATATGGGTTACGCTAATGGGGAATGATGCTTTGACTTGAGGTATGATGGAGACAGACAGAGTTGGTTCACTACTTTGGGTCATCAGTTCACTTTGGAAAGCTAATTTCGGGTCACTATCATATAATGTTTACGTATGTATATATACATATGCACAGACATGCACATCTAAAACTTAAAGATCAAAAGAATTTGGATATAAATTACAGAAGTGATAAGTAACATTCAACACTTTTAGTAGTAAGCTCTTAAATAAATGAGAAATGCAGACTTATTAAATCATGTGTTATCAGTTCACTTTGGAAAGTTCCTTTTTTTCTTTCATCAATTAAGATTATTACATCATGTTTTCTTTTGGCATTGTAGGTTATCTTTCCAGCTCTGGATATACGTGTAAAGAATGTTGCCCGAACTTACTCACTAGAGCATGAGGGAGAAATTGTTCTTTTTGATCAGTTGTTTGAGCTGTTAAAGTCAAATTTGCAAAATGAAGAAAGCTATAGAAGAGAGTTGGCTTCTTGTACTGGAGCTCTTCAAACATCAATTAGCCAGCATATGTTCAAGGAAGAGGAACAGGTGTTTGTTTGTTTCATTTCTATTGTGATAGTTTTTTTAATAGATTATTATGGTAGTTTTATTTCATTTTATTATATTTAGGGTATACTTGATTGGATCTAATGAATGTCAAACAACAACAACAACAACAACCAAGTCTTAGTCCCAAAATTTTGGGGTCGGTTGTGGATCCTTAATAGACTAATCAGGGTGGGCCATATGTATTATTTTCCATCATTTGATAATTAAAAGCAATTATTTTAAATCCTTGTGTACTGGGTGGCGTTTTTCATGTTCAATAAAATTTCAGTACTTATATTAAAAAAATAAAAATTATATGAATTACGAAAAGTAAGTAGTATACAAGATTTCATAGGGAGTACTAATTTTTTATGCTTTTTGACTGTAATCCTCACTAAAAGTTATATTCATAACAGAAAATGTGTTGTATTTTTTGCATAAATTGGGATATATACATTCCTTGGATGTCTTGATACATTTTGTATTCTCCTCTGGTCATTGCTTCTACTTCAGCAGACAGCTGTTGTTTGAGTAGCCAGTGATAATTTCAGAGAAGCTCTGATCAGGTCATTTTTTAAGAAGATGCTTTGCATGTCAAGGCTCCTTTAAGGAATCCCTCCCTTCCTTTGGCTGTGCAGGAATTTTTTTTTAATGAAACCATCATGGGCCATTACGAATATCCAATTTGAGGTTAGGTGTGTGTAGGTTGTTTATATGTGATGTGAAAAAGATATGCATCTTGGCTATATAGTGTTCTGTAAGCTGGCCGGTCTACAGACATTATATGGAGGGCCTCTATTATGTCATCAAATTTATGAAGGGGGGGGCTTCTTCAGTTGTTTTAACCGCTCCAAGTTTTTTTGGTCCTGGTTTCTTGCCAAAAGGACTTTTTCCCCCTAAACAGTTATATAATGTGTATCACACATCAGTGGTTATCCAAGTGCCTAAGATGTTTTTTCGTACAATGTGAATGATTCTGAAAACGATGATAAGCTATTAAACTCATCTTTAATTTTTCCTTAAGGTTTCTTGTCCAAGGCTGAGTATGTGTTGCTACTCACATGCCAAGACATAGAATTTGACAATTTGTTTGATTGGAAGGGAAGAAACAGGAGGGAATGAGGAGGAGGAGAGGGGGGGAGATGGCTAACTACCTTTGTCTTCCTATGTTTGGTTGATCAAAGAAGAAAGGAGAGAAGAAATAACAAATGGTGGGCTTGAGTGGAATAAAAAATATATAGACATTAGACAACCATTTTTTCCATCCCGTTCCCTCTACTTATGGATGAAAAAGTTTGGTGGGGAAGAGAGGAAAGGAACCCCTTTCCTCTTCCTTACATTGTTTCACTTATGCCAATGTAGTCTTTTGGAGTGGTCTCGTTGTTGGGGTTTTACTGATTGTTCTTCTCTCTCTAAGTTTATGTCTTCCCTTAGCTTAGTTTCCTGATTACTTGTTTTGCTGTGCTGTTTGTTCTTTTATTTCCTGTTGTTCATCATCATGAACAACTTGTATTTTTCCTAATTTTTTCATTAATAATAGTTTTCTGATTACCTATCAAAAAAAAAAAAAAAAAAAAACATTGTTCCACTTTCATCCACACCAGCATGAGTAATAATGAAACCTCCCGTCCTGCTTCTTTCTCAGCCAAATGCTGTGTAAGTCGTACACGATACAAAATTAGTGGTGGGTTAACTCCTTTAAAATTCTCCACTATATGTTGCTCTAGATGGAGCTGACAGTTGATCATGTGCTCTAGTCTTTAGGATGTAAGATTTGATACTTATTGCAAAATATATGGAACTGAGTTTGTTTTTATACTACCCTCCATACTTCACCAGCCATCCATGTAGAGCTTACTATGCAGGGCTAAGAACTACTTATCAAAAAATAAAAAGTATGCTGAGTTAGAAGTAAGTTTGGACCTTACTCTTTTGGCAGGTCTTCCCCTTGCTTATTGAGAAGTTTTCATTTGAAGAGCAGGCCATGTTGGTATGGCAGTTTCTTTGCAGCATTCCTGTCAACATGATGGCGAAATTTCTTCCTTGGCTTTCTTCCTCTATATCATCTGATGAACGTCAGGACATGCAGAAGTGCTTGTGCAAGATAATTCCAGAAGAGAAGCTTCTTCAGCAGGTGAGGACTCTTTTTGGTGGAAAATCATTTTGGATGGTTTTATGAGAAAATTAGTCTAACTTTATCTTGGCTCAAGTGAAGGTTGTATTTGCCTGGATGGAAGGGCTAAGAGTGTCTGAAATGCAGAAAAGTTGCGAAGATAATCTTAAGGTCAGATGTCAAGATTCTGTGGCTAGCACCTTTATCAGTCAGACCGAGCAGGGGAAGTGTGCATGTGAATCTTCCAAAATTGGTAAAAGGAAGCATATGGAGCTAAATGCTGATCATACCAATTCCACTGTGTCTTGTCCTATAGATGAAATATTGCTTTGGCATAAAGCTATAAAAATAGAGTTGAATGATATAGCCGAGGCCGCTAGGAAGATACAAATTTCTGGAGATTTTTCTGATTTGTTTGCATTCAACAAGAGGCTGCAATTCATTGCAGAGGTCTGCATCTTTCACAGGTTTGGTTTTTCAGCCATGTTACCTATTTTAATTTTCTCTACTGGAAAATGAGTCTTTGAATGTAATTCTTCAATTGTGGCATACTTAATGTGATTTACCTTGTGGACAAGGACTAACTATGGGATAATGGTCAGTGGTACCATGGCCTAGTTCACAGACTTCCCTTTTATTTCTAAACCTGTTTTTATACTTAGAAGTTCTGTTAGTAAAGTATGGAAGGATGCAAGCAGTAAAGTTCCCTTAAAGTGCATGGTTTAGTATTTAAGAATTTTTGAATTTGATGGGCCTTTTCTTTTCGCTGTCTGCTGTAAAGGCTGTCTGGATTCATATATTTATTATTTTTGCTTTTCCTTCTAACCTTAGACCTAGAAAGCAATAATTTTTAGTAATGAAAGAGGACATGTAACAGTGACATGTCTTTCTCATATCTTATGAAACATTTCATGAAATGAGCTTCTATTGTTTCTCTGTCTGCAGCATTGCTGAGGACAAAATTATATTCCCTGCTGTAGATGCAGAACTCTCTTTTGCTCAGGAGCATGCAGAAGAAAAAATTCAATTTGACAAGCTTAGGTGCCTGATAGAAAGCATCCAAAGTGCTGAAGCCAACTCAACGTCTGCTGAATTTTGTACAAGGTTGTGCTCTCAGGCTGATCAAATAATGGACAACATACAGAAACATTTTCATGATGAGGAAGCTCAGGTGAGTAGTTTCGCAAGAAATAACACATATTCTGCATTTTATGCCATATTCTTTGTAGAAAACGGTAATAACTTTTTATCTGCATTTAGAACTTGAGAAAGACATTCAAGCATCTTACCTGTCCTTAAAAGCTATCTAACTTTTCCTTTTGAAGTGCAGGTTCTTCCACTTGCTCGAAAGCATTTTAGCCCTGAAAAACAGCGTGAACTCCTGTATAAGAGTTTATGTGTGATGCCCTTGAAATTGATTGAATGTGTCTTGCCATGGTTGGTAGGATCAGTTAGTGATGAAGAAGCCTCATTCTTCCTCCAGAATATGTATATGGCAGGTTCAATATCAGTTCTCAACTTTTTCTTATTTATATATATTGTTAAAAAAGTGTGTGCTGCTCTGCTTTGTATCTGTTCCTAACTTTTGGAGTTGTCTGATGCAGCTCCAGCATCAGATTCTGCACTGGTCAAACTTTTTTCTGGCTGGGCCTGTAAAGGTCGTTTAAGGAATGTTTGCTTGTCTTCAAGTGCAATCAGTGGTTGTTCTGCAAGGGTGTCGACCGGCAAGGAAGAATATGTTAGCCAACCGCTCTGTGCATGCGCCTCTTTGTCTTCTTCTGAGGAAAAACGTTCGTTCACTCAAGCGGATGACAATAGAAGACCGGTCAAACGTGGAATCTCAATACCACAGGAAGACAGTGATGCTCATCATTCTACGGAAGCTGGGAATTCCGTTATATTACCTTGCAGTAATCAGTCTTGCTGTGTCCCTGGGTTAGGAGTGAATGGCAATAATTTAGGAGTGACTTTAGCTGCAGCAAAGTCACTACGCTCCCTATCTTTTAGTCCTTCTGCTCCTTCCCTTAATTCAAGTCTTTTTAACTGGGAAATAGACATAGCCTGTACCGACGCTGGATCTGCAACACGACCTATTGATAACATATTTAAATTTCATAAAGCCATTCGCAAAGACTTGGAGTATTTGGACGTTGAATCCGGAAAGCTTAATGATTGCAATGAGACCTTTCTTAGGCAGTTTACTGGCAGATTTCGTTTGTTATGGGGTTTATATCGGGCTCATAGTAATGCAGAGGATGATATAGTATTCCCAGCATTAGAATCTAAAGAGACTCTTCATAATGTGAGCCACTCTTACACTCTGGACCACAAGCAGGAAGAGAAACTATTTGAGGATATTTCTTCTGTGCTTTCTGCACTTACACAACTGCATGAGCGCTTGAACAGTACAAAATTTTCTGATCATTCAATTGAAAGTAACTTTGATTATTCTGATCATAATGATACCATGAGAAAGTACGATGAGCTCTCCACTAAGCTTCAGGGCATGTGCAAATCCATTAGAGTAACATTGGATCAACATGTTTTCCGGGAAGAACTAGAGTTGTGGCCACTGTTTGACAGACATTTTTCAGTGGAAGATCAGGACAAAATTGTTGGTAGAATAATTGGTACTACAGGTGCAGAAGTCCTTCAATCAATGTTGCCATGGGTCACTTCTGCTCTTACTCAGGAGGAGCAGAATAAAATGATGGACACGTGGAAGAATGCAACTAAAAATACAATGTTCAGTGAATGGCTTAATGAATGGTGGGAGGGAAATTCTCCTGCATCTCCACAGACGACAACATCGGGGAGTAGCATTTCACTAGGTTCGTGTGGTACTTCTTTTAGTGGTGCATTGGATCCTAGTGTTTGCAGTTTATTTTTTCAGTTCTGTTTTATATATAAAAAAGGATGTCATAAAAGTTAAGTATGTTGAAGATTCGTATTGTTAAGATTTCTTTCTCAAAAGTTAAGTATGTTGAAGATTCATATTGTTAAGATTTCTTTCTTAAATATTCCAAATTTACAATATCAGGCACTGATGCTTATGAAAGCTTGGACCACAGTGATCTCACTTTCAAGCCTGGATGGAAAGATATCTTTAGGATGAATCAAAATGAGCTTGAATCTGAAATAAGAAAAGTTTCTAGAGATTCAACTCTTGATCCAAGAAGAAAAGCATATCTTATTCAAAATCTTATGACCAGGTCAGTTAATGTTGTGACCCTTTATAAAACTTATGCACCACTTATTAGATTAATGTGCTGTTTGTATGCTTCAATATATAATTGGACTATTTAGATTAATATGCTTTTTACGTGTAATGATATATAAATGGGTTATGTTAGTCGGTGGATAGCATCTCAGCAGAAGTTACCTCAGGCAACAGCAGGTGAAAGTTCAAATTCTGAAGATTTACTTGCATGTTCTCCATCGTTTCGTGATTCAGAGAAACAAGTATTTGGGTGTGAGCATTACAGAAGAAATTGTAAGCTCCGTGCTGCTTGCTGTGGCAAGTTATTTACATGCAGGTTCTGCCATGATAAAATCAGTGACCATTCAATGGATAGGTATATTTGTGCCATATATTATTGTCTGCTTGATTATCAATGGACTTCTATGTATTATTTTTTAATATTAATTTAATTGCAGGAAGGCTACAACTGAAATGATGTGTATGTGCTGCTTGAAAATTCAGCCTGTTGGACCAGTTTGCTCAACTCCTTCATGTGGTGGACTATCAATGGCAAAGTACTATTGCAGTATTTGCAAATTTTTTGATGATGAAAGGTACATACTTTTGTTTTAACTTTTTTCTCCCTAATTATTTATCAATGAATCAGGTTTTATTTTTTTAGATTTCAATATAATGCAAAATGGACAAAGTTTAGCTACAAAATTAGTTATAGCCTAAGGCTACAACTTCCTTTAATAAAATTAACATTATTATATATTTTGAAAATCTAACCGTTGAATTGCATGTTCTTTACGTTTTTAATTCACATGTCAAATTCTGTGCTAATTAGATATTATTTACTATATGATTTATAAGCTTATATTTTATGCATAATTTTAAACTACAAAAACTTGCAATTTAAACAATTTATTGATGACATAGCTATTGATATTTAATTTTTTAGAAATTTTTGAAGCATGGAGGATATAAGAAGAAAATGTAATCCAATGGTGGATTTGTCAAAATTCCATGCAAAATTATAAGATATATAATTTATCTGAATTAAATTTTTTTAGACTTAAACAGAGGGCTATGAGGGTCCCACCAACTGTGGTTTGAAATTATCATATATTGCACATCAAAGTACATGCTTATCATTTATTGGACTTGAACTTGCTCCCAACCAGCAAATAAGCATGTCTATAGTCTAAACCATTGTGCCACACATTTTGTCGGTAAGGAATGGGAAATTAATATATATATATATATAAATACAATTTAAGTACCAAATCCACTAAAAAATTAAATGACATGATATGTCACAGTTTTACCTCAGTTGAACACCGGTCCGACCTCAAAAACCTTAACCTCTCATTTTCTGGTTCTTTGAATTTTCTGGGTTTCAAAACCATGGTAATGATCAATTTATTTCTCGAGAAGTTTTGGTGTTATATATGTTTGATGTGGTAACAAACTGGTAGTGCACGTGTCCATAATCATTTATTGCTATTTAATCCGTAGGGATATTCTAAATGGTCTGTTCAGTATGGTGATTAGGGATAGTTTCTTCTGATTCTGATCGTTTAGGTAACATATGTGGTTAGGATTGCTGAAGTGGATTACTTAATCTTCTTATATATTTTTATTTCAGGACAGTTTATCATTGTCCTTTTTGCAATTTATGCCGTCTGGGGAACGGACTTGGCATTGATTACTTTCACTGCATGACGTGCAATTGTTGCCTGGGGATAAAGTTAGTAGATCACAAGTGCCGGGAGAAAGGTCTGGAAACAAACTGTCCCATTTGCTGTGATTTTTTGTTCACGTCAAGTGCGACTGTTCGAGCTCTTCCATGTGGCCATTTTATGCATTCAGATTGCTTCCAGGTCTGCATTTTGTTGCCTTCTTTGCTTTCGTTCCTGTACTGAAGTTCTGCTTGAACTTTTGACTTCTTATAACGATTTTATCAGTGCTTAATGTGATATCCTACTTATTTATTATCTCAGGCATACACCTGCAGTCACTATGTTTGCCCAATTTGTAGCAAATCTTTGGGAGATATGGCCGTAAGTGTTTTAATATCACTTCATCTGTTATACTGTTATCAAGATCCATTGATGAGCTCTTTGGGTATCACACTGAAATAACCATATTCAACTTGCCCTTTTTTTCTTTCAAAGAACTTAAAATTGGACTATTTTGAGTCTTAGTGGCATATAGGTGAGGAATTTTCACATATATAATTTAATAAAAATCTTTGTGTTATCGTTCTTTTAGGATTATATAAATCTCACAACTATATGAATTTTCTAGATAAGTAATCAAGAGTTATTGGAATTCTGGAAGCCCTAAAGTAAGAGCTTTGTAACGATTACAACCAAAGACTTAAAATGAAATCGGAACCTCCTGATCATTGTACAACATTTAAATAGGAAAGAGTAATGTTAGGGACATTGTTTTTTTGTTAACTCTTTTCACAACCATCGACATGGGGTTGTGATTGGAGCAACATCTCTCTCTTTGGGATATACCACTGTCTCCACTTTTATTATGTACCAATTGCAACCTAGGACGCATGGACATGGCAAAATTGCCAATGTACTGGTGTCAGACATGTATTTGACATGGACACGTATCCGACACAGACACAAACATGTCAAGCACGCACTTGGGAAGAAAAAATCATTTTTTAATTCAGTTGTTCTATTTTGATGTTGAATGTTGTTTATTTGGACTCTTTTTATGAGTGTCTAGTTTATTTGAACTCTTTTATTCGTACTTTAAACACTATTTATTGTCTTTAAATTAATTTTAGATATATTTCCAAACATTTCATTGTTTTTACATATGTTTTAAATCCAAAATAAACATAACTTATTCCAAATAAAAAATATATATACCTAAAAATAAATATTAATTAATTAATTGTCATATCCTCGACGTATTGTATTCTAGTTTTTCAAGAAATGTTGGGTCACCGTATCATGTATCGTGTCTGTATCTGTACTACATAGATTGCAACAGGCCGTTATTAGTTGTGAAAAAAATAGTGAAAAATGTCGTGTTCTTATACTTATTGAATGGAAAATACAAAAAAGAAGCCTTTAGGTCAACCACGAATCTTTCAATACCTTCAAAAGTATGACCAAATATTGTATGATGATGCTTATTGGCTAACTTAAATGGACCTCACTATTAGCTTAGTGAATGTCTTGAACTACTCAAGAATCCTACAATTGATGTGGACTTGATGAGCTAATCTTTAAGTGATACACATCCAAGACGCTTAAGGGTGAAGCTAATAGCACGTACCACCAAAATTTATACTTGGTTAATAAGTTGTGAAGAATGTATGGCTTTGCATTTGTGTTTTCTTTATTTTCCTAGTATTCACACAACATTTATTTAAACATTGTAAATGTGAATAATACTCAATTGTTATGAGTGAATGGATGGGGTTTGGCTGGTTGGACCGATACTTTATCACCTGCAGATGGAAGGTCAAGAAAAAAAAAATGAAAATTTTTGTGGTGTGCATCGTTTCAGGTTTACTTCGGCATGCTTGATGCTCTATTGGCTTCTGAGGAACTCCCAGAAGAATACAGGGATCGTTGTCAGGTAAAAAACAGCCAGTCCTTTTTCATCTTCAAATTCTTCGGTAACCCTATCAAGTTATCATTATTAGCTGAGTATTAAAGTGACTGTTTTTGTTATTCTAGGATATACTGTGCAACGACTGTGATAAGAAGGGGACCGCAGCCTTCCACTGGCTATACCACAAATGTGGGTTTTGTGAATCCTATAATACCCGGGTAATTAAGGTTGATTCCAGTCACAACTGTGCAACATCAAACTAGTTAGAACATTTGTCGGCTTTCTTCTTGGTTTTATTTGGGTTGTAAATACCTTTGGCGGCAGCATACTTACACAAGGCTTTGTAGAGTAAACATTCCACACAAAAAAAAAATAGTGAATACAATTTTCCCGAAAATTTCAGTGTTATACCCCAAAACTGGTGATCATTCCCAAAGTTAGGAGGATAGTGGATGTTTGTTCCTTTTTAATGAGTTTTCAACTGTTCTTTTCATCAATGTAGAAATTGAAAATATATTGCATTGAGCAGGAAAGTTATTAATAACAATCTTTACCATTGCCAAACAATCAAAGCTGATTTGGGGTTCCTCGATTTTATATGGTAATAGACACGTGGAGCTAAGATATTTTTTGGCCTCAGATATTTAGAAAAAAATGTGTAGTTCCGGGTGTGTTGGACAAATAGAACTGCAACTTATCCTCGGTGCCTCTGATTAATTGCATGGATGTGTTGTGTACATGAATTTGGAAACTGTAACTCATTTTTCAATGTGAAATAAGTGGCAAAAGGGTTATCAATCATGAATCATGGAGGTGGTTTTTATTTATTTATTTAAATAGGTAGATAGTGGAGGAGGGAGAGGTGGGGTTCTAACTATGATATGAAGTACTATAAAGGATGAAATTATTATTGAGCTATTGTTTTTTGTTTTTCTGTTTTTGGTTAGGATTGGGCTATCACTTGAACCCTAATCATGGAGGTAATTTGATAGACAATTGGAAGTAGGTTAAATCATGGTTGTCAAAATTGCAATTTGGATCATAGGATCGCATGATTTTACGATTCCACCTCACCAAAATGTTTAGAATCGCATTAAGATCATAAAAATGGTAGGATCGTATGAGATCCTACCGATCCTACCAAAACATCAGTTTTTTTTTTTTTTTTTTGGATAAATTTTTGGTTTTGATGAAGCTTTTAAGGGTTTTTATTTTTCTATGTTGTGATGGTATGACTTTTTTTTTTTTTAATATAATTATGTTAACTTAAGCAAATGTTTTCTAGTTTCTAGTTTACTTGTAATAAAAAATGAAGGAATGCTTCGTCATTTCTAAATGAAAAATTTATATTGGCTTTGCTACCTTTTAAGCTATAATGATGTTAAATTTGTTTGATCAATATATTAATTTGTGTTCTAATATTACTAAAATGTTTTTCTTATATATAATTTTATTAGTATGCTTGTATTTGTACATTGATTGATTGATTTTTTTTTTTAGTATGCTTTGTAATTATTGCTGAGTGGTATAATTTGAATAGTTGAGTGTAAAGTTGTATCTTGATCTCTTTTGCAACTCTAATATATTAATATACAATGTCTACATAGATGATTAAATGGATGATGATGATTAGGACAGTGGTTATAAGAACCCTAAAATGGGAATAATTAATTGTTCACTTCACCTCAATATTCATCTTGCTTTTGGATTTCATATTTTAGTTAGCTAGTTTTCATTTGATAACTTTTTTTTTTTTTTTTTTTTTTTTTGATGGGGTTTTCATTTGATAACTTATTTTGGATTTTAAACTTGGAACTTGGAACTTAGAACTTAGAAAATATTTTCATGTGTATTGATAAATATTTTGTTATTTGATTGCTAATTAAACGTTGGGTCAAAACTTAAATATATTTGTTTCGTTAATATAGATGTAGTGATGTATGATATGCAAATTGTATCATATGATGCAAATCTTTGTTTTTTTATGTATAAATTCACAATTTACGTGATTATTCAACATATAAAGTTATTATCAATGTGTTTTTTACTTTAAATCTAAAAATATGTAGGATTTTACAATCCTACGATCTACAATCTCACCCACTTCCCACGATCCTACGTAGGATCTCGATTTTGACAACCTTGTGTTAAATGACCAGTTTGATCCTCTAGTAAAGTTTAATTTGGTCTATCAACAATTTATTTGAGTTAATTTAATTCCTAAACTTCTAAATATTGGGTTTGATCTCATAAAATTTTTAATATTCAATCAACTATCTCACCACATTTGCTTTGTGGATTTGATTGCATCTACATACTTTCATCTCATCTGCAAATAGATTTTGCCAACACAAGATGCAAAATGAGAAAATCAAAACCTTTGATTTGGAACTTGAAGCTGAGTGCCTAAAGGTAGCTAAACCAAATAGTTTTGAACACATGGCTAAGACAAGCTCACGTAACACATCTAGGCCTAAACACAAGCACCTTGATTATGCTTTCAGACAAGTTAGATCTTCTTAGCTACCATCTAAAAAGGCTAGACTGTCAAGTGCAATGCAAAGAATGGCAAGTCTATGTTGACTTGCTATAACTACGGAAAGAAGGAACACTTCGCTCATGAATGCACTAAATCAAAGAAGGTAAGATCTAATCATATTTCTTGCCATGTTTTTTTAACTAGTCATGGTTGCTCATTCTTCTCCTGATATGGATTGTAAACTCAACATCAACCAAACATATAGCGAGATGAAGTAGGATTTGTGAAGTACTGCCAGATACCTGTTGGGAGTAGACATATCAAGGTGGAAAATGGAGCTAGTTACTTAGACTTGGTTTCCAGTTTGTCTTTGATAATGATTGTGATTTTGTTTCGAACGGTTTTTTGGTTTTGGATAGACTATTAGGCCAAAATGGGCATTTGCCTTTTTCGCCCAAAAGATGTAGCAAAATGCCCCTGTTATGAAACTATCTAGCAAAATGCCCCTATTTTGAAACTCAATTTTTAGAAAATCGAGTAAAGCGAGAAATTTTACATGAAACTCAAGTTCCATGTATGTATGTATATATACATATATATATATATATATTATATATTTTTTTTAAAGTTTGATTTCACATAACTCGATTTTCTAAAAATTGAGTTTTCCATTGAAACTCGATTTTTAGAAAATCGAGTTTAAAACAGAAGCATTTTGCTAGATAGTTTCAAAACAGGGATATTTTGCTAAAAAGTTTTGGTGAAAGGGACAAATGCCTATTTTGGCCTAGACTATTATAATAATGATGGTTCAGTTTTTTTATTGACTTCATTTGATAATTCAATTGTATGACATATTACGCTTGGCCATATAGGAAAGGATAGGATGACTAGGTTTGCTAGAAAAAAGGCTTATAAGCAATCTCGCTAAGTCACTTTGTTTACTTGTGAACATTGTCTAGTAGGAAAGTCAAAAGGAAAACTGTTTGGAAAAGCCACTAAGGCATCTTTTCCATTGCAATTAGTCCAATATGATATATATGGCCCTATGAATATGAGGGCAAGGCATGAAGATACCTATTTCATCACATACATTGATGATTATACATGTTATCGTCACATCTATTTGATCTCCCATAAGTTTGAGGCTTTGGATTGCTTTAGATGATACATGAAATTTGTTAAGAATCAATTAGACATGAGCATTAAGGCTCTTAGTGCTGATTGTGGGCATGAATATCTATTTGAGCAATTTAAAGAGTTCTATGATGAAAAGAGAATTGAGTCTCTTAACAATGCTTGGTACACCTAAACAAAGTGGTTTGGTGGAAAGCAAAAATCAAACACTACTAGAAATGGTTAAGTCAATGATGACACAAGCAAAATTACTGATTTTGTATTAGGAGATGCCACTTTTGACTGCAACTTATATACTTAACCGAATGCCCTTTAAATCAGTACCATCCACACCTTATGAATTATGGACCATTAAGAAACTTGATTTGAATAACTTATGGCTATGGGTTTAGCAGGTTATCTTCATGATACTTCTCATAAATATGGAAAGTTAGGGCTTAGCAAAAAGAAATGTATCTTTATAAGATATTTTGAGCATTCCAAAGGCTATGTTTTGATAGGTGGAAAACTTAATGGAAGTGTGACTGATTTGGAGTCATGTGATGTAGATTTCATTGAAAGTGAATTCTTGAACAAAGGCGAGGTTGATAAAAACTTTGAAACTTAATGAAATAGTGAATCAAGAGGAAGGCGCCCCAAGTAGACTAGTAGAGAACAAGAAGAAATTCTTGAAACTCCTACTGATAGTGAGAGTGACTCGAAACCTAGTGGGACCACACCACTAAAGGAGGATTCACAACAACCTTAGCCACATAGAAGATAATGTGGAAACATTCCTTTTAGTCATTTTTAAAATTGAAGAGAGGAATCTTTCATGATTGCTTCACATGATGATGAGCCTAAAACTGTGCAAGAAACTCTTTCTTCTTCTACTAATGATGAGTGGATGAAAGCAATGAACAATGAAAAGAATTCTATAAGGCTTATTAGGTTTGGGGTCTAGTAGACCTATTGCTAGGGAGAAATGCAATTAAGAACAAATAGGTTTTTTAAATCAAATGTAAGGTGGATAGTTCAATAGAAATGTACAAAGCTTGATTATGGACAAAAGACTACACCCAAAAGGAGGGTGTTGACTATGGGGAAACCTTCTCATTGGTATAGAGGTTTGCCTCAATTCGACTTATTATGACTATTATTGCAAAATTGAATTTGAAATTGTACCAAATAGACATTGAGATAACTTTTCTCCATGGAGAACTAGATGAGGAAATTTGTATGGATTAGCCTGCTGGCTTCGAAGCCAAAGGTCAAGAGCATAAAGTGTGCAAACTTAAGCGATCCATATATGGTTTAAAAAAAACATCTAGAAAATGGTACTTGAGATTTCATTGAGTTTTTCAATCGAATGGGTTTACAATTATCGAAAATGATCACCACGTCTACATAAAACGACTTAAGGGAAGTTTCATTATTTTGCCATTATACATTGATGACATATTATTGGCTAGTAATAACATGGAGATGATTATCTTTACAAAGGGATGCTTGCCCTCTAACTTTGAGATTAAGGTCCAGGTTAAAATCCTTAAAGATTGCTCAAAGAAACTTTTTAAGGTTTTTCACAACAAACCTATATGGTTTTTGAGCGTTTCCAAATGCATGATTGCAAACCTATAGACACTCTTATTGCCCAAAACAAGGGCTTAAGTCATAACATGTGTCTTAAGACTTAGGATGTAAAAGAGAAGACAACTTGTATTCCCTATGCTAATGTAGTTGAAAGCTTGATGCATGCAATGATGTGTGCTTGACCTGACTTATGTTATGTTATTGGATTAGTCAACAAGTTTTAGTCCAACCTTGGACTTGCTCATTGGAAACTGGAAAGTAGTCTAGAAGATATTAAGGTACCTTAAAAGGACAACGGACTACGTCCTTTGTTATTAGGGTTTAGAATTGTGTTTGATAGATGATAATGATGTTGATAGGGGTTGTTACCTAGATGAGCGCAAATCCACATCTAATAATGTGTTTTGCTCAATAATGGTGCCACCACATGGACTAGCAAGAACAACTTTGTATAACTTTATCAATTATGGAAGCAACTTGTTCATCAGCTATTTAGGAGGCAGTTTAATTGAGGAGGTTCTTTTAGCACCTTGAGGTCATCAAGATGATACATTGTGATAACATGGTAACACTTTCCTATGATAAGAATCCCAAGTATCATGGCAAAACCAAACATAATAATACAAGATATCAATCCATTCAAGACATGGTTGCTTATAAATAGGTGGTCCTGAAACACATTTCTGCTGCATGATTACTAATCACCAGACAATGCCTATAGGAAGAGACGCTTTCTATTTTCATGTTAGAAGATTAGGGCTATGTAGAATGTAATGTTATGTTATATTTTAGTTATCACTTGCTATATTGTTTTGGGATATTTATTTTTAATACATATAGTGTTATTCATTTTCGATTATAATATGTATGTTAACACACACATATACCATATGATGAATTTTTTGGTATGAAAGGTGTTAGACTAGGAAAAATCAGGAAAGTCTTCCATTCAGATAGATGATCCAAAATATCTTCCATGTAGATGAATGATCTTAACTAAAAAATTGTTCATACAAGAACATCTTCCACCACTAGCTGTCTAGCAATTAATGAAAAGCGTAATTGATGGAGGCATTTAATAGTGTAATAGACGACTATTAGTGTTATTCCTTTTTCGTTATAAAATGTATGTTAACACACACATATACCATATGATGATTTTTTTGGTATGAAAGGTGTTAGATTAGAAAAAATTAGGAAAGTCTTCCATTCAAGTAGATGATTCAAAATATCTTCCATGTAGATGGATGATCCTAACTAAAAGATTGTTCATACAAGAAGAACATCTTCCACCACTAGCTATCTAGCAATTAATGAAAAGTGTAATTGATGGAGGCATTTAATAGCGTAACAGGCGACCATTACCCAACAACTACATGCTCATTAAGTCATAAGACGTTTCAGTTAGAGCAATAAATGATAAGTATCATCTAGAGCTAGCATTTAAAGCCAGCATTTAAACAGACGAATAACCGTTGTTACATTAAATGGCTAGACGTTACGTTAATCAAATAAATGCACAAAATTAATTGACAGGTAGCCAACAGCTAGAAGATATACCTATAAAAGGAAACTCATCTCCATAGATAGAGGTACATTGAATATATGCTTTCCATATACACTAAGTTATCATATTAGCTCTTTGGAGTCCTGACTTAAGCATTAGAGACCCCTAGGCTAGTGCCATATCAGTGCCCCCTTCGATCAACCCTTTCTCTTTTGCAAGCTTGTCGAATCATCTAATGCAAATTCTTCGAAAACATCTTCCATCAACATCTCTAGACAAATTACCCAACTTAAGGTGAATTTTCACTCTAACAAAAGGTATGTCAACAGGCTTAGGTCGTCTCACTCATATGAGTGTTGCCTTGGCACTTGAGTTGTAAGCAAAGATGAGACATTATGTCCTTTTATGGTTATGTAGAATATATAGATGGTTGACACAAATATATGTCACCTTAGCTGGAACTAAGATGAACTCTATAACATATGTAGTTTGATTAGACTACGCATGGATAGCCCATGATCCTCGACTCCACATATCCTTTGGTTAGGCAAATGTAAAACCTTAAATTTGATGCTTAGGGTGGCAAGAAAATAAAGGATTAGGGTTAGGCGCTTGAGTATTGACTAGACTAAGATCTATACAATGTATTAGGTTAAGACATATACTCTTCCTTAAGGGAACTATACCGTAGCATGTATTTCATATTACATTTGCCTGTTTGACCAAAAGTGGAGGTGAAAGAATAAAACCTTGCTTCTTCACTATGCAAGTCCTATGGATATTTCATTAAGATCCTACCCACACCCTTTGTTACTTTTGACTATATCATGAAATAGAGATTTTAATGTTTTCTACTTTGGCATGTTACTTATGGTCATGTTAGATATATTCTAAAAGGACATTGCTAGGAAAGCGATTGGATTGAAGTTAAATGACACATGTGCAAAGGAAAAATTATTCAAAAACACAACACTAAATTTGCATTCATTGTTAACAAGTTATAGCGTTTAAGGGTAGTGATATAATCATTAGTACATTGCGATAGTTTTAATGGATCAAGTAAAGGTCTAAGTATTATACTCGAGAGGAACTAGAAATGTTTGATTTGACTTATTAGATTATGTTTAGGGCATAATGAAACTTTAGGGAAGTTGCTATACTGGTCTTTGTATAAGTTTAGTATAGTGCTCCATATTTTTCGTTAGTGTGCTTGATGGTCGCACAACCTTTTTGCTATTATGAATATGCTGAGAAATACATTGAGAGATGAATGGTACTCTCAAGCCTAGAGTGTGCGAATGGGAAATGTTAGAAAATGATGAGAAAAAAAGAGGGGGCGCTCAAAGTGGGGCATGCCCCTCCATGTTTTGCACGATTAGCTCCAATTGAAGCTGGTTAGTTGAAGCAAAGTAATTCCTAGGCTTCACTCAATAGAGCAATGATGCCCCATAACATAGAACATATTTTGCATTATTTTAGTGTTGCACAAAGTGTTAGTGAGGCTCTTATGTTATGGATTAGTTTACATTACTCTAGTAGCATGCAACTGTAGACATCAAAATTTTATGATGTATCTACAACCGTCATTGATCATGATCGAATATCTTTGATTAAATTAATTTCCAATTGATGATGTGGACAATTGGCAAATGAAATCAAGTCACGTGTCAAGTCTTTGAGTTACCACCACTCGCATAGAAATGACATGTGTCCAAGCCATGTGGCAGTATTAAATAAAAAAATCCAAGTGGCAATGTCAGAAGAAAAGACTCATATGGAAAATTCTTATTAAATGGAAAATGAAATTAAATTCAAATTCAAATTTGAATTTAAAATTCATAATTAACTCTCAGTAAATGCTGAGAGAAAATTCCAAATCAAATACTATTGAGTAGCTTATAAATAAAGACTTCTCATATAAGAAAAATGGGGACATTTAGAGAAAGAATCATATTGACATTATACCAAAATAGAGAGTCATCTCTAAATCCAAGAGAATTTTATTGTTCATCAAGACTTATTCCTATTCTTCAAATCAAAGTAGGGATTCTCCTTTAGCTTCCTTTGATCTTGTTCGAGATTAAGTTGATGAAAAAAAAAAGTCCAAGCTTTATAGCCCTTCAAATTGTAAAGTTTCTTGGAGATCGAATTAGGGGAGTTTTATTGTATTCTTTGACGGTAAAGAGTCATACAAAAGATTGTACTCACACACACACACACACACACACACACACACACACACACATATAATATGTTAGATATTAATGATGATGATAAAGAAGATCTGTTTCAGATCCTTGAATCAAGATCTATTACTTCATCTGATTCATCAGAAGAGGATTTTCTTTCCTCATTCGATTCTGGCTATCACTCTAACAGTGAAACTTCTGATTCCTCTAATATTAAAATTGGTTGTAGAGACTCTTATTGCAATACTATTAATGTTCTCTCCAAAGGCCGTAAAACAATTAATGTTTTAACCAAAGGAGAAGAACAAGAAAATTCGCTAATAAATTTGATAAGCCAAATTGATGATCTTGAGCTAAAAGAAGAATATCTTAAAAAGCTCAAGAAAACCTTGGTTAAGGATGAAAATGATAAAAATATGAAATCAAAGATAAGTCTTGATGAAACTTTGGAAAGATTTAATAAAAGAAGTCCAAAGAGATAACTGTTAATGATTTACAACATGAAATTACTATTATCAAGAAAGAAATCATTGAGCTAAAAAATGATTTAAAAAATGTTAAAATGATAACTTTGACTTAAAACAAGAAATGTTACTTTTAAAAATTGATAAACAACTTGATAATGAACAATCTGATAGTGAGCTAGATGAGCAAAGAGATGAAGATGACTCCAGCCAACAAGCTCCTCTTTCAAGTGAATTCCCTCTATCAAACAGTAAAGCTTGTTTTGCTAGAAGTGCATTAGGGTATGAGAGGTAGAGGGTTGATTAGGGTATGTGTTATGAAATGCAATGGTTATAAGAATAAACATAACAAGTGAGTGTTAAAACTAGGATAGAATGGATAGATTATTTAGATCCAATTCCTCTGTTAGCTCCAGATCTAGCATCCCTCTTGATATTATAAATGAAGAAGATTACGCTGTTGAAGAAACTGATCTCATTGATTTTTCATAATACTTGGAACGAATTATTCCTTCTTAAATGCAATTCATATCAGCACCAGAGTCAATCATAGCAATAACATTGAATTCATATTCATCGCAGACAACAATTTTAACTTTTGAAAAACATTTAGGAGGGATCAATTTGTTAATTAGACTGAGCCTATTTTAACAGTTCCATCAAGATATTGTTGGATGTGATCAAGATTTAATTCATCAGAACCTAGCTTAGCAGGCTGAGCTTCTCGTTCCAACAACCATTCTTTGGGAAGATTAATATCTTTCCATTGAATCATTTTTGGAACTTGAACCTTAGCATTAGAAGTGGAACATTGGATTAACAAAATTTTATCACCAGAGTCTCTTAACCTAGCACGAGGATTAAATTGAGTACCTAATAATCTATAATAAATGCGATATATGATAACCAGATCATATAATCTATAATCTATAATCTATAATAGCACGAGGATAGCAAGGGGCTTACTGCCTTCATCCATATCATAACCAGATGTTAAAATATCTAAAGTTAAGGCCTTAACAATATTAGGATCATCCAAAGCAAGAGTAATATCAGGATAGCAGTTAAAATAAACAGGACCATCAAATAGAGATGAGGTAATCATGCCAAGAATACTAGTACGAAAATCTTTAAACCTAGCATCTCTTAAGCACATAAGTACAGAAGCATTAATACCTTTTCGAGCAAGGGGTTTAACAGCAACTTGAACTAGTCCAATATGCAAATAATTGAATTTTTTAGCAAGGAATTCATTAATATTTCTCCTATTAAACAAACAACATTTTTCATGGGTTCTTGAAATAGAATATGTTTGCTCAACAGTTCTGACACTGAGTCAATACTTTAATTTATACTATTATTAAACACTTTGTTGGAACTCCTAATATTTCTTCTCGTATCAGTGACTATCTAAACAATTTACGTTGTCCTACTATATATATAAATCAATATAAATTGATTATTTGTTACATTATTTCGTGACCATGTGATTTATCTTTTACAAAATTTGTGTGTATAGCAACTCCATCGGAGAACCATTTTTGTCATGCATCACTTAAGTTTGAACAAAGAACAAGTTAGGGTTGTTGTTCTACATAAAGGATGGCTTTGGATGATGTAGAACAACCTCAAAGCTCCTAGGAGATCACCAGTTCAAGTCAAGAAAGGTGTGCCGAAAACCAATAATAAAAATTTTGTTGCACAATCTCTATTTATAACACATTATTTTGAGAAACATATCAACTCAGCCTACCCTGTTCACGCAAGATTAAATTTTCCCAAGGTCGCAATTTCTTACAATTTGATCTACTTCCCTAACTCTTTTCCTTTTTCTCTCTTTAATTTGTGTTCACATTCATTTCTAGCATATTTCCTTCTCTTTTTTCCTTTTTTGTCAAATAGTTCTTGCACATATTGATTTATAAAATTTGAGTTTGAGATTTAATTTTTTTTTTTTTTAAGGTTATTAGACTAGACAATGAGGTGAAACTCCTTCTTAAACCCTCTCCACCTACTCCATGGATTTGCCATTAGACTAGTTGGATCATTTGTCTTGCCAAAACTCATAGTCTCATATAACTGATTTTTCTACATTCTCTTTCCACACTGCTCTTAGTCTAACAAAATTAAGTGAGCAACACTAGCTAGTACTTTCAATTTGTTCCATGCGTTAATCAAGCTTAGACAAATAAATAAACACTATTATACGCGTTTCAAGCTCATGAATTAACTTTGTGTATCATAAAACTATTTCCCCATGAGTTTCAATACTATTATACCTAGCTTGGCATTACTAAATGTAGAATAACCTTTATGCTTTTTTAAAAAAACCCTTGTGATCAAACCATATAGAGTATACTAAAAGATGGAAGGGTTGGTAGTTGGTAAACTGGAATTATGATTGGAGTGATTGATTTAAAAAGCAACATTAGGAAAAAAAGGAAAAAAAAAGTTTGTTTGCATTTTGCAAGGAAATGCTTTGTGGTCACCCTAGCATGACACTTAATTTTTCTAGTTCAACCCTCATGCATAGTTATGTAAATCAAACCAAGCATTGAACTATTAAAGGAGTGCTTTGAATCGTTTGATGATTCATTGATTCAATCGTTGGGTTATTAGTTCAATAGTTGGGTCATTAGTTTAATCTTTCAATTAATAATTAATTCAAATTTAAAAGGTATATAAATAAATTAAATAATACATAAAAGAATAAAGATAAACTATGAAAATGAGATGATATTCAATTTAAACATAAACATACACGTATACCAAAGATTGAAATTAATATAGTATTATTGTTCAAAAAATTTATGCAAATATAGCCTTTATTGTTTTTTTTTATATATAAAAAATGATAAAAATAGAGCACTCGAAATTATTTTTGACTACTTACTTCAAGTTTAAAAGCAAAAGGCTTAAAGTCCCATAAATAAAAGTACAAAAAAAAAAAAAAAAAAAAAAAAAACTATGGTTATTTGATCAAAACAACTTCCTCTTTCTTTTTTTTTTCTTTTTTTTTGAGAAGGAAGACCGTGCATATCATTAAGGAAGACTTTTTAAATCAGCCTAAAGAATTATATTAATATTTGGGGGAATATCTTCCACCCAAACTAAGATATGGGGGCATAAAATTGCTTGACGAGCTAATGAATGAGCAACTGAGTTACAACTCCTATGAACATGAACAGAATTAGAAGTTATGAAGAGGGAGGCAAGATGTTGGACATCTTTAGCTATGTGGCCAACCTGAGCTATCGATTTTTTCATGCTTTGAAGTGCTTTGATTAGAATCTTGCAATCACCTTCTAGTTTTACCCTGTCAAAGCCAAGTTCAAGAGCAAATTCTAGCACTCTCCTTGCTTCTAAATCCTCCACCTCTAGAACTGTGGAGGGTAGTGGAAGTTGTTGGGTTAAAGAAGCCATAACCATACCTGTGTTATCTCTAATGATAACACCAATGCCCGCCCCATTGTTCCTTGTGGAAAAGTGCCTCATCAAAATTTATTTTAAGCCACGACGGATCTGGAGGTCGCCAAGAAGGAAGTGTTCTGGCAAGGTTATAGCAAGGTTATCCTCGGCCAGAACACTTCCTTCTTTTTCTCATAACTCATGAGGGAGTTATCTTGGTACTTTGGACTTAAGGGGAAGTCTTTGATGATTCTGATGGGAAAAATTCTCCTTTTAGTAATTCACGAGGGAGTTGTCTTAGTATCTAGGACCCACAGGGAAGTCCTTGATGATTCTGATCCACTTGGGGAAGGATTTTCTATTTGTGACTCACTGAAGAGTTGGTTGATGATTTTAACCCACGAGGGAGTTTCCTTGGTGACTTCTAATCCAGTGGGGAGTCTTCTTGGGCCTTCCAATCCATTGGGGAATGTTCTTGGGCCTTCTAATCCACTTGGTAATATTTTTAGGAATTTTATATCTTTTGCCTTGTTAAGGGGTATTTACATCATTTCAGTGCATCTTTGTAACATTTTGATACTTCATGACCCATGGGGGTTGTCTTTGAATTTTTTCTTGCACTTCTTATCTTCTGAAGTCCACTGGGGATATTCTATTTTTTTTTTTTGCTAAACTACACGTAGTTTAGCTGGAGGCCTAAACTACATGTAGTTTAGTCATCAGATGCCTTCCCGCCTCTTCATTTTTCTTCAACTGTTACCAATCGTTTCTTTCTTTCTTCTTATTCTCTCCATCTTCCTCATCTCTGCATTTTCTCTCAACTCTTCAACTCCCTCTCTTTCCCTACAAAAACCTTCTACCTCTCCCTCATTTCCTTATCCATTCCATATCAGAATCATAGGAATCTCTTTCTCAAAACTCTCTCATCTTCTCCAATGGCACCCAAAGCCAAGAAAACCTACATGATTTCTGGCAAAGTTTTCAATCTCATTCGCTGGAATGGAGCCACAAGGCTAACAAAGTCCCCTCCATTGATCTTCAGGCCACAAAACCATCTTTTAGAAGGTGCACAGACCGGATTGGTGAGTTTTTCAAAATTTTCTCATTTTTAAGTTTTGCTCTAATCTTCTATTTTAATTCATTTTTAGACTTGTAAATGCTTGGATTTTGTTGTGGGATGTGTTTAGATGAAAACCTAATGTCCTATGAGGGGTAGAAACATGTTTAGGATGAGTTTTGATTCATGGTAGGCCGAAATTGTCGAAGAACCCGTTCTGTTTGTGTTCATGCATACGCACCCACTCTTCATGCGTATGCGTCCGTGTTCATTAGTTCATACAAACGCATGCCCCATAAACTTCATTTTTTTTTCTAGCTTAATTTGTTTTTTTCACTTTATTTTTCTCATCCAACATGATTCTTATGCTCCTGTTCCTGTCTTTTACAGGTTTTACCTCATTTCATGAGTAGGGGTAGTGCCAGTCATCTCTTTGCATGGTACAGGGCCCTAACAAAAGATACAAAGGCCTTGGTGAGTGCGGTCGGTTTCGAGCCTATCATGCGTTTGCTTCTAGAAAGTTCCACCAGCAGCATTCTGGTGCAGGCGCTTGCTGATAGTTGGTGGGATACTACTCACACCTTTCACATTGCTAGGAGGGAGATGACAGTGACTCCTCACAATTTCCACTAGATGACCAATTTGAGATTCAATGGCCCCATTATCAACTTAGAGAGTGAGTTGGGCATTCAGCTAGGCATCAACCTACTAAGGCGGAAGTACTTGAGTAAGCACATCTGCTATTTCGACTTGGAGAGGGATTATATGCCTCTTTCTTAGGCGATGCCTAATGATTGGGCCCAGATGGCCAGGGCGTTCTTGCTGTACTTGTTGGGGGCATATAATGTTTTTAAGGTGGCTTGCTCTCTTTCACAACTTCGAGCATATATGGGAGGTGAACTGGGGTCAGGCTTGTCTTGCCTACCTTTATTCAATCATGGACACACTCAGTCAGGGGACTCTGCCCTAGCTAGCGGGGCCTTGGAAGCTCCTTGAGGTTAGACCCTTTTTCTTTTCTTACATGGTTTCACAAATTGTACTTCGTACTTTTGCAAACTGTATTTATTCATATGCCATTTAGGTTTACAAAACTGCATTTCATGCTCTTGTAAACTGTATACGTGCTCTTTTCTTGCAAACTATCATCTTGCAAACTGTAATAGTATTCTTGCAAGCTGTACTGTGTTCTTCTCTAACAAACTATTATCTTGCAGACTGTATAGTATTCTTTTCTTGCAAACTATCCTCTTGTAAACATTCTTTTCTTGCAAATTGTCATTTTGCTATTCTTGCAGCATTGGGCCGTGAGATATGGCCTTGTTGCTCGTGGTCCAGATGTGGACCTGAAGGATTTCCCTTTAGTTTGGGCTTATCTCAACAACCTCTCATTTGAAGAAGTGAGTGAAATTCTTCATTCCTAGCTGTCCTTGCATGTTTCAAAGGTTTTCTTTCTAATCATGAGTGTTTTTGGCAGATCGCTTGGGGACCTTGGGTGGGTATTCCTCCCGTTGTTAACTAGGGGCTAGAGGCAGCCGCCATTATCTCTTCTGGGACCACTCAACCCTTGGAGGGTGCAGGCTTAAAGGTTCTATACTTAGCTGAGTGAGCTTCTTGCTAGCTAATGGGTGCGGATATGCCTCAGGTTCCGATAGATACTCCTCCATTCATGCTTGCCCCGCTTTTGATGACCGATGCTGAGTACCAGCTATGGAGGAATGGCATCCCCTATTGTGGGTGCAAATGAGAGTAAGCCCTGGTTTTGTGGACTGTGGCGGAGAAAAGTGGAGTCGCCACTTAGATTAGATCTAGGAACCATATTGGGCCTTTTGGGCCAATCACTTACATACATGGGTCCACATACTAGATTATGGGTCCAGAGTTTAGGTATGGCTTGGGATGGTGTTAGGCATCCAATGCAGCCTGGCTTGTGGGCCGGCCTCCATTATGTGTTGCTAGGCCATATTTAATTAAAGAGTTTATTGAAGAGAGCTCTAATCTTTAACCTAAACATACATCATGCACTTAAGGAAAATAAAACACACAGAATGTTAAAGATCAAATCACAATATAAAGTTTACATCATAATATATATCCAAGGGCAGCAATCACATCACAAAACAACAACATCAACAAGGCATTAATCAAGTATATTCATGATGTTCATCAATCAAGAAAGTTTATCATGTTCATCAACCAAGTCAAATGCATGTTCATGTAATTATGCATGACTTACCTCACTTACCTCGCTGCACCATAACACCTCAGCACCTATGCATCAATGCATGTTCAAATTTCCATGAATGTTAATGTGATTTATCAAAGCATAAACCCTAATCATCAGTCTATCAATTCAAGAATGTGAAACATGTTATTATTGAAAGCTCAATTAGTGTGAAAACACTAATACTTGTTTAGACCTCCAATTTTAAATTACGGCTTAATTGCTTTTACTCTAACTTATCTAAGTGTGAAACAAGAGTAAGGCACACGCAATAAACCGGTAACACTACTCTAAGCCATAAGTAAGTACAATGAGCAATAAATGTAAAGCTTAAAGAGTAGGGAAGAGAGATGAAAACACAAGATAACACTGAGACGTGTTATCGAAAAGGAAACCGAAGTGCTTGGCGAAAAACCTCTCTGCGGCCCTTCAAGCCAAAATCGATCCACTAGTGAATAAGTTAGAGTACACGGATATCAAAAAGACCCTCCAAGCCTAATCTACCCAATGTATTTGAGCCCTCCAAGCTCCTGCTACCAACGGACTTCTCGGAGTTTTGTCTTCACTAGCTTTCTGGATTCCGCAATTCCGCCCGATTGCATCCGCCACTCAATGTCTTCTTTCGATGCTTTCCAAAGGCACCAAAACTTCTCTCAACACTTACGATGGGTGAGGTAAGTGTTTGAGCTAAGAATCTATCAAGGATGTATAGATGGGAGGTGAGAGTAGATGGAAACTTTAGAGAAATGATGTAGAGGATTGTGGGTAAAACAATCTCTAACTCTCAAGTGTTTGGCTAGGGTTTCTCTCTCAAAATTTTCTTCAGAAAATACTCCTTCTTCTGTTTATATTTCGTGGGTAATGAAGGTTTATATAGTGTTAGTAAAGAATGGTAAAAGTCACACTCCAAAAAGTCATAGGCAATGGGTTTCGCGGGTCACTCGTGACTTGGCCTGAGTCGCGAGTTAGTCGCGAAAACTAGCCTATCAAAGACTTTTCAAATTCCAGCATGTGCTTCTCACGTGGCTTGTGTCATGAGTCATCAGTCACGAGTCCAGTCGCAAAAACCACTTCTTCACAAATTCCTTACCAAACTCTCACACATAACCCTTACATTAAATCCCACAAAAATACAGGGAAATAATTGAACAAAATTATAATCAAATTTGACGCAGAATTAAAGCCAACATAAAATATAGTTGTAAATCACAACTTTACAATTCTACTAACTCTAGACCTAAACATGTAAAAGCTAGACTCAACAAGACCTAAAAAGAGGATTAAAACTAATTAAAACACACAAAATAGCAAGAACTCTAAATCAGCGTTTTTGGGAAAAGTATGCGTGCGCATACATGAAGTATGCATATGCATATATAAAGCATGCCCACGCATACATGCCCAGAAACACAATTTTAAAACAGTAACAAAACAATAATCAAACAAAACCTAGCATGCTTCTAATATCCAATTCAACCGTTCATTCAAAGCATGATAAGACACAACAAAACAAAACCAAACAAAGCAAAACATATTTCTAAGCATGTATAACAAATAAAAAAAAATTAAGAACCATGTGAATCCTATGTAGCAAAGTAAGAAATCATGGCAAAGAGGCTCAACTTGCTTTAGAATCATAGATTTAAGATTGTTTAACCGACCCCTCAGTGCCTAGAACACAAAAATTAGATTGAGGGCAAGAATAATCAAAAGAACACAATAATAGTTAGTAATCACAACTCAAGAACAAAAGATTTTGATACAGGTTTTGAGAAATCAATTTAGAAAAATAGTTTCTACCTTAGAACTAGCTAAAGAGAGGTTTTTAATTTGTAAAAAATGTGCTAAGGTGCTGCCCTAGGGTTTTAAAAAGAGAAAATAGAGTTTTAGAGAAGATGGAGGCCAAAAAATAACTCTCTCTAGCTAGGGTTTTGATTAGAGACATAAGATGAGTTTTTATATGTTAAAATTAGGGTTTTTGGGGCTTTTTAATGATCTTTGGACATTCTCAAGGGTCCATGGGCTGGCCCACATCAAAACATGATGTTTTGGGCCCTTAAAATGAAGTTTTAAACCTAGAAAATCAGAATGCCCAGTTAGCCTAGAAAATCTAAGGCTAAAGGGAAGATAATCAGGTCACTCACAACTAGGTGGGCTATGATTCCAACCGAGGGTCTAAATGGACCCCATAGTGGATTGGTAGCAAAATTTTAATGTACTTAAGGCCCATTATAGCCGATGGCACCGTTTGTGAGTTGGAAGGATGAGATTCGAAAAATTTGGGCTCGAATGGAGCCTTCTATCTTCCCACTCATCACTAACCAAGGTTAAGGGACAAAAGAACTAGTGATGTGTGTGCAAAACAAGTATTAAAAAAGTTTTTATTAAAGTTAAGAAACAAGACATATAGGAATTAAACTCATTATCCCAGCGAAGTTGCCATTGTGGGTGCAAGGGAAAAGAAGTGTCGGAGTCGCCACCTAGTTATATGATCTAGGAACCATGAATATAGCATCCTTTTGAGGAAGGACCTTTGGTCTTACTACCAGAGTATGGGTTCAGAGTTTAGGTATGCTCTTGGGAAGGTGTTAGGCACCCAAGATCGCCCAACCCTAAGGTTGGCCTCTCATCATTGTATCTTACGTCCTAACCTTATTAAAAACATGTTCAACACTTGCATCTATACTCACACACACACTAGCATACATCTAAGCATACAATCATGGCATAATTCATCCCAAAAAACATATCCATCCTTAAAGCAATAGAGAGCCAAACCCAAACACAAATAAGAAACCCTAGTATACATCTAACATGTGAACATCCTATCATACATCTCAAGGCAAAGCAGCAAACCAAGCATGGCAACAAGTATATCATATCATGAATCAAAACAAGGCATCAACTTTATACACATATATCAAGGGAGGATTAAACAATCAACATGGATGTTCATGTGAATGCAAGACTTACCTTACTTACCTCGTAGCACCTCAACACCTATGGGATCATAAATGGGCATGTGAATGCATGTTCATGGTATCGAACTAAGAAACAAGCATAAAAACCCTAATCTAAACATTTGATAATATACAAACATGTTAAAAGATAAACACACAGTTATGGGACTTAAAATATATGAGAAAGAGGCTACACAGAACAAACACATGAAAGTAGAAACAAAACAAACAAAAATTAAGGTTTCTGGAAAACCTAATTAACACAAAACAGAGCAAAAACCAAACAAAATAGAAAAACGTAAATCTAGTAACCTAACATGTTAAAAAAACATAAAGAAAACCTAAAACTAACCTAAACAAACATACATAAACATAAATTAAACAAAGAAACATATTAAAGGTAGAAAAGGAAAAAAGAAAAGTTCAAAAGAATACCTTAAAACAAAAGCTCCTAGGCTTGATTCTTCACTGTTCCCCTCAATCAAATCTATCACAATTCAATAAAATAGTGATTAGTAATCTTAAACTCAAAGGATTGGGGCCAAAAAAGGTCCTAATCAAATAAAAAAGACTTGAGTGTGTTTTGTGAAAAAATCCCTTTTGATTCACTATTTTCTAGTGAATCTTAGGTTATTCCTGTGAGATTTTTGTGTGTTTTGAAAATGTACCATGTAAGGCTTTTATAGTTGAAAAAATGGGGTTTAGAATGGCTCCCAGATGATGTACCTCAACCATTATTGCAGAAAACTTGATTGCAGAAAACGCAAGAATATGCCTGCGTACATATGTTTTAGCTCACGTACACAAGCCGCAACTCATGTACGCAGGCCGAAGGCCACTTTGGTTATTTAATTTTCCAAAAATAGATTTTTGCTCATTTAAAAGGTTATATTTTCCATTTTAACACTCCTCAAGTCAATTTAATATCTAATTGGGCTCTAAATTGGCTTTGGGCTTTAGAATTCGAGCATCATTAGGGAATGGGGGCCCGAGTCATAAGGGGTACAAAAAGCAGTGTCTACATCAGGGTACATGAGCAGTGAGTTCTCTTTATCCTTATCCCTTGCACTTTCTTCTTTTCATTTCTTTCTCCTTTACATTTCTTAGACTTGTCTTAACACTGTCTTCTTTTCAAATTCAACCCACTGTAGCGGAGCATGAGGAGCTCATTTGGCTTGTTGGGAACCTCAAGTTGGAGGTGACAAGGTATTCTAGATAGATCTATGGGCCTGGTGGGTATGCTTATCCTGATGATGATGATGATGGTGATGGTGATGATGATGACGATGACGATGACCCGGAGGCGACCCAAAGCTCTCAGCCAAGGAAGAGGCACTACTGGCGGTAATCCTACAGACAGACATACAGACATACATACTTTTTCCAGTTTCTTTTCTTTTTCCTTTTTTAGCTTTATCTTCTGCACTTTTATTTTATTTGAGACATTAGGTTGTATTTAAGAACATCTTTAGATTTTTACTTTTATTTTAGGATATGTACTTATTTACAACTTACGGGATATTTGGATATGTATGCATCTTATATTTATTTTTCTTTTCCTTTTATTTCTTGCTTTGGTTAATGAAAATCCGGGCTTAAATCTGTCTTGAGTAATCCTTTGAGCCATAGGAGTCATGAGAGAAGCCTTGGTATGAAGATCACACTTCAAATAGGAAAAGGAATCTAAAACCCTAGTGACGCTGTGTACTCATATGCGCGTGTACGTACGCAGGCTTTGACCATGCATACGCATCCAAGACCATGCACACGCACGCCGCCAGGCAGAAAAACCCTAGCTAACTTTTTTCACTATAAAATAGCCGTGAAAGGCTTCCAAACCTTCATAAAACATGTTTTAAGCTCAAGAACCATTCTGTAAGGTTCCCAATGACAGAATTCACTTCTTTGGAGGTCTCTATGTGGATTAACAAGCTTAATCTCAATTTCAAGGATGCTTTCATCCCTCTTGGTCTTTCTTGTATTTCTTTCTTTCATCAAATTAAAGTGGATGAGCCTCTTCTGCGTGCTGCCACTAAATTTTGGATCCCTACTCGGCATGTCTTTCAATTCAACGGTGTGGAATTATGCCCCACTCTTGAGGAATTTGGTGCAATCATGGGTGAACACGACTTTAGTGCTATCATTCTCCTTACTCTCGATAAAGATCTTTCTGACCTAGCTCATCAAATTTTGGGGGTTCCCCTAGCCATAGCCATGGCAAAGAGATGGTGCAAGTCCATCAAGTTCAATGTCTTCATTGTTTTCAAGAACTTTTCTAAGAAGGATGTTCCATTGGTTAAAATGAAGCGTTCTTATCATCTCAAAGCCTTTTGCCTTTGCATTCTTGCAAGGTTCTTCTTGGTGCATGACACACCTCGAGTGGATCCTGGAATTCTTAATGTGGTCAAACATCGAGGGAGTTGGAGCCAAATTGCCATTATCTTGGCCGAAACCCTCAATGGTTTGGATGCTGTTTATAGGGAGGAAGCAACATTCTTTTCGGGGAGTCCTCTCCTTCTTCATGTATGATCCCTAATTTTTTCCTAATTTTCTCAATCTAGCGAGATTCCTCTAATTTTGCATGGATTTCCTTTCGGTTTTCAACCCATTAAGGCTCCTTATATCTTCTTTGAATATCTCTTTCTCTTTTTCCATTTTTATCTCTCCGTTTTCCATTCAACACTCATGCTTTCTTTTTCTCTCCCTCAAATATGGTTGTACGAGAAACTCAAGTTGATTCATCCTCCCCTTGTTTGATCTAATAGGTATAAACCAAAGCACTACGGTGATCACAAGCTTAAAGACAAAGATATCGATCCTATCAAGCTTATTGAACTTTTGAAGCATCTTACTTTTGCAGATATTCAATGGGTGGTAGAATGGTGGCGCATCAAGGCCATGTATAACTGTGGCTTCAAAGAGAACTGTGTACCTTTGGTTGGGTTTCGTCGTTGCTCTTATTATCCTACATGTCATATCACACGACAATTAGGTGACTGTCAAGGGGTACCTTGTGGCAATGGTTCTTACCATACCTTAGCATTCACTAAGAGAATCTTGGGCAGAATTCAAGAGATTTGGTCTCAAAAGGCAATGAATAGGGACATCCACTTTCCTCAATTTCTCCATCCAACTTTGGGATACAAGGATTGATTATCCATTGATATAAGAGTAGTCCATAGGGAAGACAATGATCACAAGAAGTCCAATAAAAGGAAGAGGACTGAATGACTACCTTGATATGCCCAAAATTTTTTTTTTTGCACTTTATGATTCCATGTCTTTCATTTGAGTTAATAAAGGATTGGAATGTTCCAAATCTCCTATTTCCATGTTGATTAGGCAGAGCATCTCTTCTCCATCCAAATCTCTAATTCTTGTAGCGCCTCCTAACATGATCCTCTTGATAACAAGGCCTAGACCATCTTGGCTTCATCTTTCCTCTTGGATCAAAAGTTTCATCTCTAAGTACCTTTAGGACTAGATCTCATTTCTTAAGGTTTCTAGGTCTCACCTTCTTGTTGAATGCTCTAGCAATTCTTTTTTGGTAACCTTGTGCATGGTATTGGGTTTTCATCCTATTTTCACCTATCGAGGCTAACTGCCTATTTTCACCTATCGAGGCTAACTGTTCATATCTTTCTCTCATCCAATCCTCTTTTGGACCTTGGTTTCCACCAAAACTCTCAAAGATTGTATCTCCACTTTAGTAGGAAGCACCACTTCACTCTCATAAACTAAAGAGTAAGGAGTTGCCCCAGTTGATGCACAGATAGAAGTTCTATAACCCCACAAAGCAAATGGAAGCTTCTCAGCTCAATCTTTGTATGTCACTGCCATTTTGGTTAGGATGTTCTTGATATTCTTGTTGGCTGCTTCTACAACCCTATTAGTTTGTGGTCGGTATGGTGAAGACATGTAATGCTCAATGTTGTACAACTCCGTAATCCTTCGAACTTCTCCCTCAAAGTGGGAACCATTTTTAGAGATGATCTCTTGTGGTACTCCAAATCGGCAAATGATATTATTCTCTATAAATCGGGCCACATATTTGGCCTTTAATATGGAATGAGAAGCTACCTTTACCCGCTTGGTGAAGTAGTCAATCACATCTAAGATGTAATTGTGCCCATTCGAGGTGAGCTATCCTTCTAATCACATCTATGCCTCATGGAGAACTCATACTGTATAGCTTACTAGGGGGTACATGGTTCAAGTTGGCATGGGTTTAGTAGTTATGGCAACTTTTCACAAAGTCCACACAATCGGTTTCCATCGTATTCCAGTAGTATCTCATTCTCAAAATCTTCTTTGCTAACATCAATGTGAGGACCATAAATTCCTTGGTGTACTTCTTCCATGATTCTTTCCGCATCTTTCTTCTTCAAACAACGACGGTATATCCCATCATAGGATCTCTTATAGAGTTGACCCCTGCATGGGATGTATGGCATTGCCATCATCCTAATTGAACAACGTTCTTGCTTTCTGGCACCTTTGGATAAATTCATAATTCCAGAAATTTCATGATGTCATAAAACCAAGGGACTCCTTCCTCTTCTATGGCCAAGACTGCCAAACCTTCTTTCTTTTTGTGTACCAATTGATATCTTTGCTTGATCTCTAAGGGTCGTGTCCACACTTCTTTGGGTATTTCAACCATAGAAGCTAGAGTAGCCAAAGCATCTGCAAAATGATTCTTGAGCTCTAGGGATAATGGTGTATTTTATTCTGTCAATGGTTTTTGTCAACTCCTCAAGTATTGTTGGTAAGGCTTTAGATGTTCTTCCTTCACCCTTCACAACTTTTGTGCTTGTGCTATGACCAAAGTCAAATCTCCAAAGACTTCGACTTCCTTTACCCCTAGCTCTTGTAAGGTTTCCATTCCGACGATACAAGCTTCATATTCTGCCATGTTGTTGGTTGTTTCAAAGTTCAACTTGATGGCTAAAGGTACATGAGATCCATTGGGGGTAATCAAGAGTACTTCTATTCCATTTCCATATTGGTTCATAACTCCATCGAAATACGTCTTCCATGCCCTTAGTTCGATATCCAAAATGGCTTCATCTAGGAAGTCTTTTCTACCACTTTCGCCTTCTATAAGGTTCTCGACACAAAAATCTAACACAGTGCTCCATTTGATGGTTTTTCTAGCCACATACTTTAAGTCAAATTCTGCCAATAGAATCAACCATCTTGACAATCTTCCACTCAAGACAGGCTTCTCAAATAGGTACTTCAATGGATCCATTCTAGCAACTATCTATACTTGGAATGGTAGGATGATATGTCTCAATTTCTGTATATCCCATACAAGAGTGAAACATGATTTCTCTATGGGTGTGTACCTAGTCTCATAGTCATGGAATCTCTTGCTTAAGTAATACATTACTCTCTCATTCTTATCATCATCTTCTTTTGCTAACATGCTTCCTACTACATCCTCTATGATTGAAAGGTAGAGGAGCAAAGGTTTCCTAGGTTTTGGAATTACCCAGATAGGCGGGTGGAGATGATACTCCTTGATGTTGATACAATACTTTGTCTCCTCTCGATTTGCGTGTCGGACCCCAAAAATCCCAAAATATTATTTTCTCTCCATGGACTGCGAGAACATACAGAATGACGTGGCGCAACCCGTTCGGGCATCAGAGCACCTAAAATTCCTCTTTCAGCTAAAATGACCAAAATACCCCTAGTTAACCCCAGGTTTGACCGAAGGTCAAATGAAGTCAAAACCCTCACAAATTTTTTTTTTTCATAGTTTTACATCAAACCCAAGCTTCTTAGAGATTTTTAACAACTTCGACCAAGTTTAACCCAAAGTCAATCCTGGGTGGGCCCAAAAACCCTAATTTTGATCTAACTCTCAGAATGGGTTGAAACCAATGCCATTACGAAGATTATCAAATTATCATTCCAATGACTATTCATGGGTCGAAATCGGAGTTAGAACGGTCAAGATGTCATGAAAATCAGGATAACGCACCGATTGATGCACCGCTAACTTCCGAGAGCCATAACTTTTGATTCAACTGTTGGATTTTCAAGATCCATACCTTTTCAGAAACAGGAATTCAAGACCTTTCCAGACATGTCAAGATCAAGCCCATCCAAGGAAGTTTGAAGGTGGTGGCCTTTGCCTCAAAATCCGTGCCGGGGCTATAAAAAGCCCCAGGCACCCTTCAGACCAAAGGGGGAATCATTTTTTTTTTCTTTCTGAGTTTTGCTCTCTCCTTGGTTTTTCTACACGTTTTTCCCCTCTCTCAAACCCAAAAAACACCCAAAAAAACACATCAAAGCTTCTTGATTCTTCTCTCTTCACCAAAAACACAAGGTATTGTTCTTATACCCAATCTTCTTCTCATTGATTCTACATCTTGGATTTGGGGTTTAAGGGTTTGGATATAGCTTTCTAGCTACTACCCACACCCCTAACCTTCTAAATCTTTTCCTAGCATTTATTTTGCTCTTTTGCCTTAATAACTTGATTTATTGCTCTCTCTAGCATGTTTTTTGCTTTATATGTGTTTCCAGCTTAAATCTCTTTGCTTTTATGCTTTTTGCCATGTTTCATGCTTAGATCTACATGCTTATGTGTTTCGATCTACATGCTTTAGGTTTTATGCCATGTTTTCCTATGTCTTGTGCCTCTTTTTATTTTAGGTTGATGTTAGGGTTACATGTTCACATGTTTGTATGATGTTGCTAGCTATGCCTTGCTTGGATCTATGTGTTTTATGTATTTTTTTCCCATGATATATGGTTAGATCCTTGTCTTCACATGCTTATATGCTTGGATTCATGTTCTTCCATGTCTATGTGCTAAGTTTCTACATGACTATGTGTATGTTTCTATGCCTATATGTCTAGATCTATGTTTTCACATGCCTATGTGCTTGGATCTACGTTCTCTACATGCTTTATACTATCTTCCTTGTGCTTGTGCGCTCCATGTCATGTTTGTGTGCCTAGACCTAGGCTATGTTTGTCATGTCATGTGCTATTGTAGCTCTTTTGTCTCTTTGTCTTTCTTTCTTGTGTTTTGGCCTATCGGTTCGAACCCCATCTAGACCCTATGGTCTTTGTCATTGTCCATACACCTTGGCCCACATCAAAGGGTTCAGATCATTCTTATTTGCATGTCTATGCTTGCTTCTATGCTTTATGCTCGTCTTAGCCTCTCTTGTTCTAGGCTTTACCATGCTTAACGCCCTTAGCGGGTTTGTGGTTGTGTGGTTACACCCGACGCCCATGAGGCCTTGTTCGGATGTGACCATTTGGGAAGCGTCTTTAGATGCCGAGTTGCTCCATGCGTACTCTTCCCTTTTCCACTCCGCGTGATGTTATGCTTGCCATGCTTGTTTGCGCCACCCGTTGGCTTTCTATGCATCTTTACACGCTTGCTTACATGTCCATGCATGAGTCTTGTTTGCTAGTGTGTCGTCCATACTTCAACACAATAAAACTATGGACATCTGATCCAAACCTACATTTGTCCCCTGTGGACACCACCCTTTTGTTTGCTTGCTCGCTTGTTTGCCTTTTTGCTTGTTTGCTAGCTATCTTGCTTGTTTGCCTTATCGCTTGTTTGCTTGCATCCTTTTTTCTATGTTTTCCATATCTACCATGTTTATCTGCTTCATGCCTCTATCATGTGCTCTTGCATCTTTTCCTTCCATTGCTTGTCTACTGGTTTCTTGTCTTTACCTTTGCATGTACACACATGGAGCGAGGATGCATGGAGCTAGGGCACAATCCCCCAGGTGCAAGCAAAAAAGGCGCAGATGCAAGTAAGTGGATATAAGCCAGGCGGCAATGCTTAGTAGATTTAGGAGTTTAGCCTTTCCCTCTTGGTTTTGTACTCTTTTAAAACTCCTTCCTTCCTCCTCCTTTTTCTTTCTTAGATGGGTTGTATTACGTATATCATGCCATGTATCATTCGTCCTCATCTTTAGAGCATGGTGACCCCTATTTATTTTCTTGCCCTTATATTTTGGGCCATACTCTAGGGATGTAGACATTTATTTTCTTGCTCTGTGTGCTTGCATTGTGCATGATGTATATATATATATATATACACCTGCTCGCCTCTACTGGTGTGATTGTCACAGTCCGTGTCACCTAAGGCAAATGGTGCCTAATTTTTGCCGTGAAAGTAAGGTGACATGTCACTGGATTTTCACCGTGAAAATCTGGTACTGTGCTCGAATGCCTAAGGAAAGCATAGATTGGGACCACGCCCATTCAAAAGCCAAACCTTAAAGCCCCCATGCATGAAAAGCCTCGAAAGCCAGTGCCAAAATCATGTTTTTACTGCCAATCTTTGAAAATCAAGGTTTTATCAAAACAAAGGACTGTCTTTGGACAGGCGTTGTAGGGTGCCCCCACACGTAATCAAGATTTTTTTCCATCCACATTAGATTAGGAAAAATGCCATTTTTCTTAACCTAGGATTGGTAATAAAATTAACTAGAAATAGGTGACTAATCACACCTTAGAAAAACCCAATGATTGGTGGCGACTCCACTTACCTTTGGTAATACCTTAAAATTTGGCCCAGATTCCTGCCATAACGCCAAAGGTAGACTTACCTTCCTTCATCGAGAGAGAGAGCACCCAAAGTCCTGCGCAAACCATGCCACACACTACACATGTGCACACCACGCAATACCATTTTCGAGAGAGAGGGGCCTTTAATAGGCCCTTCATGCGCACGGGAGCGTCACCATGGCAGGTGGTCGAACAAAGGCCCGACGACAGTTCTCCATATTTAAGGCTGGGTGTCGACACTTGATAAGTTCAAAGACTTTTTGACACTCATCATTCCATGTATGAGGTTCATTATTCCTTAGAAGTTTGAAGATAGGCTCACAAGTGTAAGTGAGTTTGGTGACGAATCGGCTAATGTACTGCAGCCGGCCTAAGAATCCTCTTATCTCTTTTTCACACTTAGGTGGAGGCATATCCAATATGGCCTTGATCTTTGATGAGTCAACTTCTATCCCTTTATCACTTACTAGGAAGCCTAGTAGCTTTCTAGCAGTTACTCCAAAAGTGCATTTTTGTGGGTTCAATCTCAGTCTATAAGCTTTGATTCTCTCGAAGAACTTCCTTAAATTGGTTATGTGACCTCTTTTATCCTTGGACTTCACGATCATATCATCGATATATACCTCTACCTCGTTGTGCATCATGTAATATAGCAAGGTTGTGGCCATCTTTTGGTAAGTTGCACCTACATTCTTAAGCCCAAATAACATTACTGTGTAACAATAGATTCCCCATTCAGTGGTGAAAGTAGTCTTGGTCATGTTCTTAGGAGCTATCTTGATTTGATTGTGTCCAGAGAAACTATCCATGAAAGACATCAAAGCACTACCAGCAGTATTATCCACTAAGACATCTATGTAAGGTAAAGGGAAATCATCCTTAGGACAAGCCTTGTTTAGGCCTCTAAAGTCCATACACATCCTTACCTTCCCATCCTTCTTGGGCACAGGCACAACATTAGCTATCCATTTGGCTTGGTGCTCAGGTTTGATGAACCCTACTTTTAACGGTTTTGTGACTTCTTCCTTGATCTTAAGAAGCCATTCAGTTCTCATGTGTCTCAATTTCTGGTTGACGGGTATCATGTGAGAATGAGTATCAATGTGATGCTGTGCTATCTTGGGATCAATGCTAGGCATATCTTTGTAAGACCATGCAAATACTTCTCGGAATTCAATAAGAAGTTCTTTGAGATCTTTTCTTTCTTGTTCATTTAGAGTTGAGCCAATTTTAATTAATCAGGGATTCTTATCATTGCCCAAATTAAGAGTTTCAAAAGTTGGTTCCATAGGTTCAATTTTCTTTTCCAATTGTTTATTAATTTCATTTTCAAATTCATTAGAATTATTTTAAGTGTAGAATTTCAATATTATGAGACACATCAAAATAAGCCAAATTTTAATTCATCTTATTAAAAATGTTGAAAAGTACATTGGAACTTGCATTATAAGGTATCTTTCCCATTCTATTAGAAAACCCAACCCAAGTCCAATTGCTAAGTTGCCTATTAGTAGGCATGATGAATTCTGTCTATCCTCATTTTTAGGCGCCGTCATCCTCTTTCTCGCCTTCCTCCTCGAACAAAGTCTTCAACTCCACGGACCAATCTTTGTCTTCCAAATGACCCCACACGTGTATGGCTTCCATTATATCCCATGAGACTCCATTCTCGTCGGAAAGGTTGCCATCTTCCTTTTCGGTGGACCAGTCATATCATTCTCACTCCAATAACCAATCTCCACGTCATCATCTTCATCTTGGGCCAAGACAAAGTATCATCCTTCGTCGGTAGGTGAGGTGGTGTCTCGTTCAATCAAAATGCGAGTGGGGACGATTTGGGTTGTCCCGACTGACGAAGTTCAATTTGGCCAGTCATGATCTTCCCAAGATACCATGTTTCTTACTTCACAAAAGTCGTTGACATAAGTCCTTGTGAAGGTCCATGGACTAAGAACGTGCTTCAGCACTGGGAAAAGCATGCAAGCTATTCCTTTAATTATCACATGATCCACCTCTTCTTGAGTTGTTTGGTTAGACATCGTGGCACGTGGAAAATCTGGGAGAAGCCATTAAAACATAAACACATGCCCCTTAATAAAAGTTTCTTTTATTTAGATGTTCTTAGAAAGTCTTTAAGTCCATTAGGGATGGTAATTAAACCCCAACCCGCAGGTACTCGACCCAACCCAACCCTAATGGGTCAAGTTTTACCCAACCTATGAAACAGTAGGGTCGGGTTTGGGTTTTAAAAATAAAACCCGAAGCCGGTTCGGGTCGAGTGTGGGTTTTAGTGATACCAGCCCCAAACTTGACCCACATACACCATGATTACAAAAAAAAAAAGAAAAAGAAAAAACAAGCATATATATATATATACCACTTATCTAATCTAACCCTAACCCTAACTCTCACTATCCTCTCCTCTCATTAGTCGCTGTCGCCCCCCTTACTTCCTCAGTCCTTCACGCAATCACGCACTCTCACTCTCACCCTTACAGCCTCACTCACTCTCACCCTTACTCACTCTCATTCGTTCCCTCGTCCCTGCAACCCTGCATCACCGCCGTTCGTCCCTCCCTCATCTCTGCATTGTCGCCGTTCGTCGTTCTCCACAACCACAGGTTTGATTCTACTTTTTTTTCCTTTTCTTTTTTTGATTCTAGAAATGTGTTTGGTGGATGTTGATTGATCTTTAATTTTAGATTTTTTATGAAATTTTTAATTTTCCCGTGATTGATGCTTTGATGCTCTTTTAGATTGAATTTGATGATTTTTTTCCTGTTTGGATATTATTATATTGTTTTTTTTTTTTTTTTAAGTATTTGATTTGAAATCAGCTTAAATGTTTTTGGGTTCGTTATATTTTGTTGGAATTTTTGAATGCTTAGGTGATATTAAAAGAACATAGATCAATTCTATATATATGGTTTAAGGTTTACATGTTTCTATGTTCTGTGATAGTGTGCATTGGAGTTAGAATCCAATGAATGTATGTGTTTTTTTTATATTTTCTGGTTATAATTTGATGAAGTTTATTCCATTTTTTTAATTCATTGTTGTTGTAGGTTCTTTAACTATGCTAGGAGATTGTACAATTCAAACAATTCTTGATGATTTGGAGCCTAATGAAGTGGATGAAAATTGTGTCACAGCTATAGAGGATTAGACTTGTTGGATTAATTTAGTAGCTTTTTAATTTCTTGGACTTGTTGGATTAACTTGTTGGTTTGTAATTATCCTAAATTTGTGGGATTTATTTTGTAGCTTTTATTTTTATGTTTGATTTATGATTAAATGGTGATCTTAGCTAGGTGATTTATTTCCCCTAAAAAAAATGCTAGGTGATTTATTGATTTATAATCTTAACTATGATTTATGATTAACAGGTGATTTATTGATTTATGATTAATAGGTTTGTAATGGTCCTATGATTTGGACTGATTTGGCATTTGGGCCATGGTATAGGGCTTGAATCTGGGCAAATATAACTTTTTTTTTTGCTTGGGTCATGATATAGGCTTCAATTCAATCCTAATTTTTTTTTATTGGGCCACAATTTGGGCCCAAATTTGACATGGTTGGACGAGGCCCTACGGGGCGGGTTTGGAGATTTAAAAAAAACCCGTTTATTAAACAGGTTAGGTTTGGGTAACGGGGGTGGGCCTGCGGGGCGGGTTTGGGCATAAAGAAACTTGCCCCAAACCCAACCCGTTGCCATTCCTAAAGTCCATTTTAATGAAGGCCCAATTACAAAATCACTTCCTTTCCTCTCATGAGCCTTGCCCCTTGCTTCATAGGGCTTGGTTCGTTTACAATAAAGCTCTCAACTTACACTCATGGGCTTTCATTAGAATGTGCTTAGAGATTTTCAATCCCTTGTCTCAAATATGGGCCAACAATGTATTCATCACCTTAGGGCTCTCCTTTTCTTATATTCATTATCAAATTTTTTTTTGAAGTAGCTTTCTAGCTAGAATATATTGTGACCTTCCTCTCAAAGCCCATGAATCTCTCATCATTTTAAACCTTTACATGCAACAAAGAGGCCCAAGATTAGGGAGATTCATATCGACTTTATAGGATCTTGGATGCTAGGTCCATAGCATATTTGTTACCTTAGGCCCAAGACTTTCTTTTTCAAGAGGCCTTTGAAATTAGGCTTATGATAGTAACTAAGCTATGATCCTATGAACCTTTCAAGTTTAGATATACCTTTGGATTTTAGGATAAGTGTCTTATATTTGAGAACTTCTTTTCTTTTCATCCCATAGTCTTAGGGTATGCCATAACTCTTAGGCCATCCTTTCAAATTTTACATATTTTATTTTTCCTTTAGAATTAGGTAAAGACAAGATATATGGTTGAACAAACAAGAGATATAAAGGGTACCCTCTTTTGATTGGATCTAGGATCTCTCTAAGTGTGGGTAAACTCCTTAAAGCTAAAGGGATAGATCAATAGGCCACTCACAACTAGGTGGGCCATGATTCCAATCTTAGGCCTAAATGGACCGTAATAGATTGGTGGCAAACCGTTAATGTACTCAAAGCCCATCATAGGCAATAACACGGATTGTGAGTTGGTGGGATGAAGTTCAAAAAGTCTTGGCCTGAATGTAGCCTCCACTTTCCCACTCTTCACCAACCATGGCAAAGGGATAAAAGAACCAAGTGAAAGTGTGTGCAAACAATGTTAAATAAGCCTTTATTAAGATTAAGAAATGGAACACGTTGGAATTAAACTCTCTATCCCCAGTGGAGTTGCCATTGTGGGCGCAAGCGCCCACGATAGGTCATCCTCATGTTTGGGTGAGTACGCCTTGGCCTAGGGTGGACCATGGCGAAGGGTGTAAATGGAGTCGCCACCTAATTTAGGTCTAGGAACCATAAATATAGCGTCTTTCATGGAAGGACTGATCTTTACCAGAGCACGTGTCCAGAGTTTAGATATGGGGGATGGGAAGGTGTTAGGCACCCAACCCCACCCGACTCGTGGGTCAGTTTTCACATATTATGTAGATGATTGTGAGTGTACAATCTCTAACCCTTAAATGGATTTCTAGGGTTTTCTCTTTGAAATTCTCCTTACAATTTCGTGGGTAATGTGGGTTTATATAGTGTTAGTAAAGAAATGAGGAAAGCACACAAAACAGGCTAGCAGTGCATCTCGCGATTTGTCCAAGTCGCGAGCCACTCGCGAGATGCCATCACACACTTAGACCTTTCAACTTCTAGCATGTGCTCCTCACATGACCTTTCGCGGGTTGTTCCACTCGTAGGTCAGTCGCGAGTTGCTATGTTTTTTACAGTTCTTTACCAATTTCACACACTAACCCATTACATTGAATCCCATAAACATATAGGAAAATGATTGATAAAATATAATCAAATTTGACACGAAATTAAAGCCAACAAAAACATAATTGAAAATCACAACTTTGCACTTTGTTTTAATGGAAGCTTCAACCAAGTTGTTAAAATTCAAAAAATTAATACCCAAAACTAATAAAGTATAGATAATTGCATGTACATATAAGAAAAATGCATCTAAGTCATTTATCAAATCATCATATCTTTTAAATATGTATTTCTGAAATGTGTTAGAGAATAGATTTCAACTTATGATAATAGTTATGTCTTTACTATGTGTTCTCTTTGGTTGGTATAACTCTAAATAAAAACACCAAGAAAAAAAAAGTATAGTACTAGTTGAAAAGAAAAAATAAAGGTGTATTTATTCGTTTATTGTGTAGTATAATATGAGGTGTAGGCATGACAATTGTTACCTGACTTGCGGATACTCGACCCTAATGGGTCGGGTTTGGATTTTTAAAATAAAACCCAAAGCGGGTTTGGGTCGGGTTGGGATTTTAGTGATACCCGCCCCGAACTCGGACTTGGACCTGACCCGTTAAACTAAAATTACCAAAAAACCTAATATATATATATATATATATATATAAACTTATTCAGAAAACCCTAATCCTATCTCATTCTCTCAATCTCATCTAAGCTGCCACCCACCTTCTCTCAGTCTTCAGTCACTCTCACCCACATAGCCACACAGCCACATAGCCACAGCCTCACCACTGCCCCCCTCAACTCCTCAAGCTGTCACTCTCACCGACTTATACAGCCACACTCGTGGCCTCATAGTCGCCCCCCTCAATAGCTCCCACTCTCCCTCCTCCCTGCGCCTTCACCTTGCCGTCAACAGCAACTCCCCCTCTATCACCGACTCACCGTAACTCACTCTTAATGATTTGGATTCATTCTCCACCATTTTTTTTTGGTTCATTGTCATTCCTGTTTCTCAATGATATGTTCTTTTTTTTTTTTTTTTTTGTTTTTTTTTTGGGTGATTTATGTGTTTGTGTTTGTGTTAGGATTTGTGTTTGTAATTTTGAAAGAGAAAATCATAAATCTGAAATTTTTGTGTTTGTGATTTCTGTGTTTGTGTTTGTGTTAGGATTTCTGTGTTTGTGTTTATGTTAGGATTTGAGTTTGTGTTTGTGATTTTGAAAGGGAAAATCTCAAATATGAAATTTTTGTGTTTGTGATTTCTGTGTTTGTATTTGTGTTTGTGATTTTGAAAGGGAAAATCATAAATCTAAAATTTGTGTTTTTTATTTTTGGGTTTGTGTTTGTGATTTTGGGTCGGGCATGATGGGATGGGGCTCATGGGGGCTTGACGGGGCAGGTCTGGGGGTAAAAAAAAACCTGTTTATTAAACGGGATGGGTTCGGGTAATGGGGGCGGGCCCGTGAGTTGGGTTCAGGCATAAAGATACCTGCTCTGAACCTGACCCATTGTCATTCCTAATGAGACGATCAACAAAAAATTCAAATCATTTTGGTTTTATATGCGTTATAATTTCGTTTGATTCTATAATACACATTTTTTTTTATATGTACTATATGTAAATAATTTTAACTATTTATTTATTATTTTTCTCAAAAAAAATATAAGTAATATGGATTAAATAAGTATGCAGCATAAAAAAAAAAAAAGCAAAAAAAAAAAAGAAAAAAAAAAGCAAAGCAGAATGCAAAGAGATTCCCTTGGATTTGGGTAAATGCAATGGTCATGACCATTATGCCATTGATTTTATATTATCGACTTTTGAGATTTAAGAATTGTCTAAATTAACTACTTAATCATAATTTTGATGGATAAAAATTAATTACATGATATGCATGTGACCCTTTTATTATTAAAAAAAAAATCATTTTAAAAACAAAATAGGCACAATAAGTGATTTTTTTTGTCAATTATAATTAACAAAAGTAATAGAATTTAGCTACAAAAGTCAATTTGAATAATTCTTAAATCTCAGGAGTTGATGATAAAAGAAAATTCATAGAAGAGGGTTAGCTTGCAAGTGGCTCAAACCCCATGAGGTCTATATGTATTTTTCCCTAAAACAATATATACCATAAATATTTTTTTAAAAATAACTTTCAAAATTTGAGCACGTGTTCAGAGATTCTTCTATTTTTTGGGTAAGAGTTAATTTAGAGTATTTATTATAACTTGGGATTACTATATTTTCCAACCATAAAAAAAACTTAGGAGTGTGATGAAAAAATGATTTCACCACACATAATACTCATCACATCCCTAGTTTTATTTTTGGATGAACATGGGGTATTTTTTTTAAGGAAAAAAATAGCAGCAACATGAGTTGTTTAACTTATTTTTCTATTTAAAAAAAACAATAAATGTATAATTACTATGAAGAAGTGGGTTAGTGGAAGAGTGTTTCTATTTTGTAGGCAATTTTGTAGTGCAAGTTAGATATGTATTTTTACGAGACTATCATTTAGTTTTTTTTTTTTTTTAGAGAGTTTCAACCTATGGCGTCCGCTCCTAATGATAGCTCTTTATCATCAGACCAAGACACCAATCAGTTTTTGGTGTAGGCGGGGATTGAACCCCAGATTTCTTATACAACCATCAGAGACTTTACCAGTTGAGCTAACTGGAACCCACAGTTTTATTTCTACTTAAACCTAGGATGTAGGAGTATTTTGGAATAAAAAAAAATCCGGTCCAAACAGAGGAAGCCCCTTAAATAACAGTATATAGAAAACAACAGCAACATGGATTGTTTAACTTTTGAAGAAGTTTTTTTGTCTGAGAGAGAATTACTTTGAAGAAGTGGATTGGTGGAAGAGTGTTCTTATTTTGTAGGCAATGTTGTAATGCAAGTTAAACATATATTTTTACCAGACTATCTTTTAGTTTTGTCTCTACTTAAATCTAAGAATGTAAGGGTATTTTGAAATAAAAAAAAATCTGATCCAAATAATGAAAGCTTCTTAAATAATAGTAAATAAAATTTGCAAAATGGAGAGTACATAACGTGGACCAGACGGTCAGAACCAAAAAATAAAATAGTAAAATTTTTAGACTAATTTCCGTTAGCTGAAAATAGCATAATGTCAATGAGAACGAGGAGAGCCTTTGAAAAAAAAAAAGATTAAAAAAAAAAAAAGCGACGAGCCGAACTTACAAAGAAGACAGAGAAATCATTTCATTTCCACACCTTCTAGTAAATAAAATTTGCAAAATGGAGAGTACATAACGTGGACCAGACGGTCAGAACCAAAAAATAAAATAGTAAAATTTTTAGACTAATTTCCGTTAGCTGAAAATAGCATAATGTCAATGAGAACGAGGAGAGCCTTTGAAAAAAAAAAAGATTAAAAAAAAAAAAAGCGACGAGCCGAACTTACAAAGAAGACAGAGAAATCATTTCATTTCCACACCTTCTACATTCTGTAAATTCCAAAACCCTAGCTCTCTCTCTCTCTCTCTCTTTCATTTTTCATTTTTCATTCTTTCTTCTTCGATTAGATCCTTGATACTTGCTCATAGATATTCAATTGTTGTTGGGTCGTGTTTCTAAATTCGATTCCCGAGAAAGTATTAGCGATCCGATAATGCTTTGAATTGCGTGTATTTTGTTGGAAATTCAAAAAAAATCAAATTTTGACCTCTTTTTCTAGGTTTTGGATTCGTAATTATTGCTATTTATATTGTGGGTATGTTTTAGATTTCATTCCATGATTGGACGAACCGAGAAATAAGATAGGAAATTTCCAGCTTTTAGAGAGAGAGAGAGAGTTGGGGAATGGGAATGGGCTCTAAGATGGAAGGAACTTCTGCCCCAGCAAATCGGAGAGATCCTTATGAGGTACTGTCCGTTTCCAGAGATTCCACCGATCAAGAAATCAAAACCGCGTATCGGAGACTCGCTCTCAAGTATGTCTCATTTCTTCCAATTTTTCATTTTTTAGTTTTTTTTTGGTTTGGTTTTGAGTTTTTCTTTAATGGGTGTTTTGAATTGTGGTTAGTTAAGCCTGGTATGTGTTTAGGGACATTGTAATTGAAACAAGATTGCTTTGGGAGCTTAATTTCTAGCTCAAAGTTAGGTTATTATTGTGCAAGAACAAGATTGTTGATTTGATTTGTGAAATGGGTTTTGGGAGGTGTCTTATATAATCTGATTACAACTGGTTTCTGTGATTCTTGAAGGTTGGTTGGTTGTTTCTTGTTAATTCTTTTGGGGGAAGAAAACATGGGATTGAGATTGAATTTACTTGTTTGAGATATCTAGGTACTTCTAATTATAATGTTAGGGAGCAATTCGTGAACTAAACTGCGTGATATTCTATGACACAATGCAGCTATTAGTGAAAAGTTGAAGCTGAAGTTTAATTATGGAATCCTTAAAGTAATCCTGTACCATCAGTTCCGTTGCTAGCTGATGATGTTTAGTTGAAGATAATGGATTCATAACTTCAAAAAGGCTTGTGAAATGTGTGGAGCCATTTGAAATTCAATGAAAAGAGAAAACGGTCCCATATTATCCTTTTTTTATTAAGTAATGCTCCCTTACTATTCAGTTGTGCTTGGGTAGAGTAAAGAAGGGGGGAAAAAAAGAGAAATGTATAACAAAAGGATAGTTTTCAATGCTATTTGTTAAATTACCGATTGTCCCAAAAACTCAAGTTATTAGGAAATGGTGAATTTAGTCATTTAACTATAGTTCTATCACTATTTATCTGTTAAATGTGGTTTTATCTCATTCATACTCACTTAAGTTTGTGCAATCACTTGTTCACTGATTATAGTGATGCTTATCCAATAGATCTTTTGTAAACAATGTGATTTTGGAACCCAATATTGAACAGGTATCATCCTGACAAGAATGCCAGCAATCCTGAGGCTTCAGAACTCTTCAAGGAGGTTGCATATTCTTATAGCATCTTATCTGACCCAGAGAAGAGAAGGCAATATGACACTTCAGGATTTGAGGTGCTTTTCTTCCCACTCTTCTTATTCTGTGTCCAGTTATGTGAAGTTTTGTGGTGTCTAGGCATGTGTGTTTATGAAAATAATAGCAGGAAGGAGTAAAATCAACTATAACAAATTCAAGAAACATTTTAAATTTGGTCTTTGTCTTAATAAATCCTTATACTATCCAAATCATTCTTTGTTTCTTTTTCTTCTGTATTTTTAGAAGTCCCCTTATATCATTGAGATCTTCTGTTTCTTAAACTGATAGAAGTGTGATACTTTTTTGATTGAAGTAAAACAATGAACTATAACATATATTAAAGCTAACAAGATAGATTTATGTATAGAGATTACATATTTTCAATATGCTGGCATTGAAACTTGCAAATTGAAAGTTAGTGAACAAAATAAGTGGCGAGAATGTGTTTTTTATAATTGATATTTGATCCATGATCATGACAGAGAGAAGTTCATTAGGATATCACCTAGGAAGCACGGACACTTTATTTGGAGTTACATACCCATATCATACCCCTGTTGGACACTTGACATGCCTTAGACACTTTTGCATGCGTGTCCCAACCATGTCCTTTTTTTTAAAAAAATTTGCAGGACACAGTCGGGACACTAGAACAAAAGGAATCGAATACTCTTTCACAAAACAAAGAGAGCATTCATGCTCTTTAGTAATAGTGGACTTGAAAATTAATAAATATGTCTATTCTTGGTTTGTATTCTAATTTTTAAACATCCTTTAATAGTCATGGATTTGCTTTATTATCCATTATTTCTCTTAATTTAATATATATTTAACATTATACAAAAAATAAATGCTTAATTATATATAGAAAATAAAAATAAAATATTTTTAATAATTATTTAATAAAAGTGTTGTGCCGTACCCATGTCCTATATTTTTTTTTAAAATTTCTGTGTCGCTGTGTTGTACCTGTACCTGTGTCTGTGCTTTTTAGGATATCACTCACATTGGTATGGGATTGAAAGGATTTGGGGGTATCCATAGCCAATAACTAGAGAAAGATTTATTGATAAAGGTTTATTGTTGTGGGTGCTGACATGAATGTCATATGTTGACACACACACGGGTTGAACATCGCAAATTTCAAAATCTACATACATGTTTTGGTAGTGTTTCAGTTTTTTAGGAAGTTAAAATGCTGCTGATTACTGACATGCCTTTTTGTTTTGATTGGAAACTAACTTTCCCTTTTCATTCTTTTTCGGTTTATTACCTTCACTGATAAAAGTAATTTCTTTTTTTTTTATCTGTCTTGTTTGGGAATTTCAGGGCATGTAGCTTGTCAATATTTTCTACTTTTATTAGGATTCAGTAATATATTTGTTTCATTTGTCTACTTGGCTTCTCTCTATAATAGCGTATAGATACTTATTATGTATCTAAAGATGCATTTAAACTGGAAGTTCCGCTCTTTCAATTTCATCATTCCACTTTCCCATGTCCTTCAATTCCCCACTAAAATCCTTTTTGGTGGTTTATCAGATTTTAATGGTACTGGAATCTTATAATAAATTGTTCAGGCTCTTGACACTGAAGGCATGGACATGGAAATTGACTTATCTAATCTTGGTACCGTCAATACAATGTTTGCAGCTTTATTCAGGTGGTATCTTACTTGGTAGATTAGGAGCTATCAGGGTCCTTGAGCTTTTATAACCCCTCGTTTTGTTTGTTTATAGCAAGCTGGGTGTCCCAATTAAGACTACAATTTCCGCTAATGTTCTTGAAGAAGCTCTGAATGGTACTGTTACAATCAGACCTCTTCCAATTGGCGCATCAGTTAGTGGAAAGGTGCTTACTTGGTTTCTGTCCTAATGACCTATACTCTTTGGTATCATATTACTTATTTTACATTCTACTGCAGGTAGAAAAGCAGTGTGCCCACTTCTTTGGTGTTACAATTAATGAGCAACAAGCTGAGGCAGGGATTGTAGTAAGAGTTACTTCAACCTCACAGAGCAAATTCAAGGTAAGAAATGATTCTCAGTAAGGTCTTTTGTGCAATTTGGGATGACTATGCCTATGACACATCTTTACCTCTGCGTGTGCATGTATGCTTCTACTTCAGAGTGTTATTTTTTCAAATTGTAACATTAGAACTTGATTTTCCAGTTACTCTATTTTGAACAAGATGGGGGGAATTTAGGTTATGGTTTGGCGTTACAGGTATGTACATTTTATCTGGTGCTTCATCAATCCAGTTTTCTGTTAATCTCATGGCTTGTCCCATTTACTGTATAAGTTGTGACTGATCTGTCTTCTTTCTTGGGAAAATTGTTGAAGTGCACAAAATTTTTCTTTCATTAATGTAGTATTACGAATTCTGTTGCTATATTGGTGTTGCAGGCTGGTAGCATGTCAAAAAAACACGCTAGTTTAGAACAGTAGTATGTAGTGTAGAGACATTTTCAGTACTCACTTGATGCTACATGGTCTGTCAGAACTTGAATTCAGTAATATTATTTTGAATGCCTTAAGGTGTTTTGGTTTGGTATATGCCTGCATCTAGCCCATGTTACAGTTTATACTATTGCAGAATTTCCAGGAGGTTGAGTTCATTGATATTATTTTAAATGTCTTCAGGTGTTTTGGATGAGCATATGTCTGCATTCTGCTCATGTTACAGATTATCCTAATTGCAGAAAAGCAAAAGCTTTCAATACTGTAACTGATCTGCCCTTTTTTTTCTTTGGCTCCTTTTCTTGTTTGTGTAGAAGTATCAAAGAGAATCTTAGTGTTGACAGAGCTGTGAATTTTGGTGGAGTAGGATATCTGACATACTATATGTTTTGGTTTTTAAGGAGTACATGTTTGAAATTAATTTTGGACTCCAGAGAAGTCAAGTGAAAGAAGTTAAAACTAATGTCTTAGGGCCTCTGGGCTCAGTGTCATTTACTAGGTGTCCAAATTCTATTGTACTCCTCAATAGCCTTTATTAAAGATAGTCAAAGGTTTCATTAATTTAAGTACTAGAGATATATTGGTTTGGTAACTGTAATTGAGGTGGTGTTTGAGATAGTGAGGGCTGAATTTGGAGGGCACCATTATTTATGAGAAGAAAAGCGTTCTGTCTAATAGTTAGGTACTGTGCTATTCTTTTTTGTGATAGCTGAATGGTGAATTGCAATAAAATCAAGTTGATGATTGGAATTGGAAGTGGATTTTGAAAAAAAAAAATTCAAATAATTGTGTTGATCAAGTTTCTGTCACTCAAATAGAGATAATAAATGATAGATACTTCCCCCCTTCCCCCAAAACAAAAAAAAAAGAAGTAAATTGCTGCTGAGTGGTGTAAAAGCTTCCACCTATCTACACTTGTAGCAAATGATAGAGTGAGTGGTCTACAATGTAGATGTTCTTATTCTGTGTCAAGTTAGTAGGGAACTAATGACACACTCAAACACACATTCAGGTACATAGTTTAAATGTTCTCAATACACCTTAAACCTGTTAGCCACCTAGGGAAAGTGCTTTTCTTAGTGTATTTCATGGAAAAGTAGCATCCCATAATATGGATTTTCAAAAACTCTCTTTTGTTAGGTAGAATCCATGACTTCACTCTCCATCTTACTCTTATGAGGGAAGGAAGATGTTACTTGCAGTGGAGCTCATTGAATTTTCGAATATAGGATTTGTGTGTGTGTGTGTGCTCGTGCGCGTGTGTATGGAGAATTAACACTTTCTGGGATTGCATTTTGGTTCCTTTTTTATTTGGAAATTGTCTAGTGAAAATTTTTTGGAGGAAACTTTCTTTCAGGCTTTCAATTTGACTTTTATTAGATTATAGTGCTTATGCTTCCTGATCCTGGAAATTTATTGTATTTTTGCTATTTTTATGATTGATTACCTTCATGTTTTCCATAAATTCCCTAGTTTGTTGTTCAGGTACCTGTTACTTTCAGGTTCTGTTTTATCAATTACAATGTAATGCTTTAACACCTGTGCAATTGGACTATGTGCATGACTAGAATTAACACGGGATACTGTATCTGTTTGTACAGGAAGACAGTGAGAAGACTGGTAAGGTGACATCCGCCGGGATGTATTTCTTACATTTTCAAGTGTACAGAATGGATTCAACTGTGAATGCTGTAAGCATTAACTGCAATCTCTTTATCATTGTCATCATCATTATTTTGAGTGGGGTTGGGATGTGGGTAAAAAGTTTCCATCTTATCATTTCTGAAGTATTGATATCATTCTGCTGTTGCAGCTAGCGATGGCTAAGGACCCTGAAGCTGCTTTCTTTAAAAGGTTGGAAGGTCTTCAACCTTGTGAGGTCTCAGAACTAAAATCCGGCACTCATATATTCGCTGTTTATGGTGTGAACTGATTATATTGTTCCTTCATCTTTTTATTATAGGCTAGTTGTGTATTAGAACTTGTTGGTCCAATTTGTTACATGACTAACTCTGTGATCTGTTCAGGAGATAATTTTTTTAAGACTGCTACCTATACAATCGAGGCTCTTTGTGCAAAGACATATGAGGACACGACAGAGAAGCTGAAGGAGATTGAGGCTCAGATTTTAAGAAAGAGAAATGAGCTACGGCAATTTGAGACAGAATACAGAAAGGTGGAGATCCTTCTGCCTGTTCTGGTCATGATTTTGAATAGTAGGTAGTTGGTGATACAGCTTACAATTTTGATGTAATATTTTGTAGGCATTGGCGCGCTTTCAAGAAGTGACCAACAGATACAGTCAGGAAAAGCAGTCTGTAAGTTATACCTTCTCATTATCCTCATAATTCCCTTTTCACAAAGGGTGTTGTGAATGCTCTATCACACACACACACACACACAAAATGCACACGTGTAAGTTCAGCATGGTAGGAGAATAATAAGACTTCTTTATTCTAAGGGTTAATGAGGCAGGCAATTTATTATGTTCACATTTGATATTGACACATTTATTGTTTATTTTATATTTTCATTAACCTGCACTGCAATCTAGCTCAAATTTTGAAACTTTCTGTTGCATATATATATATATATATATATATATATTTTCTGATATTAAGTTACAATCTTAATGATTAAGTTCCAAATAATGGAATAAGCTCTGTGTTTTTCTTATTTCTCCATCTTTGGTCCCGTATTTTTGGTGTTAGTAATTAAATGGTTGAAATGATGCTTTACCATTGGTACCAATATTACTCAAATCAAAGTACATGATGTTTCTCTTATTTCTTCATTGGACCTCATTTGGATTTTGCAACTCAGGTGGATGACCTACTGAAACAGCGAGACAATATTCATTGTTCATTCACTGTAACCAAGGTAGTCAATAGTAGTGGGAGTGGCAGTGGTTTAAGTAATGGGAGTGGTAGCAAAATTGCGGGTGAAGATTCGAAGGCCGAGAGTCCAGTGGATGATGGAAGCTCCGATGGCAAGGATAAGTCAGGTAAAAAGAAATGGTTTAATCTTAACCTGAAAGGAGCTGATAAAAAGCTTGGTTGAGAAGGTGTTTGGGTTATTTTTTCTCTTTGGTATTATATGTGTTTGAAAATCCATCCATACATTCAAATGTTTGGGCCTTTGGGGTGCCGCATACAAAGGCTTTCCTTGTATGCCATGCCCAATTTTTCTGTCATCTAGCTTCCACCGAGGTTACTCATCATTGGGTTTTAGGTTCTGTAAAAACATGTGAAATTTAAAGGTATGTGTATTAATATCTTTGTACTCATGATGCCATTAAGTGAGATACTCATCCAAGTTCATGTAGCATTCTGAACATATTAATTTTGACATTGAAATTATAGATTCATTTGTTTGGTTTTGTTGTAAGAATGAATTCTTCACTAGTTTTACTGCTGATGTTTTAAATCTCAACCTGACAAGTATTTTGCGGTTTTGCTGAAAGAAAAGCACTTGTATGAAAAAAAAAAAAAAAAAAAATGAAAATAATTCTATAGAGTATATAGACACATCCGAAATATCACCCAATTTTTAGAATATGCTCTATAAACAATTGGATGTGAAATTAGGAAATTTTGGAACTATAATTACAGACTGTCCCGAATCCCGATGGACCTGATCCAATAGGCAGTACTTGACTTGCTAATATGGGCAGTCGTAATTAGAAGCGTCATCTCTACATCGTCGTGGAGACCAGCACCAACAAATGAGTTGTCACGTCTGTGATTATTATCCTATTACATAATTCATCCCATACTTTATCTTAAACTAATCCTTAAAATCTCATAACCTTTACCCGCTGTTTGGATTAAGGGGGAGAGAGGGAAAGTAGGATATAGTTGACTAGAAATTAGACTAATTTCTGACAATTTTACTCTACTCTCTTTCTTACCCCTCAATCTAAATAAGTCATTAATTAGTATCCTAATTCTTAGATTGTTTCAATTTGTTTCGTTATTTATTTTGAAAAAGCATTTCATCATTGAGTAACAGCTAAATATTAAATAAAAGTAACTAAAAAATTAAGTTGTATTTGTGACTTATTGGAGTACTTAAAAATCTGTCACATAACCAGGGTACCAGGTGGTGTTTTAGTAGGGAAAAAAAAAACAGCAGTAATCCAATTGTATTTATCTGCTGGGATCTTTTTAAGCCATTTTGTAAGATTCTTTTGGTGCTAAAATACTGTGATCACATCAAAATATTTTTGGTGTTTAGACAGGTTATAATTATAACTCATTTAAAATTTTGCTACTTTTTTCAATGGTGGCTCACTGAGGGAATAAATTGAAAATTTTTAAAATATCATCGTTTTAATTGAAACTTTTTCAAATTTAAGGCTTTTAATTTAAACCATCCCCACATTATAGGGGGAATCATGTAAATTACCTTAATATTTACTTATTTTGGTTATCGAAACTTGAAAATTATCTTAATTTTTAATGGATTGTTTGGATATTTATTTGAGGGGAAAAATAAACTAAAATGAAATGGATTAAAAAGGCATAAGTGTTTATGATATATATATATATGTATATTATTTTTTATTTTTTATTTTCTCTCTATAGCAAGAGGGAGAGGGATTTTGATTACTCAAGTTCTCTATCATTGAAGAACGAGATAGTACTTTTAAACAATTAACCTCTTAACATTTATGACTTTTGTTATATATCAACTATATATAGTTTTATAAATCAACCAAGGCACTACTAGAAGAGTTGTGTTGTAGAAGAATATAGTATGATTGAATGTCAAAAAGTATTATCACTTTTACATTTGGTTATATGATTGCAACTCTTTAAGTAACCCAAGTTGGTTGTTCTGTAGCAGGCTTTTTATTTTTATTTTTTTGGGGGATGAATATGAATTTTATTCAACTAACTCTAAAGCGGCATATTTAGCCCGTTCTTTTTGTTGGTGTGCTTGTGTTCAAACTTCAAATATAAGGTTTTTATCTATGTCATATGTTTGATGATGGTAAATTATCAATTACAGATTCTTTTTTCCCAAAGTCAAGCCCATGGCAAAAAGCTTTAAAATATTGAAAGATTGTTATATGAGGTTACGTATTTTAGGGGGTGAAAATAATATGCTGAAAACTTACCCTTATGTTATTGGAGCCTTTGTGATCGAGTTGCTTAAAGTGTTGATATATGAAATTACAAATTAAATAATATGTTAATTCAGTCATTACCACATGGTGCATTAAGAACGCTATTGACTATTGAATATTGATGGAAATATTTCACTGCAATGTTCATGCAAGTCAAGCTCAAGTCACTTTCTTCTTGATGTCTTTTCCTTGAAAATCATTTCAATGTGTTGTCGAATGATTATGAATAAAAGTCCTTGCATATGGTTTTGGTTTAGCGGTTCACTTCTTTTGGGCCATATAAATTTGGTGGTTCTCAATAAATGTATTCTTTGTCAAATTGAAACTTGAAAGAAAAAGGAATTAAATTAAATTGTAGATTTCACTCTAAAGTCGTGCTTGTTACTGTTTTCAATTTAAATTTATTTCAGCGCCCATCTAATACATTGCATTTGCATATATGTCTGTGTAAATGATATATAATTATATATAGTAAAAAAAAAAATCTTTGTTTTTGAAAAAATTTGTATCTTTTTTTTTTTTTTTTTTCTTTTCTTGCTAATTAAGTAATTTGAAAGGAGATCCATAAACCATATGGTCAAATTCACTTCACAAAAGGGTATTTTAATTCCTAATAAAATTTAGACACGTAAAGAATTATAATGTCCTGTCAAAACCAACAATAAAAAAAAAAAAATTCATCAAATGGATCTCTCTTCTCCGTGGTTGGACAGGTGGAATATCTTAAAATTTTCCAGTAAAACGTGCACATGGAACATTATATAATCCAACTTGATTTTGGCATATGTACTAAACAATTTGTCTCTACCTATGAATTTAAATTTTAATGATCACTGACTAGACGTTCAACTACCTCAATCATGTTCAAGTGTAAATATTATAAAAGGCCTTGTATTATTAGTAGTTTCCCAATATAAAATTATTTCTAAGGAGATTTCAATTAAGAAATTTAATATGTGAAAGCAATTTGGACCCACCATTTGAAGTGGGTCCTACGGCTAGGATATTGATAAAGAATTTGGCAGGATCCAACGGCCAGGAACACCTATTTTTCAATATTTATTTGAGGATTTACAAATCGATCACTGTTAATCACAGTTTGATTGTCGCTTTTGACCAATTATCATGGTCCGCTTGTTCTATGTGACTACCACACATCCATCGGGTTGAAACAGTATATTTTGTGTATTTGTTTTATGGAGTATGTCTCTAATAAACATGTGATTTATATGTTTGTGGGAGCCAATCTCCATAAGATGAGCACATAAAATTGTGACTGACACTATTGCTATTGTTGCTACCATTTTCTCAATTGGGTCATAAAATGAATTAGTTTTATCAAATTTAGAAGTCTATACATCAGGGGCCAATTTTGGTAACTCATAAACAAGTCGTGTATGGTAAACATTGCTGTAAGCACCAAATTGTTTAAACAATGATACAAGACATTGTTTCTTATAAATGATACTAACACAATAGATTAAACACAACAATAATGAATTCTACTAATAGACTTGAAAACAGTCTTAGGTTATCCGTTTGGGGACTAATTTAGCCACCTTGGGCAAATTATAAAAAAAACAAGTAGATAGCTTGATAGACACATACAACTTAGTTGAACTGCATTTAAAATCAAAACAACTTGTCTTGACTTGTGTTGAATCTAAACCCATTATTGTTTATGGTTAAGACCATTTTGTATCTACTTGGACTTTTCCAAGGGACAAATTCCTCCAGAATTCTGGGATTTGTTTATCTAAGGTTTTTTTTTTGGTTAAAATAAGCACATGATGTAGATTAAGGAAATGCCTAACTCTCTTCCTTATAAGACCAAGTCCCACATGCATATAAATACTGTTTCTTTTTATTTATATTGCGTTTAAGTTAGATTCCTTGGTTCACTTTCAATGGGTTTATGTCTACCATGCCACTGTTTCTACATGTGGAAGCTGACTTTGCAGGCAGTCCCGTCCCAAGTGGTAGATTTATTGCCTCGGAATGTAGCAAAAGTGAAGCCCATTCCGTTTTTGTTTTTTAGTTTTTTTCTTGGAAGTAAAAAGGACATAATGTCCTTGCATCCTTCATGTGAGGCATGTTGTTAGGAGAAATAAAATCTAGAGTAACAGACATCCACGAAAAGATCAAAAAGTTTATGGAAATTCCACATAGAGCTTAAAAATATAAAGGCTGACTTAATTGATTATGTTCCTCTAACTAGCTCTATGTTTGTCCACCTAATTACACTCTTATTTTGTTTCTGTAATTCCAATACCCTTTTTATTTTTTTTATTATTATTTTTTTTTTAATAAAAATCTAAACTGAATCTTTCTTAATCTTATCCCACTTATTGTAAGAAAGAATTTTTTTTTTTTTTTAGTATTTATTTTTAGAGTTGCAAGTGAACAATTCAAACATCTCTTCTCAAGGTAAGTGGCAAAAATTAGAAAGAGGAATATATTTGGTTGATATGGATAGATTAATTGGCTATAATCCATGTGGCATGAGAAGTTGTGCAACTAGAGCTTAGAGAGGGCTGATAGTGTAGTAAGCAAAATAAAAATTTAATGTTTTTGTCATATCATGTGCAGGTGTTCCCCAACTATGTGTGGCTTTGGGTTAGATGTAATGTGGGTGTTTATGTAGCCGTCCGAGTGTCTCACTTTATTAGCAAAGCCAAAGCACATTTAGTTTGTCTTATTGATTGACCAAGAAAGATCACCTCTCTCCAAACTCATTTCACGGGTACTTCCATTTGTGTATTTTAAAATTGGATGGAATTCATAGCTATATATGCCTTATTTTAATGTAGACATTCTAGATGTAATCTAAGCTTAGCTCTCTCTCTATCTCTGTGTTAGATTATTGTTTGATGCTATATAATTAAATTTACTTGCAGGGGTGAGAGAGAGAGAGAGTCACTTCACAATTCACATGACTTAAAGCTAACTCCACCCAACCTCCACCTTTTTATTTTAAAAGAAGTAGGTAGTGTCACTTGGAATACATGGAGGGGCTAATTGAGTCAGACCCACATTTTTTGGGATTGTTTATAAATGCTTTGAACATATCTATAAAAGGGATTTCAACTTGAAAATTAAGTCACATTGAGGGCTATCTTTTTATCCTTTTTGGATCCTTCCAAAGTAATGGTTGCAAAAAGAAACAAAGATGATTAGAAAGTTAATGGAGTTCTAATATGATAGGATCATGTCTGAAATAATCTATACTTAAAATATTAATAAATTTTTTGTATCATTGGCTAAATTTCCTTGATAAGCACAACTTAGTGGGCCATCCTCACGATTTGGGCGATCTTAAAACGATAATATCGGCATCACTTCAATCAACAACAAAAGAAAGAAAAGCATGATTAAGGCTCCTAAAAGTGTATTATATTAGATGGTGGAAAACATTACAAAGTTTGCAAAGAAGCTTAAAAAAAAAAAAAAAAATCCATTCTTAATAAGAAGACAGTTGTTTTTATTAATCAACAAGATTGGGCAAGTGTGATTGGACAATTCCCTCACCACCCTATACTACATACCTCAATTCAATTCTTTCTTTTCTTTTTTGTAAGTGTGAGAAAGAGAGAGATAGGTTTTCAATGTAGGGTCCAATTTGCCTCAAAACTGGCACATGTGGTCCCAATGTGCCTCAAATGTGCGCGGGACCTACAAGAGTTTTGTTCAAACAGTGAGGGACCAATTAGATGAAACCTCCTCACATGTGTTTCGAGAGAAAACCTTGACCCCTATCTATCATCTATCATCTATGTTCATCCACTCCCAAACAAATTGATAACACACTGCTCCCACTCTATTTTTCTTCTACCCAGCATGTTTCAACTTCCAACTTACTCAGCTGTACTGCTTTAAAACCTAAGGACTTTTCAAACTAGAAAAATAATAAATAAAAAATACTTTTTAAGTTTAAACTCTAATTTGAGTTTGACCCCTCACATTTTCTGATCCCTTTGAATCAAAGAAAATTCACATTTGAGGTATAATTAATTAGATAAAAAGTAATGAGATTTATATATAGTGAAGAATTTCTTGAGATTAGGCCCCCCCCCCCCCCCCCCCCCCCTTTTTTTTTTTTTTTTTTTTTACATTAAAAGCCTTGGATGAAAGACAATTCATATATATATAATGAAGCCAAAAATTAGAACTAGACTTATTTGGCCACCTCTGTTCCCAACAACCCCTATAGCAACTCTTTAACCTTTACGAGTATGACACTATGACTACACACATTAATTTTGAGAAGGTCACTTCAATGCGTTTTAATTTCTTTCTGAGCTGAGACCAACTACTTGATCCCCATGTGGCTTGAGAATGGCCCCAACACTGGTTTTTTTTTTTTCTCCTAAACTTCTCATCTCAGGAGTGAGAAAGACCCAAAGAGCTAGCAAAATCATTGGATCCACAACAAAAAGCAAAAAGGTGGTTAGGTTTTGTAGTAAACATTTTTCAATACTAATTAATGGAGATCCTAATCTAAGTCCTAAATCTATGTGCATTATTATGATTTCAGACCACCAATAATCCCATGTTAGGGACTTAAAAATATGGGTCCCACAATAATTATAGATGAATGGGTCATCACAACCATCCCATTTCTTACCTGCTTAAACAAATTTTGATGATTTGAAAATTTTAGTGAAATATAGAAAAAAAGTATAATATCTATAAGCTTGCATCACCCGCTGGCCGCCATGATCCGCGAGTTGACATCTGGTTTTACCAATCATATAGCTTAATATACTAATAAACTATATTCTTCTCCCCAAAAAAAAAGATAATTTATATGTGAGTTCTAGTTAGTTATTGTGCAGCAAGTTTTAAATCCTATTATAGCTATACAAAATTGAAAATGCAACTGAAGTCTAGACTTAATAGTAATGAGTAATTATCATGAAACAGTAATGAGTAATTATCATGAAATAGACACCACAAGTTTTAAGTCCTATTGAATCTATAAAAGATATAAATATAAATATATATATATATATATATATATTTATATATAAAAATTGACATCTGATCGACAAGTTGGCATCTGATTTTACATGTTATATTAAGCTTTATTGATAAATATACATGGGAGTTCTAGTTAACTCAATTTGTAAAATTTGTTTCACCCAAAAAAAAAAAAAAATAATGTTTTGACTTAATAGTAATGTTATTGATAAATTTTAAATCCTATAATATTTATACAAAAAAGATACCAATTGAAGTATTAACTTGATGGTAATAAATAATTATTAATTTATTGTGAAATAAACGCTAGAGATTTTAAATATTATTGCATTTAAAAAATATATATATAAAATGGTATATAAAAATGAACTGCACCTGTTGATGGTGGTGTTGATGATTAATTATCCGATCTAACGGTCGAAAATGGTAAAAGCATTCACCTCCAAAGATGATCCAGATAAGGGGGATGATGGGAATTTGATTATATGGGAAAATTTGACTAAGTAATAAGAAGGGTTTGAATAGAAGACACATGAGAAAGAGGGGACAAGGTGGGCCATGTTTGGAGTTGTGATGAAGACTTTGGAAAGAGCTTTTGAAATAACAACAATTCATATTATTATGCTCTTTAAGTGGGAGATTACAAAGCCAAAGCCAAAGCTCTCTCTCTCGTAGTTAGTAAGATTCGGAGAGATCTCTCCCTAAGAAAGAAAACCAATATAGAAATATAGATTTCAACGTCAATCACGCAAACATCCTAAACAATTATTCATCATCATCAACACGTAATGGTGGGGTCCAATTTGTAAGTTGTAAACACACCTGAACATTCATATTCATTCATTTCAAACATACACTAGAATGAAAATTATATATATATGATAACCTTTCAAACAAGCTAGTATAATAACTTAAATATTATGTGTCTTTTATGGCCGATCTAGCTTCCCTTGTTGACTTTATTAACAAAACTGCCATCATTTATATAGTAGAAAGAGTGAAAGGGTTGTTGTAATGTGAAACATGAGTATCTACTTCAAGATATGCAAGATAAATACGATGGTGACACATGGGCCATGCAGAAGTGATTAATAATGGGACAGACGGTGTTAGATCTGAGTTCTTTATCTCTCTCTCTCTCGCTCTCTCTCAATCACTCTCAGTTTTTATATATATATAGAGAGAGAGAGAGAAAAAACCCTGGAAATGGATACTATGAAAGTGCTGCATGCATGGATGCTTTGACTTTATTTGTGATTGAGAGAGAGAGTGTGAGAGTGAGAATAGTAGTGTTGTTAGTGGGTACCGGTGTCGGCTCCTAAGATTGAGCCGAGAGAGAGAGAGAGAGAGAGAGAGTGAGTGAGTGAGTGAGTGAGTGAGTGAGTGGAGACTAAAAATGGAAAATAAAATTACAACAGGGAATGTGACAGAACTCAACTGTGAAATTTTTGGACATTTTCTGGTAGCTGCAGTAGGAACAGAGATTATGGGAGTTTCACTGTGTCTCATTGGAGTTTGTTCCACTTCCACCATACGTCTGAGGTTACCCCATGTGAGATTGCAAAATTACCCTATTTTCGATAAATGTGTAATAACCAGATCTTTTAAAATCAAACCACATGTTGAAATCTGTCAGAAGTGAATAATTTTTTTTGGGTAAATTTTTTTTTAAAGGAACTACCAATGTAATTTTTCTATTTGGACATGATTATAGTAGTAGTTTAGCAGTTTTCGAACTAAGAAGCCACACTACTTGTTGATGAGCTAAGTAAGCAGTTTGCAGGTGAAATATAAAAAACCACAACACGCTGCTAGCTGTGGGAGACTTGAGCTGGAGGCATGTTGGCCCGCCTTTGCCACTAGGTTGCCAATGTGTTAGCAAATGGTGAACAATTACTTTCAAATAAATTTACCAAATTTTCTCGACTAATTGATCATAATTCATATCAAAATTATGGTAACAGTTATGACATAAAAATTATTTCACAGAATTTTTTATTAACAACTTAATGGAAGGTTGGTTCTGAAGCAATGTTGTGGAGAAGCCTCAAGCGTGGCAAGAGCAATATTATAAAAGAGTTACGTGTCCTGCATGCACTGGCTAGGAGGTGTGATTGACTGAGTTTTCTCTTCTTTTTTTGCCAACATCAACTGAGTTTGAGTAGAGCAAATTATTCTAGGTTCGCATTTTTTATTTGAACCAAGAAATTTTCTAAACTTCTGATTGATCATCTTACCAAAATTTGTATCATCAATGACTGAAGCTAGTGGCTTATTCCTCCAAAAAGAGGGACCAAAATAAAAATTAAAGAAAAAGGCAAGTGGCCCATAACATCCATTGTTTTTTCTGACCTAATTTCATCAAGTTCCCCAACTTAGTGGACAAGGCAGAGAAAGGAAAAAAAAAAAAAAAAGTGGGTATGGAATGGTACAATTAGACCCACGGAGGGGTTTTACCAAGTTAGTAACGCCAATTCAACGGTTCATATGAATTTTGATGCTGCCAAACTGTCGAAGTTCACTGAATTTTGAAGTAATACTATATGTTGTGATTGGTCAGAAACACAAAAGAAAGGGGAAAAAAAAAAAAAAACCAGAAGCAGCTTTGACTCGAGTAGACAAATCCAATCATTTTATACCTCGACCCGTACTATACTCTCATCACATGCATCACATTCCATCCCCATTACCCACTTCATTAATAAACAATAAACAATACGTTTACCGATCAATGTATAATTATGATCAAATAGTTTTTCAACCAAATATTTAAGACCAAATGGGGCATTATTAAAAATCAAGAAGAGGGTAATCTGGCAATTTAACCCTAAACAAAAAGAGAAAATGGAAAGAAAGAATCGGCAAATCAAGTATAATATTCTTCAAAGGGTCCCCCCGAGTGTTCTCGGGTCGTGTTCCCAAAATTACACACTTTCTTCTCCTTGGGATGTCCGCAACCATCTCTCTCTCTTTCTCTTTCTATCTCTCTTTCTTGCCTCTACACTGTGTACACATTATCAAAACCTTTTTATCTTGTATATATACCCCACACATGCAACAACTCTCTTAACATCCTCATTTTCCATCTCTCTCTCTCTCTCTTTGTTACACACATGGCAGAGCTAGACTACCAAACAAAACCAAGCAATAACACTAACACCACCACCAGCACCACACGCTTAAAACTCTTTGGCATCAACGTCCAAGAAGATGAAGACCCCGTAGAGTCCACCAAATCCCCATCTGGGTCATCGGAATCAAGCTCTTTCCCTTCCTCCGGTGACCGGAAATACGAGTGCCAGTACTGTTGCCGAGAGTTCGCAAATTCACAAGCACTTGGTGGGCACCAAAACGCTCACAAAAAAGAGAGGCAACAACTCAAACGTGCCCAGTTACAAGCCACTCGAAACGCCGCTGTTGCCTACGTCCGCAACCCCATAATCTCAGCTTTCGCTCCGCCACCTCACCTCCTCGCTCCGCCTGGCTCCGTCGTAGTCCCAGGTGGCTCAGCTCAGCCTTCATGGGTGTATGTCCCACGCGCTGCACCGCCCTTCCACGTGTCACATGGGAGCGTGTTCACAAATAATGGTAATGGTGCTGTTAGTGTTATTTCTAGTAGTAATAGTAGTAATAGTACGAGTGGTAGAGGAGGAGCAGGGATGTTATCGTATGGTGGTGGTGTAGGGGATTCGTCTGCATTTTCCATGGGCTCTCAGGTAGTACAGGCCCGGACCCATAACAGGGTTGATGGGCCATCGTTGAGTAGGTTCTCCAAAGGCGATGGTGGGCCCAGTTTTGATGAAGCATTGGGCTTAGACTTGCATCTCAGCCTTGCTCCGGCTGCACCTTAGGCTCGGCTCGGCTCATCTTGCCTTGACTTGAATAGATGATTTAAGGTTTACCAAGTGGTTTGGGTTTGGCTCCACTCACAAGCTTGATGTTTATCATCTCAAATCGGATCTTGTACATTTTTCCACAATTATTTATTTATTTTTTTTTCTCTTAAGGAAGTGATTTGGATAGCACATTGATCATTAACCATACTTTTTGCGGTTTTCTTTTAATTTTTATCATTCTTTTCTTTTGAGTTCTTTCTTTCTTATAAGTTATAAACCTACCCTCACACTAATTATTTTATGCATTTGTGTGTGTATTATCTCTCTTATAACATGTAAATTTCACACCGTTGTGGGACCTACGTGTTATGAAAGAGATGATGTATGTGACAGATTCACAAAAATACATTACAATAATCCAATGGCATCAACGCTATTCAATAGGGTTTAATTTTGAAAGTTGAATTTTTTTAATTTACACTTGAGAAAAATGAATAATTACTCTAATTAATTTACTTAGTTACATTATTTGTAAAGAATCCCAAAAAGTAAACTATATAAACAAAATGTACAAAAGGAAGATGTTAATTTTTATGATTTTATGCACAAGGATTAGTATTTCCCATCATTTGAAACCGCATAATTTTTTGGAGAAATTGAGATTAAGCTATAACTTAACTCATTAGAGATAGCCTTTGCAGTCTCTTTACAGTCTAGACTACTGATGCATTAATTTCTTAATCGGTAGAAAGGAGAGCTAAATGTTTATACTTGTCTCACAAATTTGTTATAAAGTAATAGTTTAATACACCATTAGGTTGCTATAAAAGAAAAGGAAAAAAGAAAATTAAAGGAAAAGAAAAGACAGATACTTGGAAAAGAAGGAAAACAAAGGGAATTTATACATGTGAAATTTTAGCTTCCTTTTTAGATCGGAAAAAGTACAATGAATAAAAAGGAATATTTGATAATGTTCGCTAAGTTTTTCTGGATGTTGTAAATGGTTCTGAAATTCTGTAATTTGAGATTTACAATATTAATTAATCTCACAATGAACAAAATTCTGTAGTTGTTGAAGTGAGTCTTCTACTCGTGGAAAATTGGAGTGTGATATTCTTCAAAAAGTCGACGTTTGAGGCATACTAAAAGCATTTCATTACCTACTAAACTTTTTGAGGCATATAAACTTCAGTTAATGAATTGGCATTTCTTTTATTTCTTCGTAGCTTATCAGTTACATGTTAGAACAAGAATATCCATTGATGTCTTTTTAAGGAATATTAACTTATACTGTCTATTTTATTTAAGAGAAATAATATGTCCACAACATTTTCACAACATTTTTACAACAAATCTTAAATGGCAAGTTGTTACTTGTTGTTATTGTTGGGGAAAAAAAGTAATCTTAGTGTTAGGTTTAAATTTGAACCAATAATAACTAATCGCTTATGATTTGTTGTGAAAATGTTGTGGACGTAGCACTTTTATCTACGGATATATCCCATGATTCTAGAGAATTTAGTTGAAACTTGAAACATATCATGGAAATTGCAAAAGCAAATCAAAGGGTTTTCCAATGGTACACAAAATTTTTTTTATTAAATTTTTTGTATCGTACTTATATAATATTAAGTCTTAACCATTCATCAATATTATAAAATAGATATTAAATAAGAAAATATTTATATTAACGTTTAAGATTATATATGTATGGTACATATAAAAAAATATATATTGTAGAATATATCATCAAAATGAAATATCTGATGACAATGTCAAAGGATTATTTTACAATAATAGGTCGTTTTTAATTGGCCAATTGACATTTTGTAGTAATTCTAACAGAGAGACTTTTAAGTTAGAATCCATTTTATCCACTTAAAATGTAAAATAAATAAACAAATTTTAATTGTGGATCTTTCTAATTACATTCTAATTTTAGCAAAGTATTTTTAAATTTTAAATACACTTAAATTTTGTGCCAAGTACCATTCCAATTATATTTTAATTTTGTGTCAATTCTCTTCACATGCAAACTCATAAATCTAAGTTTAGGAAATATAATAAGAATCATATATAATTTATCAACATTTTTTTTTTTTAATCAGGAAAATTTATTATCCTTCTATGTAATACTGTAAATGAATGTAACATATTCCTCCATAAAAAAATGTGTTCTTAAAAATTAATCGTCTTTTTAATAGATTCATAACAAATAAATTTTCATAACTTCCTCAAAAAAAATAATAAACATGATCTAAATTCATTAATTGTATACATCACAATAAAAAAAAAAAATGTTAAAAACTAAGAATACGTAACTAGTTCGATAAATTGCATTTTTTTTTTTTTTGGGTATTAAAATGGAGCCAAAAAAAATTACATACTCTAATTAATGATATCCTTATAAGGTTCTTTAAAAAAAAAAAAAATGAAATAATGGCTTTTTTTGAAGTTGGTAAAAATTCAAAAAGGTGTATGATTGTGGTGATTCTTAATTATGATTGTAGTGATTCTTCATATATATATATATATATATATATGATTGTAGTGATTCTTAATTATATCCATGCATATATAAGAAATTATAAACTCGATAGTAGTACTGTCATGCAACAAAGAACATTGTACTTACCATATTTATTTTAGGTGTTTTTTAGATGTTTTGTTTGTAAATCCAGGAGGTTCTTTGCAGTAGCATTTTGTTTCTTTTTAGATCTCTTGTTTGTAAACCCAAGAGGTTCTTTGCAGTAGCATTTTGTTTGTTTGTTTGTTTTTTTTTTTTTTTTTTTTGTTTGTTTTTGTTTTTAGATCTCTTGTTTGTAAATCCAAGAGGTTCTTTGCAGTAGCATTTTGTTTCTTTTTAGATCTCTTGTTTGTAAATCCAGGAGGTTATTTGCAGTAGCATTTTGTTTCTTTTTAGAGCGAAAATTATCATCATTAACACTATGTAGTCATTACCCCTAAAAATGTCAAGTTGTAGAGACACTATTATTGTGATCTTGTCTTTAGCTTTAGCCATGGGATTTTTAGCAATTAGGCGAGACAAGGTGGGTTTCTCCATTCCCATCGCCATCCCCATCCCCATCTAGGCAACTAGAGTCTAGAGGCCCATCCCCATGACTAGCTTAGGACAAAATATTAATTTAAGACTTCAAGGGGGGCTCTATCGATGTCTAGTTTAAGCTATAAGAGTATCAACATCCGGGAATGCAAAAAAAAAAAAAAAAAAAAACATATTTTACATCCTTAAACATCACTTTATCTACTTTACTAACTCATTTTACAACTCACCTTATATCCCAGTTTTTATTTTTACATACAACACAATAAAATAATACAAACTACCTAATAAAATAATAAAAAGTGCTCTTCTCTCTCTCTTTCCTCCTTCTCTCTTTTTCTTTACACACACAACCACAAGATTACAAGATTAATTTTTTCTGTAGCTAGTGGGTATAATTTTTTTGTATCTAGTAACTTGGTTGTGGTATGCTTTTAATGGTTTGAATGGTAAAATAGCAACTTGGGAGTTTTACATTCCCCAATGCTAGTGCTCTAGGCACAATAAATTGTCACTCACCAAAGGAAACAAAACATGCATGCATGATGCTTGGTTCTTTTGAATGATGGATATGAGTAGGACAAGAATGATCCTCTACTCCTCTGGTTCGAATCTATGAAGAGAATTAACTCATCTCTTTGGTCATGAGGTTTTTTCAAGAATATATAGTGAAACATAGGAAATAAATTAACTAGGTTATATATAAAATGAATATAAAAATATTGATTGTAATCATCTCTTGATAATGGGGAACATGCCTCAAGAAAGAAGCAAATATTCTACCAAACCTAGCTCTAATACCTTCTCAATCCCATTAAAATTTTCATATAATATGTAACATAAGTACAGTCTAAGTTCTTTGATGATTATGAGGATTAGTCAGCTTACGAGGGATTGGCGCTTAATTATCCTAGAGATGTAAAGTTGTACATATGACTAGTAATATGGGGTCTGGCTCCTCTTCATCACAAAAAAAGGTTATAGAAATTCAATTATTTTTTTATATGTTATTAAATTATTTCCTGTCAACACCAAACAACAATTAATTAAAGTTTATCATATGACCGGTATTAGTCGAGAGAGAAATTGTTGTACCATAAGACATCGCCATTTGGTGATATAATCCTGCTGAATTGAAATTAAATGTTAAAATATTTTTCAACGTGGCAAACTCTTTTTTTTTTTTTTTTTTTGGACAACGAACAGAAACTTGTATAACGACATTCATGTGGCTAATTTTCATTCGTTAAACTACTTTAAAAAAAAAAAAAAAAATTATTTATACAGTTCTCATATAATTTTTAGTACCTGTAATGTGATGGATTTGATATTTTAATCGGGCCACGGAAACAAAATGGAGATCCTGTTACGTTTTAAATAATTAATGAAGATCATTTAGCCAATCCCAGTTGTATACTGTTAACTTTTCTAATACGATGTCGATTACAAGAAGAAACCTTGCAATATAATTATATCTTTATTTTTAAGCTGGAAGGTGCCGTAATACCAGGGAGAAAATGCAAGTTGTGATAAATATTTTTTCTTAAAAAAAAGAAAAAGAAAAAGGAACTGATGTGAAAGTAGCTAGACGAAACTGCAAAAATCGTTCCGAACACTTTCTGCAATAAAATAAATATTGATGAATCAAATTTAATAACCTTGCTTAAGGCATGAAATCTGGGGGTATTGGGTAGGACTAATTCTGGTTTGGGAGTCACTTTTCGTAACTGATGTAAAAGTAAAACAACAGACAGTCCAAACTTTCTATCAATAGAGAGGAATCTTAAGTCACAAACCCAAGAAGTTTAGAAGGTAAAAACTAAAAAGACATTAGCTAGTAAACCACGTAAGAAAACTGAAGAGTAAATGACAATAAGTGATAGACTCACTTCCAAAATCCTCGAAGTCAGTGATAAAAAAAAAAAAAAAAAGCACGAAATTTGACGACATGAAAAGAATCAATGTAGGGATAAAAAATAAAAATAAAGGCCATACTTCTAGGATCTACACTACTTTATTGATTTGAATTTAATATTTACGATAATTTCCTTTTTTGATATAATTTTTGGATTAAAAGTTTTTTGGATTAAAAGTTAGATCAATGTTTCGTTAGTTTTAAGATTTTTTTTAGTGTGCATAGATATATATATATATATATATATATATTTCCATTTTTCCTATTTTTAACTTAATTTTGTGCTTAACATAAACCTAAAAAAAGAAAAAAAATCTTATTTTTGCGATAATACAATTTAGGATTTCTTAAATTTTTTGAGGTAGATTTATTCTATTTTTGTGATTTTCCCGTTGTCTCAATCACCCATCTGAAAACAAATTGGAATCCAAAGAGTATAACATCGCAATAAAACATTCATTTCCGCCCAAAATTTCCAAAATATCTTTCTACTTTGACTAATTTCTATGGCGAACCCTCATGGTTATTTTTAAGTTTTTAGGCTCCTCCATGTTCAAACTCTAAAGTCTTCAACTAATTGTGGGTCTAATATGTTAGTTTTTGAAAGGTCATATAAAATAGAATTGAAAAATCACAATTTTATAGTTTAACTTAATTACGCGCCATATATGTGGGTTATATAATTTCCTTCAAATGTTAAAAAAAATGTTAAATGTTAGTGATATTAAAAATTTTACTACAAAAATATTAAACATTATTGTGTTGATTTTAAAATTAAAAAAAATTATATATATAATATTATGTTCATCAAGCATTAATTATCATGTCAGTTTGTAGTTTTTTTTTTTTTTAATATAATAAAGTGTAAAATATTTAGCATTTTATTTAATTACTATCACTTATTCCTTTTATCAAGACTTTGTAAACAATTACTTTCAAAAAAGATTTGAGTGCATTCGTTATTCAATCTCAATGATCACTATAAACTATAAACAAATGTAATAAGTATAGGGTAAAGACTTGGACATGAGAATGAGGTATGAATCCAAGATGATAGAAAAAAAAATTACTTAGGTTAATAATGCATTGACAATGAGGTAGCTAGTCCTTTGGTTTGGCTTCTTCAACTTGCTAATTAATTTTTTTTCTTCCTTTTCTTTCAATAAATGACATGAATAGTTAAGCATTTAATTAGTAAGGATTGCAATGATTTTTATCTTTTGGTATAAGTCTCTTTAAATGTTTACTTGGTGACAAAAAGATAGTAAAATTCAAATGATATTTGCCTTGATTTTTAGAAGAGAAATTAATTATAAAAGAAAGGAGAAAAGAGAGAGAGAAAAAAAAGTATATAAAATAATTCTAGTTGCAAGAAAAAGATTTTATTATTATTTTATATTTACTTTTCCAGTCTAGGAAGGTGAGACATCATTGCAAGGTTTCTAGTCCTCAATAACTCCAACTAACCCCCTTGATAGTTTGTTGGTGCCTTCTTTTCACCCAAACATTAACATATAATGTATTGACTTGGTGTTGGAGTTGGAGTTGGAGTTGGAGTTGGAGGTGATGGGAATGTGGGGCCAATCACATGCAGACCAGTCTTGCCCAACAGTTTAAACTCTGTAATTTGATTGGATGAGGTGACATAAGTGTAGTGTTAAGTCAAACATAAAAAAAAAGAAAAAAAGAAAAAGAAAAAAGAAGAAGCTTTCATTGTCTCCTATAATTAAGAGGGTTAATGTTAATGTTTAAAAAAAGAGTTGGTTGCTGTCCAAACACGAATGATTTTGAGAGATTTTGTTGGGGGATATAATGGGGAGAACAATTAATCTTACAAACGTGCTTCTTACAAATCAGCAACTATAAACTCATTCTTGTGGGTTAAACAAAGCTTACGTGTAGCCATGAAAACAAGATAAATATATATACATATATATAATGCATGCCAAGCCAGCACCAAATTGCATTATTCTAGAATTATTCCCACCCATATTTATATTTATATAATTAAACTTATCAAAATGGTCAAAAAAAATGGGTTCCTTCTTTCGGTGCAAAGTGATGAGTTTAGAAGTGCTAAAATGCTAATACTGCATAAAGTCGGTGCTTTAAGCACCAACTTATTTTATCATGAAATCATAAAAGGGAGCTTTGGCTGTTTCATTGGCCACATGGCCTGCTAATATCATTGGTCTAACCTAAATTAATTTTTCTATATATATATATATATATATAAATGGTTTTGGCTAGCTAATGAGGACTAGAGGATTAGGATTCGACCTATGGTTTGTATGTTACACTTATATTTTCAGCTTATTTAATTTATTTATTTTATATACTAACTTAATTTTTTTTTTTTTTTTTTTGCTGTTTTTAAGTACAACAGTTTATTTTTAAAATCCGATAAACCAATCCAATATATATATACAAGATTTTTAAACTGATAGTTGCATTTGGTTTTCCTTTTTAAACAATGATAAATGCATTTTTAAAATTTTGAGTTTGGTGACTGGTGTTTCATTAATTGAAGGAGAGATCTAGAGCATCAAAGTAGGGTGTGCGAGCATAATCATATATTTGAAAACTTGTGCACTTGAATATGTTTGTTTTTTCTTCTTTCTTTTGGGGCCTTTTTGACATATGAGAATGAGAGTACATAAAGAAAAGTATAACTCTCGGCGGTTGGTAAAGAGGAACTGAGAAAATCAAAACTGATTCCCACAACTTTTTTTTTTTTTTTCCCTTAAAATATAATATTATTAGCTGTGAGTTGGACCCATGAATTCGATTAATTGATATGGACATCCACTTCCCAAAACCAATCAAATCTCTATCTTAAACTCGGTCTCTAGTGGAAATCATCCTCTAAAAGAAGCTTAAATATATATATATGTAATAAAATTGCATAAAGTAATTAAAAGCAAAGTGATCAGGGTTGAACCATCCTTTCATTCCTTAGTCACCATGACCCAATGAAATTTTGGTCATATATATATATATATATATAGTTAAGTAGTTCGCGTGTTCAAACATGATTGAACAACTTAATCAATTGCCCCTTAGTGGTCGATCGGGACCATATATATATGGAATGTTGTTCTCATTGAGGCAGTTAGTTTCTCTATTTAATTTTTCTTTAGTCTCTGATTTTGTTATAATATATATAAATACCCCTTCTGATTGGTTAAAGGTTGGCCTTACTAAAAGATATGCAATCGGATTTGCTGTTAAAAAATTACTTTGAAGCATAACACAACCAATTGAGTCTCATCTTTAATTGCGTAGCTAGGCTTTTGCCCAAATTATGTGCTACGACTTGCAATGAAAAAGGTGGGTGATGTTACAACTGGAAGCTAGCGACCTTATATTGTAACATTTTCTATTTTATTTTCCCTTCCTCAACTCCAGAGTTTGATTGGTAGGAGATAATTAAGGTGTGCTATATATATGTTAATGTTAATTAAGGCAGTCTAATTGTTAATCAATGCTGATACTGTTTATACATAATAATAATAATAATAATAATAATAATAATAATAATAATAATAATAATAATAATAATAATGGAATATTTGGAATTTAATAAAACCATAGTGTATTGTTCCTTACTGGTATTGGAATTTAAAATTTTAAAATAGATGCAAGTGGCTTACTGAAAAGTTAACGATCTCATGTTTATATTTTAAACCATATGGGGATCGATGAACCTGTGCACATGTTAGCGTGAAATTAGTTTTTTGCCATATATAATAATTAAAGAAGCACATTCCATATATTAATTAGTACGAGAAATTATACAGTCCTCTGGTGGATCACGTCACTTGTCTACCATTCCACTAAAAGATTCTCATTTGTTTAAAATTGCTGAGTCAGTAATCAGTTTCTGTTTAAAAATTTTTTCTAACTCAGCAATTTTAAACAGGTGGGAGTTTTTTAATGGAATGGTGGATCACGTCACTTGTCTACTATGAAGACCTTATAATTTCTCGATTAGTACAAACTACAAACAAAAATTTTGAGTGTCATGGATTCTCTCTTTGAACAGATGCTATTGGAATTTAGTGAAACCAGAGATGAAGTATCATCTGTGATTATATATTGGGATCTGTACTTATGTATAGATATGCAAGTGGTTTACCCATTTTAAAAGTTCGTGGCCTTTGCACTGACTTATTATCATGTCATGTGTACTATGTAATTATGTATTACTCTTGGAGTGATGATGATTTTTTTATTTTTTTTGGGAAACCTTAGAGTGATGTTAGGATCAACAAATGTTACTATATATGCCTCACAAAAGTAGAAGAATTGTATACTAGGTACGTTGTTTTTTTTTTTTTTTAAAATTTTATTTTATAAAATGTGATATCAAGTATATACATTTATTATCTCATCAGTTTATAAGTCTTTTGTTTTGTTTATTTTTTTTATATTATAAAATTGCTGGAATTTTAGCATCTGAACACATTAAATATCGATGTTCCATGTAAAAGGTTATGATCAATTATAGGTAGGAAATAGTTGAAACTTGCAATTATAAACACACGTGCGGAGAGTACCATTTTCGTGTGTAGTATTAGGGATTTAGGATTAAACAGATTCAAGTGGTTCACCCCAAAAATAATGCTAGCGATGTCTGAATTCTTTTCCAACCTAAGACATTATATGATGCTTAATTATCCACGCTCGCTCTGTTGGACTACATAATAATTATCTTCCTTGCTGCTATGTTTTCTCGTAAGTGCAAATTACAGTGTTCTTGCCTAACCCCCCCTTTTTTTTTTGGTTGCTATGTGCTACTGTTATCATGTGATTATGTTTCATATGAAGTGATTAAAGTGGTAAAACCATAGATGGCAATAGGCAGAATTTAGTAAAACGAAATGGAGTACTGTCAGTCACTATCTACATAAAGATAAGCACTCACTTATGTTTTTTCAAAGATCAAACGGTAGAATCACCAAGAAGCTATAGACATTAAATATTTTCGTTGAAAAAATTAAAAAGTATTAGTTAAGTTACAAAGTTGTTGGTACTAAATGCCTTCAAACATAGGTAATTATCTAATTACTTTTATTAGTTTGTCATAACCTAGAGTGTGAATAATCTTTTACATAAATTTGTAGTCTAGCTCTTCTTAACTAATAATTATAGCTCTTCTTAATTAATAATCAAGTCATTAATAGATGGATACCTAATTTTTACAAAGGTTATGCTTTATTTAATATAAAAGGTTAAAGATGATAAATTGTGATTAGAACAACCTTATTTTTACAAAATCGATCACTAAAATTACTTTTATTAAAATAATTATAATATCAACAACTGGATCTGGAAAAAAAGTAGAGAAAAATTTTGTATGATTTGATATATTGTTCTTACTGGTGAGCAATGTCATTTGGCATCAATTCAAATATGCTTGAGAACGGTATCGTTATAGAGTCCTAGGCCAAAAGATAGCTAAATATATTGAAATGAAATCCTACCAAAGGAAAAGGAGTAGCAACTAGCAAGTACACTCGGGATTGCAGTGTGTCGTGTCACTCACAACAAAGAGCTTTTCCTACTGCTGTGACGTGCCATACAATTTTGCATATATATTCTTCGCTAGCTGGAACGTACAAACAACAACATAGGAGGAATAAAAGAGCTACGATCGAGTACCAAAAAGTGAAAGCATTTTTAGTATCACATCTTAGGGTTAGGCTCTTTCACTCGTCTTTTTTAAGAGCTTGATCAATTTACCTTGACATCAACACAACAAAGGACGTGAAGTTCCTCAATTCATATATCCCAAAATGCCTTTTTATAGAGTCGGAAAGTACTCACAAAGAAGAGCATGGCTGTTTTGCTTTTGTATCCTCTCAATCTCAATCTCAATCTCATCTCATTTATGCAGTACTGATCTTTGTGTGCTATAGGACTCAATAACAATAGCTTTTTTACAACTCTACAAAGAAGAGGACAGACAATATTTCCTATGGTCCCTACAAGGGATTTTGATAGAGTCCTTGCTTTGGCACTAATATAGGCATATATAGCACATTGGTACTTGGTAGCACTTACAGATTGGAATTGATCAATCAGGAACTACAGGATTCATTTCATGAAGTGAGCACTTTGTGGTGGCTTGTCTCTCAAATCTTGTCACCAATGTACAGGAATGAATAATTAAGTTTGTAAAGCAATGAATTGAAAATCACATTCTTAAACCACAAACTTATCGTTTTTAAAGTATTATCTGCGATGGCAAGTCCGACATAATCAATAGAAGACAGAAGGATATGCACTAAACAATGTCAAGAAGTTGCCCTTATGAGTAGGGACAGGACCAAGAATTTGCATTAGAAGAGCCAAAACATGAACCAATTTTTTTTTTTAAAAAAAAAAAAAAAAAAAAAAAAAAAAACTAAAATTTATAACTGAATTATTAATATATGAAAAATTAAACTAATATTTATTCCAATATTAGCAAAATATGAACAAAGTAAAAGACACAAATAACCATTTCTTAGTATATTTAATTGAATCATTTATGATAAGTTGATATTCTTTTAAATCTTGTTACTCTATTAGAATAACCTCTTTCATTTTGTTGTGAAATCTAGTTCTCATTATATATTCATGATTGAAAAAAAATGCTCATTCCCTAGTTGCAATAGAAATTGTAAAAGTAAATATAACCACTATATAAAAAAAATGGTAGACTATTGATTTTCTAATCCTTACTAGCCGTTGACACAATTCAAAAAATATCACAATTTATTATTTTTAAAGTCCAAATATCAACCTATACTATGCCCAGAATGATGAAATTCCATGTTCAATACTAGTTTTTCATGATTTTCCGAATTCTTACAAATAAAACTTGCTTACTAACCAACAAATATTATCAATTCTAAAAAGATTCACATTTCTCTCAAAGATGTAGTCTCAAACTAATTAAGAATGAGCAACTCCACTATATGTTCATTAGGGTAATGATTTCCTTTTTGTAAATAAGGCCAAGAGCCATGTAACTTAGTGGCATTGGCTTGACTCAATTATAAACAGAGTCGGGGTTTAAATCCCCATTCTTCACTTGTAATAATTGAACTATATATAAAAATAAAATTATTGTAATAGAGAATTTAAAGTCTTGTGCCCCACTTGTAATAATTATATCATTAAAAAATTATTGTAATTAAGAATTTAAAATCTTGTTCCATGAACGCATAACAGGTAAAGAGTATGTTGAGCTACCAAGGGAATAATAACCCCTAAAGAGGCTATAGAGTAAGGTCTAATTGAAAAATGAATCGAATTATTGATTATATTATCAAGATAAATATATATATACCCCCTCCAAAAAAAGAAGAAAAAAAGAAGATATATAAATATATATATATATATATATATATATATATATATATAATTAATTAATAATAATGCTCAATTGTAAAGTGATCTTGTTGATGGAAAAAACACAAGAAAAGAAAAATCCTCCAAATCCTAAAATCTCAATCTCATATTTGTGGGTTTCAAATAAGCTGACAACTAAAATGTCATACGAAACACTTATAACAAATAAGTCATTTACAATTTTTTATAAGTGAAAACTTTATTTATTATAAGAAAATTTTCAAATAATGTATATCAAAAAATTTCAAAATACCAATAGGATTACTTCCATCCTTACTTATGAGTCATGATAGTATAATACAAATACATACCACTCTTACCTATGTTCCAATACAAGGTCCTAATAGAATTTATTAGTATCTACATATAGGTTTCTCAAAAAGACCTCAAGCAAACAATAAGACATCTCATGTAAGTAAATGGGTTTTACTAACATATGCCCTTAGGACATATATTAGTAAACCATTTTAGAAAATTTTTTATCAAAAAATGACAAGGTTACTAACTTTTTTGATATAAGATAAAAATTATACTATAGCCTAATCTAAGTGTATATGTATGTGAAGTTCATTTCTGGAGACTTGAATTTCGGCCCTTGTCCCGCCACATCCCATAAGCACTTATATTTGTGGAGCGACTATCGCACCAAGGGTATGCAATGATTTTTTGATAGTTTTTCAATTCTCTATAAAATGTTTCCAAAAATAGATGATTAATATATCCCTAAAAGCATACATTAATCAGACTCCAAGTAAATATATGTGTCATCCTTCTAATTAGAAGGTAATTATATGCAGGAGGAGAGGTTTGTACCTAATTTCGTAAATCACACAACATAAATTACAAAACTCTAGATATATTGCTACTAAATTAGCTCCTTCCTCCTAGAAAAAGGCTGAAATATATTCAGCTTCTTTCTTATTTTTTATTTTTTTAAAGCAAGTTCGGAACGGATGAATCTTCCTGTCACATGCACGAAAAGTGAAGCCAAAAGGTAAAGGAATAATAAGAAATCACAAAAACTGAGTGTAACGGACACGGGAAACTCACTCGTGGTCTAGCAACCTTTTCCTCGACAACAAAACCTCAAAAGTCCAAAAAATAAAATTAAAAAGATGACAAATGTTCATGACTTAAAGTTAAAGCCATTGGACTTGGCTATAGTACTGACATTGAATCTTTCAAAGTGAGTCCTCAGCACTTCGAGGGGAAAAACTTGGGACCCAACTTAAGGACCAAGTCCCTCACTTTCCATGGTCACACTCACAACCCCGTAAGATCAAAGCAATCATAACTTACATTCACCATAAAAGTGTTTAATTTCAATACTTGATTATGCAACTTTTACGCATATATATTAAAGTATGCATGTCATAGCTAGCTAGCTGTTACTTTTGATTTTGTTTTTTTGTGTTTTTGTGTTTTTTTTTTTCCAAAGGAACTACTAATTCCATCTTAGACGTATCATAAGTTTTTGATTTTGACTAGATTGAGTAAAAGTTAATCCAGGAGATACCAAATGTCATCTTAAGGAAAGTCAATTAAGCGTACCTTGTCAACTAAAATGCTTACAATTTCTTTATCAAAGCTTAGGGATATTGCATATGAGTCGAACTGAGATTGGTTGTCAAGCTTTGGCTTTGTTTGACTAGGAGCGCCCTGAATTGAAAGTTGAGTTCCTCGTAAGTTTGTTTGGTTTGGGCAACTCTTATTAGTGGACAATTAATTGTCATTCTCGAAATCAAGGAAAAAAAAAAAAAAAAACTTTTTTGGTAGCATAATTCAATGGTTCATCATTACCTTGTGTCTCAAGATTTGACAATTGATCATTATCTTTTTTTAAGCCTAACTGGTTCCAAGCTTCGTGTTTTTTTTTTCCCAGGTAAAAGAAAATCAATATTAATACTATAAAGATAACACAATTACCCTCTAGGTTCATCTGTATTACAATTTGGCTTAACCAAAACTAAAAGAGAGACCATGTATGGGACCCGAATTGTCCTCTTAAATCAGCTCTACATGTGTAATAGTTGAGCTAGATGCGAAAGTCCAGAAATAACAGACACACAACCACCAACATTGTACCAAAGTACCAAGTGAAAAACTTTATTCTGTCATGTTCCATCACCTAAGTCATAGGCAGTGCATGAAATGAAAAAAAATTAAAAAATTAAAAATGATGAAACCCCTTTGATGGGGACAACCTCCACGCTTGCTCCTAGCTATTTATGAAGTAATCTTTACTACCCCTGTGGCCTGTGGGCCTGTATGCGCTTATCCATACTTCATAGACTAGACAACTTTAACAAAGGAGCCAAAGCAAGACAATGTTTTTGAATTTTGATAGTGATGACTCCTGAGTACTTTGCGTGGTCTATACTAAAATACTTTTTAGATGACAATCCCATACCCTGCAACTATAATTTTCATAGACATGAGAGGGTGTACCGTGTACCATGTACCTCCAAAGTAAAATTCCGGAGTGTTTCTTTATGAGTTGCATTTATCTCCGGGGATTGATTGCTCAGGGTACCTTCATCAAAGATATTTAGGAACATATATAGTACTGCTTCATGGATTGGAATTCATGTGAATAATTTGGAATTCAAGTAAGCTTTTTTTTTTTTTTGCTGAGAAATCCAAGTAAGCTTTTAACATGTAAAAGTAAAAGCAAAAAAGGAATATATATGTTCACATTTGCCTAATGCTGCCTTTCATACACAACTCTATTCAAAAGGCACAATAATGCTTAGCTTGGATGGTAAAATTAAGGAAAAACTAACAAGTAACAAAGGGTTATTCCATTCAACGTTACAACAATAAACAGAATTTGTGGCCCACGAACTCAAGTAACATGTCAGTGATTTGTCCAATGTGGTACCATAAATTTTTTTGTTTCTGGCCTGCAGTCCAGTCCATTCTATCTTCTCAGTGATTGGGCCCACTGCAACCGCCCTTCATTAATTAGGAGTCAAGTACCAAATTGCCAATACATAAACAAAGGAAAATGTTTTTAAATTTTACATTGTGACACCATAATAAGTTAATTAATAGCTATGATTGTTTAGATTAAATTCATCCATCATGTTTGAAAACAAATATAAGAAAAGTTAGACTAAAATTCATAAGAAAATAAAAAAAACCAATGAAAAATAGTGATGTAATCCAATCTGTGATCTCCTATATATATATATATATATATATATATATGTTCATAAAAAAAAAGTGATCTCTTATATATATATATATATATATTGTGGGGCCTTAAATTTGGCATCCCGGCCCACTTTGTGTTGAGGGCCCAAAGCCCAGGCCGAGGAGCCCCACTGCTGAGGATGCGCGATGAAAGCTCCTTGAAGGCCCAAGGATGTGGCTGAGGACAATCTCACACTCAACACCTCATAAAAACGCATGAAGAAAAGGACAAACTTAGTACAAGAGCAATACACGGGAGAAAGTTGCCAACACCATAATGTGGAGCCCAGCACCTGACAAGCCCATACTTATACCATGCTATCCAGCTTTTCCCGACTATTCTGACGTATGGATTGACAGGACGAGTAATTACCCCAAACCAGAAAAAACTGACACGTAGATGAAGAACGGGAGGGAAATACTAGTATAAAAAGGAAAGAGAGCATAAAGCAAAGAGGGGGGGGGGGGGGGGGGGGGAAGAATGGTGAGAATGTAATGCTCCTCGGACTAATTCCGAGGAGCCAAATCTCTCAAACCATATTGATGTAAGGCTCAGTCATACTGTCCAAACCTGCCTTTGTATTAGCTCTCGTGAAACCAGGACCAAACCGTTGCCCAGCGTTCAAGAGCATGCCTTTCCAAACCCACTCTCTACAAATCGTATTGTTCGGGCCCTTTACACACGAGCCCAACGTCATCCTTGGGTCGTTAAAAATCGTGTCCCTACATATATATATATATATATATTTTTTTTTTTTGAGAATACTAACTATTTGTAACACATACACATTGGGAGAGAATAGAAGGTTTTTAAAGAATCTTATAGTGGTGTATATCCAAAAGGGCCTAACTCTTGGATATACAGCACAGACTTTAAACTTCTTTAACTCACACTTATTTTTCAATATGGGATTAACCCATTTTTTTTTTCTTTTGAGAATACTAAGGGGCTGTTTGGTATGGCACTTTAAGTAACAGTTTTCAATTTTTAAATAATATTACATGTATTTCTACACACTTTTTCAACTAAATGTATTTCCAAAAAATACAAACAACGTTACTAGAACGTTACCAAACGAGCCCTAAGTATTTGTAACACACACACACACGGGGAGAGAGGAGAAGGTTTTAAAGAAATTTACAGTGATCACCTATATATTAATTAGTCTAAATGAGGACAATTTTTTTCTTCTTAACTTATGGCATTTGTTTCAACCTATGTCCGCTTTTAATGATTGATCTTTATCGTAAGACCAAAACACTAATTGATTTTTAGTGTAAACGAGGATTGAACTTTAAATATTTTATTCAACTATAAGAGATTTTACCAATTGAACTAACTAGAACCCAAAATTTTCTTTAATTATGAAGCCAAAATATAATGTCAAATTATAAATTTTTGTATTGTCACCATAAATAAAATAACTTAAAAACCCTTTACAATAAAGAAAAATCTCATAGACCCACATGCAAATATGCTTATATTCTACATGCATTTTAACTATAAACATTGAATTATTCCCCCCCCCCCCCCCCCCCCAAAAAAATCTCTTAATTAAAAGAGTTTTGACAATACTCATCATAAAAAATCGCTATATGGAAAGAAATAAAAATAAATTTATGTAAGAAAAAGAAGAAAATTATAGTTAAAAGTATAAATTGACTAAAGCTATAGGAATTATACTGGAGAAGTAAAAGAAAGACCGTAATTCAAATTAGAAGAATGAAGTGAGATCTTTTGTTTACAAACTTGGTTGTAAACTAAAGTTATAACTCTACTTAATATCTTTTTATTAGATATGAATTTTGACAAATCCACCATTGGATTATATTTTCCTCTTATATTATTTATGCTTGAAAAATTTCCAGAAGATTAAAGATCAATAGGTATATTATTAATCAAATGATTAAATTTCAAGTTTTCGAAGTTTAAAAATATCTATAAAAAATAAATTTATGAATCAAATAGTAAATAACATTTGATTGACACGAAATTTGATATGTGTATTAAAATATAAAGAACATGCAATTTAACAGATGGATTTTCAAAATATGCATCCATATTAATTTTTTTAGTGAGAGTTGTTGTATCCTTAAATTTCAACAAAGTTTGTAGTCAAAATTTGTCCAAAGTTATATGATGTTGAGATTTTTTTTTTTTTTTTTTTTGTTTGTTAAAGAAATGCTTAGACATTTTGCATCCAATAAGACATATCCCCAACAGATGCAAAATAGATAACACTACTAAATAATACCCACATCTAGTAATGCATATTGCAAAAAAAAAAATTACTTCTTTTATTCCCGTTTTATTCTCTCCCTCCTTTAATGTCTGACGCTCTCTTGCTTGAGTTTGGCTACAATTTTTTTTTTTTTTTGTTCCCTTTTGTTGCTAGTGTGTTTGTAAAATAGTATTATTTTGATATAAAGAAATAAAAAATAAAAAATGAGATGTATGATATATTATAAAAATGGTTATATAAAATAAATAATGTGGTTTTTTAGAGATGCAAAGTCCATATTTTTCAAATTTCTAGATGTGAATGCTTTAATGAGCGGCCAAAACCCTTTTATTTATTTTTAAATAATAATAAAAAACCACACACGCACTCACACACAAAGGACTGGATGGCAGTATCAATGCAATCCTACCGATTATACCACAATCCAACTCCGATCCTGCTCCTTCACTGATCCATATCCTATTTGGACTGTTTAGACAAAATGGGCTCGAAATCCTGGTTCTATTAATATTAATTATGCGCCCCAGCCTCTTTAAAACCAAATCCTCTGATATGACCAAAAAAACAATCTCATCTTGTATACAAATTCTAGAATTCCCAAGTCTAAAGTCTTGCATCCACTGTAGAATTCTTTAATCTATTACGTGATAAATTATATAACTATTTTTATGTATTTTTATTGAAAAAAATAATTAATTATCAAAACAAAATTATATATCTATTAAATAAGAGTTGGAAATATAGATAATTGACAGCTAGATTTTACTGTATGTGCTAGCTGGACTTTGCTATGAACACTTGCCAAAGCTTTGCATTGTGTAAATTTTGGCAGTAAAACTACAGCTCTTAGTGCCACCAAAGTGATCCAATGATGTCCCATTTGATTCAGTAAATATGTTAAAATCAACCGCATTCAAAAGGCTATAAATAAGAGCATTGTTGTAAAGAAAGTGTATGTTTTTAGACCCCTTAAAACACAATTGGATTAACCTAGTTAATTAGCCAAGTTATTACTTAGTTCAAATTCCAGATCTAGGTTATCACAATCAAACAATCATATCATGCATGACAGTGGAAATATAAATAACATAATGATATGATGACCTAGAAAACCAAACCGGTAAAAACCTGGGGAGGATTTAACCTAGCTATCCTCAAGGTAAACCTGAATCCACTATGAACGAATTGAAGTTTTACAGTAGGACTTAGACCACTAACATCCTATTGCTACCCACCAGTAGAAACTTACTAACACGACCACAGACTCCTTCTTTCTTGGATTCTCCAGCAAGTACAAGCACACCCGCTTGTGTTTCTTTAAGCTTTTATTGCAGCAACTGAATGATCATCAAGCTCTCAATAAAATCTCCTTCTTGATAATCCTAAGCATGTGTGAAGGCAACCACCTCTAGATCTCACAAGAGATTCACACACATAGCAAAATAGAGCAACAGAAAAACGTGGCTAGGGTTTGCCTTTTATATCTAGGGCAAAACATAAAACCTAACACGTTTTAATAAGCTAGGGCTGAGTTGGAGAAATTTGCAGAAAAAACATTCTGCCCGAGATTCGATCTATCGAGTCTAAGCTTCGATCGATCGAGCCAGGTCGAAAGTCACTAATACTTCTGCAGCCACTCGATTCCAACTTTACATACAACGCACACACTTTGAGCAAGTCTAAACAAGACTAACAACTGTTTTGATCATGGTTTGCCAACATTACACATTAGAGTTCTAAATACATTAGTTCCTAAGTCTTTAGAACCTAACAAACTCCCCCTTTGGCAATCCGTGACAAAACATAACTAAAAGCTCAAAGTTTACAAAGAAAAAGCCCTTTACAAAAAAATGCCCATTATAACAAATCCAATCCTAACTACTATCCATCAGTTGCAAGTGTAGACAGCAGCTCAATTGAATCAACCTGTATATTTCCTGAAACACTTAAACAAAACGCATAAACGCATGTGTGGAAAATACAAGTAAACAAAATAAATTCTTGATTTCATTCAACACAAAATAAAGACATAGATCAATGAATAACTCATAAATATAAATCAATAAGCAGTGAAACAAGAAACATATAAAACAATAAATATATCTCCCCCTAACATGAATAGCCCAACAAAAATACATCAAGAGCCATAAAAGGTAAATACAAAGTGAAGTACCTAGATACAATCTAATCTCCACACGCTCCAACAAACAAAAAAACTCTCCCCCTGAGAACAAAAACCTCTACAAGTGTCCCAAAAGTACTAAATGTACTCCCCCTTTTTGTGACGGAATGCCAAAGGGCAATCAAAATCCATCATCAAAAGGAGGTGGCGGTGAGGATCGTCAAAACTGTGCCAACTCTACTCGCAAGGCACGAATCTCATCAAGCACATCCACCAAAATCTGTCCATGAGCCGCCTGAACGGTCAAGACATGATCCAACGTACGTCGAATGTTTGAATCATCCGAAGTAGTCGGTGGAGGAACATCAGCATCAGCAGCAGCAGCACCAGACGCCTTAGCCGTAGCAGCACCTGTAGAAGAGGGAGGAGGGGGTACAACACCAGAAGGCTCACCTCTAGGACGCGTAGAGCCAACTCTCAAGTGAGCAGCCCTCTGCCTAAGGAAGGTGGCACCTATGGGAGCTATAACATGTACGGGCTCACCAGCAGGAAAGTCAACTAAACCGAGAAACAACAAAATCCTATGAATGAAAATAGGATGGATAAGAGCATGAGCGACGGCTAAACTTCTATGAACTTCATTCAAAGAATGAAAAAACAGATGAGGAAAACTAATAGACGCACCCGAAACAAAGGCGTACAAAAACACACATCGCTCAAGAGGGATGGTGTGGAGATGAGAAATAGGCTACAAAGAATGACACGCTATCCTAAAGAAAAGATAGGTAGTCTTAGTAAGCTCAGTGGACATGATCCGAGGATTAGAACCCCATTGGATAGAAGACCTAGTGATGTATGACATAACGTCATCAAGGGGTGGAGACTCCTCATAAGGATAGACAGGCTGCCTAACAATTGGAACCCCAAGAGCTTCAGCCACTATCCTAGGGGTAATGGTGAACCAACACCTCGTATCCAACTCCTAACTGGGGTGTTGGAATCATAGATGTGGCAAGAGAGGTTCGAGAAGAACTCTCTAATCAGGGCGGTCGGGGGTGGATGATCTATCTCCAACAGAGACAACCAGCCTTTACTCTTAAAGTTTGCCCTAATGGCAGGATCAAGCTCATCTAACACAACAGATCGCTCAGCCCATATCTTTCTCTTACTGTTCAGCTTCTCATAAACCTCTTTGCTTTTGTCATTCCGAAACAACTCACTCTTAGAGGGAGACTCAGAGGAAGTGGAGGGTGTCCTATGGGCTCTAGTCTTCCTAGGCATGGTGCTAGGATAAGGACAAAGACACAAAGCAGAACAAAACAAGAAAACAGAAAGAAAAACCAAGGCAGACTGTAAGTTAGCACAAAAAAAATATAGAACAAAAATCTATATGATGCATGAACAGTTAAATGTCATGATGCATGCTCTAATGCAGTGAAATGAAGTTCAATTTAAGTTCAAATTCACAAAATCGGCTTGAGCATAGAGTTTCCAACAAAAACCCCAAAAAAATTTTAGAGAACCACTTGTTTAATTTGAAAAAAATTGATCAATTGATCATCACACATAATAGAATACAGTTTATAATGATCAAATACATCAATCCAACAAGCCAATTTTATCAATTTGGACCTAATTGAACAAAATCCCCAATTCGGATACATACAAGCCCTAGAAATTTCAATTTCTCAAAATTCAGCAAATTGATCAAATTAAACCATCAAGATCAAGTTCATAACATCCAAGAACAAAAACCCATTGATCAATTTCAGAAAATTTGGCTTGAATCATCAGAAATCTCAATTTTGCATAGGTTCAAAAATTGACCCAAAAACCATGAATTAATGCATGAAACATGAAATAAAATGCAAAAGGAAGGGTAAAAAGGACTTACCGGCCTTGGGAGAGGAAAACCTTGCAAAAAGAATGGACGAAAACGACAAAAAATTGAGATTGAGCCTTGACCGATTTAGAGAGAGAGAGAAAAGTTTGAAAAAATTTTGAAAAGTGAGTGTGAACAAGTCAAACTCAGTTTTTAAAAAACCTGATTCATGATTTTCGATTGATCGAAAATCAGTTTCGATTGATCGAAACAGACAGAGGCTCCTTCAAATTTTTAAAAAACAATTTCGATTGATTGAAAAACAGATTCAATCAATCGAAACAGATAGAGGCTCACAAAATTTTGAGAAAACACTGGTTTTTGAAAAAGACAATACACATTTTAGGAACACCTTAAAGCATTGAAATTGATGAACAAAATGCATGAGTATGTGATGAAATGTTTTTCAAAAACAACAATTTTAAACCCAGTTTTCCAAAATTAAGATTTTCAAACATTCTCCATAAATTCTCAAGCATCAAATCTGTTTTGCATAAAAACTCAAAATATTTGCAAACTTGGTTGGTCAGACCAAAAACACACATAATAACATGTACAATGTTTAGCAAAAAGTAACTTGTGTAGTGTGTGCAACTAGCAAAAGCTTGAGATACATGTGAGGTGATATGTGAATAGCAATCAACCACAAGGTTTACAAAATTCATCACATAGGATTTGAAAGAGACTATCACCTAAAGAGTTACATCATATAACTCCCACATCTCCTAGATCATAAGCTTGCAATTATGTAAGTTTCTTGAATTTTGCCTCATATTGTACACACAAATTTTAATTGTTTAGAAACTTATTAAAATAGCCGAGATAATGTACACATCAATTTTAGCATTTATTTGATTTAGCTTTAAGTCCAATAATGTACACACCAATTTTAGCATTTAAACCGAGGCTACACCTTATAATCTTTTTGTGCATGTGCTACAATTTTTCGAGCACAAAATCTTACGATATGCACTAAGGTGTTCATGATTGGCTAGTGAACAGTGGTGAGATGCTTATTTATGCCTTTCTCAAAAGGTTCAAGTCCGACAGTCAAAGACATGTGACTTCAAGATCAAGACAAAGTGATCAAAACCATAAACATCTTTCCCACACAACATGCACTACAAAGCTTCAACTAGTAAAGTTCAATAAGTAAGCTCATCAAAGCTAAACAAGGTACAAAAGACATGTTATGTAAAAATAAATTGACCAACCTTGTTTTCAAAACCAAGAAAATAGTGCAAAACACAACTTGCTTCCTTTTTCTTCCCTTTTTATTTTATTTATTTATTTATTTGAAAAAAATAAACAAAAACAACCTAGAATGAAATGCATGAATGTTATGCAATGCAAATCCTAGAAACAAAAAAAAAAAAAAAAAACCAAAGAACAATGGTCACAAAGAATATAGCAATGAAGCACAAGGACCATGTCAGAAGGACTTAATTAGATTGAGCCTTTTGCATCCAAAACTTTTTAGATGCACCACGAGCATTAGAGTTCTTATTCACATGGGAATGATTTCCAACTCCAGGATTGGAATAAAGGTTTAGAGCTTTTACCAATTCACCAATGAGTACCATAGGATCTTGTGCTTGAGGCACATGTACTTTTGGTTTGTTTGCTCTCTTAGCAGCTTGCAACTTGTAACAATTTGGACGAATGTGTCCAGACTTTCCACAAAAATGACAAACCCATGCAGGCTTATTATGTGACTTGTCCTTAAAAAGGGTAGACTGCTTAGGTTTAGACTCTTTCAGTTCAACCCTAATCTTCTTAGGAGGTGTAACTTCTAAGGGTTTGACAACCTCACTCACAGAGGGTTCAGAAGAAGATAAAGGAACAAAGATAGTGGAATTGAATGCAGACACATTGATGCTTTCTACAAAACCTAACCCAGTTTTGTCAGAAGGAGACTTTTGAACACTAAGCATATGATCAAGTTTGGAACTAGCAGACCTATTAGTTTGTTCTCTAGTAACAGAAAGCTCATGTTCCAAATTCTTAACTTTATCAAGCAAAAGCATGTTCTCAGTCTTCACATTATTCAAAAGTTCAGTAGCATCAAACAATTTAACAAGCAAATTTTTCTTATCAAGCTCAAGAGATACAATTTTCTTCAAGCCTAATTCAACGTTCATAGCATCCTTTGCAGCAACTTTGCAAAGTTTATTGTAGGCTTCGTGAAGATCTGCATCCTCAGAGAGTTCCCCATCAGAAGGGTTCTCTTCAGCAGATACACTTTCATTGACTACAGTAGTAGCAGTGAAAGCAATGAAGTTTCCATCCTCGTCACAACAAGACTCATCATCAGAAACTTTACCATCACTAAGGGTTACAGCCATAGCCTTACCCTTAGACTTCAAGTAAGTAGGATATTCAGATTTCATGTGACCATATCCTTGACATCCAAAACACTGAGGACCCATAGAATTATTTGAAGATTGACCTACTTTTTCTCTAGGTTTGTCAGTGTTGTTAACCTTAGTGGGATCATTCTTCCTAAAGTTTCTAGGTTCAGCAGTGTTCTTATCTCTTGCCCTTCTGTTGTTGTTTCTAAGGAAATTCCTAAAGTTTTTGGCAAGATAAGCAATCTCTGTAGCAGAGAGCTCATCATCAAATCCACCAACATCAACGTCATCAACTGACTTAAGAGCCATTGATTTGGATTTGCTAGTCTTAGGTAGGTCCAACTCATAGGATTGAAGAGATCCTACAAGTTCATCAACAGGGATGGAGTCCACATCCTTCCTCTCAGTGATGGCAGTTACTTTGGGTCTAAAATCTTCAGTCAAAGATCTAAGAATCTTCCTAACAATTTTAGGTTGATCATAGATTTCACCCAAATTATATGCAGAATTAACAATATCATTAAGTTTAGCATAGAATTCATCAAAAGATTCATCATCAGACATCCTAATGCTTTCAAATTTAGAAGTTAATTGCTGCAATTTATTGATTTTAACAGCCTTTGTGCCTTCATGCATAGTCTGGAGGATATTCCAAACAGTATGAGCAACCTCAACATTAGAGATTCTCTTAAATTCCTCTATAGAAACAGCATTAAAGATAGCATTCAAAGCTTTGCTATTGAACGCGGCTGCTTCTTTTTGAGAAGTTTGCCTCTCACTAACAGGAGTAGTGGGTTTCTCCCATCCGTATTCGACGGAGTTCCAGACTCTCTCATCAATTGATTTCAGGAATGCTTTCATCCTTACTTTCCAATAAGCATAATTATTCCCATCAAAGTGAGGAGGAATAACAAGAGAATTTTCGTGTTCCATGACAACAGGGGTTAAGGATCAGCTCAGAGATCAAAAGATCAACAACAAGAGAGCTACCCGCTCTGATACCACTTGTACGTTTTTAGACCCCTTAAAACACAATTGGATTAACCTAGTTAATTAGCCAAGTTATTACTTAGTTCAAATTCCAGATCTAGGTTATCACAATCAAATAATCATATCATGCATAGCGGCAGAAATATAAATAACACAATGATATGATGACCTAGGAAACCAAACCGATAAAAACCTGGGGAGGATTTAACCTAACTATCCTCAAGGTAAACCTGAATCCACTATGAAAGAATCAAAATTTTACAATAGGACTTAGACCACTAACATCCTATTGTTACCCACCAGTAGAAACTTACTGACACAACCACGTGCAAGCTCCGAGACTACGGACTCCTTCTTTCTTGGATTCTCCAGCAAGTACAAGCACACCCGCTTGTGTTTCTTTAAGCTTTTATTGCAGCAATTGAATGATCATAAAGCTCTCAATAAAATCTCCTTCTTGATAATCCTAAGCATGTGTGAAGGCAACCACCTCTAGATCTCATAAGAGATTCACACACATAGCAAAATAGAGTAGCAGAAAAATGTGGCTAGGGTTTGCCTTTTATATCTAGGGCAAAACAGAAAACCTAACACGTTTTAATAAGCTAGGGCTGAGTTGGAGAAATCTGCAGAAAAAACATTTTGCCCGAGATTCGATCGATCGAGTCTAAGCCTCGATTGATCAAGCTAGGTCGAAAGTCACTAATACTTCTGCAGCCACTCGATTCCAACTTTACATACAACGCACACACTTTGAGCAAGTCTAAACAAGACTAACAACTGTTTTGATCATGGTTTGCCAACATTACACATTAGAGTTTTAAATACATTAGTTCCTAAGTCTTTAGAACCTAACAGAAAGAGATAAAACCTTCACAAGAAAAACTACTCATTGTACATTTAGCAATAAGAAAGAAAAGTGGATAACCACTTAAATACAAAAGTCCTATTATTTTTTAGTTTTATTTCTTGCAACTACTATCTCTCTTTTATTTTAGGATTTTACTAACGTATGCCCTAAGGGTATATGTTAGTAAGTCATTTTAAGAAATTTTTTAGAAAAACTTTTTCATTTTTTTAATGTATACCACTAAACATGTGATAAAATTAAACATGCGTATTCATTTAAATCTTCCCGTAGCGAATTGTACAACTTTTAACTAGTTTAGAAGATCTATCGTAGTCCCTCAAAACAGTTTGCCTCAATGACTATCTATTTTCCAAGTAAACCCCAGTTCTGACCCAAAACTTTATAGTGAACCCCAGTTTACTAGAGCACATTTGCAAGAACATTCATGAACTCAGCTTCAAGGATAAACTTAAAGACCGACAAAAATAGGCACAGTTGTTGCACGAGCCTTCCTGCTCAGGCTGTATAAAACACATTCAATTAGTTATCTACTACCCAAGTCATCCAGGAGAGAAAATTCAAACCCATTTACGAGCGGATTTTTCAACTACTGTCCTTCAAAAGAGAAGTTTGACCACGTTCCTACAATGGTGGATAAAGCAACTAGGTTTTTTTTTTTTTTTTTTTTTTTTTTTTTTTTTTTTTTTTTTTATAAGTAGGAAAGATGTATATTTAAAAATCTATCTTATGCTAAGAGCACAAAGCAGTCAAAAAAATTATAAAGAAAGGAAAAAAAAGAAAAAGAAAAAATTAATTACAAACAGTGAGAGAACTAAGGAACAAGGGGAGGGAATCACTAGATGTGAGTCCCTAAGCTCGAGACTAGTCAAACAGACAACCACTAAAGGAAGCAAGCAACTGGTCCTCCAATCTATCCTAGTCCTCAAATATTCACCGATTATTCTCCTTCCATATACATTACATTAAGCACAACGAAACTAAATTCCAAACACTTGATGAGTGCTTTCCCAACCAATTCCACCAACCAAAGAGAACATCTGAGACTATTCTTGGTAAGACCCATGAAACCCTAAATGATTTAAAAGCAAAACTCCACAACCGATGAGCCTTCTCGCAATGAAGTAACAAATGATCCACATTCTCCCCACAACAAAGACACATAGCACTCTAGTGAACAAAATCAAAATCCCTATGCCTCAAATTATCACCTCTAAGAATCTTATCCCAAGCTACAGTCCAAGTAAAAAATGATACTCGTCGAGGAGCCTTAACTATAAAACAAAATCCTAATACTCGTCAAAGAACCTCCCAATTAATTATAAAACAAACGAATGTCAAAATCCTCATTCTTCTTCAACTTCCATCTTATACGATCCCCATTATCTATAGAAGGTGTATTGGATTCCAAAATATAAAGGAAATCCACCACTAAATCCAATTCCCAATCATTTAGATCTTGAGTGAAACGTACATCCCAACTTCTCCTTTCCCACACCCTTTGTCTTGCCAAGGACAAGTCTATTGAGGCCTCTCTATTAGTGGCAATCTTGTACAATACTGGGAAGGTCAATTGAAGAGGTTGATCCCCACATCACCTATCATGCCAAAATTTCACTCTATTCCTCACCCCAATCTCAAATTGAGTGTTTTTGCTGAAAGCCTCCCAACCCAAACGGATACCTCTCCATAAACTACACCTATGAACACCCCTAACCAGTTTAGAAGTCCACCCCCCCCCCCCCCCCTCCCCCAACTCTTCACCAAACTTCAAAGTTACCACCCTTCTCTAAACCCAAGTCCCCTCAACCCCAAAACGCCACAACCACATCCCTAGTAAGGCTTTATTCAAGGTAGTCAGTTTCCTTATTCCTAATCCACCATTGGCTATAAGAGTACACACTTTATATTATCCTACCAAATGTGATTTGGAATCACCCCATAAAAAGTCCCTTTGTAGCTTCTCAATTTTGTTAGCCACATGAGTACGAATGGTAAAAACTAATAAAAAAAAGTAGGAAGGCTATACAACTTACTCTTAAGCAACATCAATCTACCACCTTTCAACAAATACAACATCTTCTACTTGGTCAACTTTCTCTCAATTTTTTTCCAAAATTGGATTCTAAATAGAGGGTGACTTATGAGAAGCCCCCAACAGCATGCAAAGATAAGACATAGGCAAAGTCCCAACCCTATAGCCTAAAATCTCTACCAAAATGTGCACATTACTAACCTCCCCTATTGGAACCATTTCACTCTTATGCATATTAACCTTCAAACTTGTCACATCTTGAAGACAAAGAAGCAGCATCCATATATGAAGGATTTACTCCGCTTTTGCATCACAAAAAATAACTGTATTATCTGCAAACAAGAGATGTGAAACACTTTCCCCACCGTCCCGCCAACCATTAGCTTTGAAACCTTGAAGTAAGCCTGCTCCCTCCACTCTTTTCAACATCCTACTAAAGACCTCCATTATAATAATAAACAACATAGGAGATAACAGGTCCCCTTATCTCAATCCCCTTGAACTACCAAAAAAATCAGCCAAAGACCAATTAACCAAAACAAAAAATTAAACCATAGATATACAAGTACGGATCCAATTATACCAATTTACCCCAAATCCCATTCTTTTCAACAAATTCAGGAGAGCCTCCCAATTCACATGATTATAAACTTTCTCAATATCTAACTTATAAATACCCCTGGAATCTTACTCTTCACTTTGCTATCACCACACTCTCAGATACTTAAGAACTGAATCAAGTATTTGTCTACCACCCACAAAGCTATTCTGAAACTCAAATATCAACTAATCTAACATCACTCTCAGGCGATTTTCCAATACCTTGGCCAATATTTTATATACACTCCCCACCAAACTAATAGGCTGGAAACCTCCAATGTTGGAGGCATCATTGGTTTTTGGTATTAAAGAAATGAAAGTAGCATTGAGAGTTTTTTCAAACTTACTATGTTGATAAAAATTTTAAAGATAGGTAGAACATCTTTTCCCATAACTCTCCATCAATGATGATAAAAAGCCATAGAGAAACCATCTTGACCTAGAGATTTATCCTTTTCCATATCTATAACAACTTGAAGGATCTCCTCCTTCTCAAACTTCCTATCAAGCCATCACCTTTCCACCCCCCCAGTTTGATTAAACTCCAAACCCTCCACAAAAGGCCTCCACTCCTCTAACTCTTGATACAAATTTTTACAAAACTGTACTACATGAGCAGCCACCTCTAACTCCTCCTCATAAACCACCTCATCCATATCCAAGAAACTCATATGATTATACCTTTTATGAGAGTTAGCCACCTTATGGAAAAACTTAGTATTATTATCTCATTTCTTGATACATAACATCCTCGATTTCTACCTCCATGATATCTCATCCAAGGAAAGAAGATGTTCCACTTAGGACCTTACTTCAACCCTCTCACATATTTCCGCATTAGTGAGTCCAAACTCCCCTTTCTTAACATTAAACCTTTTCAAATCCTCCAATAATTTTCTCTTATTACAACCTATATTACTAAACTCTCAACGATTCCATTGAATAATAACTTCCTTCAAGGCCCTTCTGTAGACACCACATTTTTTACCCCTTACGACTTGGGCCCCCATTCCCCAATGATACTGAAATTCTAAGATCCAAGGTTGGTTTAGGGCCTAATCAGATGTTAAATTGACTTGAGAAATGTTAAAATGAAAAATATAACTTTTAATGAGCAAATAAATCTATTTTTGGAAAACTAAAGCCTAGGAAACCCTCGGCCATGATGCATTGCCAAGGAAAAGTAAAGCTAATCAACTTGCGTGCGCGGCCATGATGCATGTGCTTGCAGACTCAAGCCTGCGTGCGCATGTAGGGTTCCAAAAATTATGAAAGACAAGTTTTTTGCATTAAAGGCTGGGGTTTGGAATGAATCCCACATCGTTTAGGAGCTGTTCCAAACCCCCATTTTCACAATATAAATAGCCATACATGGTACCTTTTCAAAACACATAGAAATCTTAAGGGAAAACTAAGATTCACTGGAAATAGTGAATTAAAGAGGGAGTTTTTCACAAAACATCCTCAAGTCAATTTTCTTTTGATTGGGGCCTTTGCTGGCCTTGATCTTTAAGTTTAAGATTACAAATCACTTTTTTATTGATTGTGAATAGATTTGATTGAGATGAACGGTCAAAAATCAAGCTTGAAGGGCTTCTGTTTTGAGGTATTAGTTCTAAGCTTTTTCTGTTATTTTCTTTAGTTTGATCCTATTTTTGTTTGTTTCCATGCTTGTTTTATGTTTATATATGTTTCCTTAGCTTAGTTTTTATTCAGCCTTTATGTTTCTAAGCATGTTAGGTTGTTAGTCTCTTTATTTTAAGTGTTGCTCTCTTTTCTGTGCTTGCTGTGTTTTTGGGCTAGGGTTTTTGAGCAAACCTGCGCACGCATGCATCCTGCATGCGCGCACATACTGCTGTCCAGAAACCCTAATCCAAGTTTTTGCTTTATTTTCTTTGCTTATTTCACACTTTATGCCTCTGTTTGATTCCTCTTTTATAGGTATTAGTCCTTGTTCTATGGTTATTGTTTGTTTGCCTTTCACATGTTTAAATTAGGGTTTATCATTTATTTTTTTTAATGTCATGAATATGCATTCACATGTTCATGCATTTATGCCATAGGTGCTGAGATGAAGTAAGGTAAGTGAGGTAAGTTATGCATTCACATGAACACGCATGATGTATGTTTAATGATAGATATGAACATGCTTGTTTGGATGAGTTATTCTTAATCACATGATCCTTCTATGTTTGTGTTTCTGCCTTGATTTTAATGTTTACATGTTTCTGCCTTGGATGTGATATGATGACATGACGCTAGATGAATGCTAGGTTGATGTGAGATGCCATAATAGATGTATGTTAGGATGTATTGTGATATGCGATGATAGATGAATGGTTAGGTTTTATGATGATTGATGCCATGTTGTATGTTTAGATGTATGCTAGTGTGTGTGTGAGTATAGATACAATATTGAATATTCCTTTAATAGAGTTAAGACATAAGACACAATGAGAGGAAGCCAACCCTAGGGTTAGGCGGTTTTGGGTACCTAATACCTTCCCAAGACCGTACTTAAACTTTGAATCCATACTTTGGTAGTAATATTAAAAGGTCCTTCCTCTAAAGGACGCTAAATTCTTGGTTTCTAGGCCATTGCAAAAACTAGGTGGCGATTTCCCGTTGTGTCCACAGTGGTGACTTCACTGGGAACTGTGAGTTTAATTCCTATGTGTCCTATGTCTTAACCTTAATAAAGGCTTATTCAATACTTGCTTGCACACACATCACTTGGTTCGTTTGTCCCTTTTACCTTGGTTGGTGATGAGTGGGAAGATGGAACGCTCCATTCGGGCCCAAGTCTTTCGAAGTTCACACCACCAACTCACAATTGGTGCCATTACCTATGATGGGCTTTGAGTACATTAAAAGTTTACCACCAATCCACAAAGGTCCACATAGGCCCTTGGTTGGCGTCATGGCCCACCTAGTTGTGAGTGACCTACTTATCTCTCTTTTTAGCTTTAAGGAGCCCACCTACACTTAGAGAGATCTTAGATCCTATCAAAAGAGGGTACCTTTTTATATATCTCTTGCTTGTTCAACCATATCTTGTGATCACCTAATTCTAAAGGAAAAATAAAAGATGTAAAAATGGGAGGATGACCCTAAAGTTATGGCATACCCTAAGACAATTGGGATAAAAGAAAAGAAATTCTCACATGTAAGAGGCTTATCCCTAAGTCCAAAGGTATATCTTAACTTGAAAGGTTCATAAGACTATAGTCTAATTGCTATCATAAGCCTAAATTAAAAAAGCCCTTCTGAAAAAAAAAAAAAAGGACTTTGGGCCTTAGATAACAAGTATGCTATGGACTTAGCATCCAAAATCCTACAAAGTTAATATGAATTTCCCTAATCTTGGGCCTCTTTGTTGTATTCCTAGGCCCAAAATGATGAGAACTTCATGGACCTTAAGAGGAAGGCTACAATGTATTCTAGATAGAGGGCTAATTAAAAAAAAAATGATGATATTAAATGAAAGAGAAGAGCCCAAAGGTGATGAATACATTGTAAGTCCATGTTTTAGACAAATGGTTGAAAATCTCTAAGTACATTCTAATGAAAGCCCATAAGAGTAAGATGAGAGCATTATTGTAAAATGGACCAAAACCCAATGAAACAAGGGGCAAGGTTCATGAGAGGAAAGGGAGTGATTTTGTAATTGGGCCTTCATTAAGATGGACTGAAAGACTTTCCAACAACATTAAGGACTCTTTACCTAGGGCATGTATTTATTAAGACTCATTGGACCCTCTCAGTGTTCCACATGCCATGATGTCTGACAATTTGACTCAAGAAGATATTGATCGAATGATGACCGAAGGAAAGGTCCGCCTTCTTCTACCAGAATTCATGCTGTAGTTGAGGAGTACTCCCGAACCATGGACCTACAGGAGAGCCCATGTCAATGATTTCTCTGAATCAGGAAGCGCAGGATCATGGAAAGATCATGATTGGCCAGAATGGACTTTAAAAGTAGGAACCGCTCAAATCACTCCAACCCACTTCATGCTTGAACGTGACATGGACCCATCTTCTGATGACGATTAATACCTTGTCTTGGCCCAGGATGAGGTCGAAGAATAAGAGGAGGATGACGGGTTGAATAGCTATTGGAGCGAGGATGATGGTGATTGGTTCTTCGACGAAGAAGATAAGGTCTTCCTCAACTAGTCCGTAGAGCTAAAGATTCTGTTCGAAGAAAAGGGTGGCTTGCCTTGAAAGAAAGGAGGAGCGAAATTCATCATCGAACTTGGGTTGGGTGTTAGAGAATGCGGGAAAGAAAGTTTGTAATGCAACTCCCAATGTACTTTTCAACATTTTTAATAAGATGAATTCTGATTTGGCTTATTTTGATGTGCCCCATAATATTGAAATTTTGCACTTAAATAATAGTAATGAATTTGAAAATGAAATTAATAAACAATTGGAAAAGAAAATTGAACCTATGGAACCAACTTTCGAAACTCTTAATTTAGGAAATGATGAGAATCCACGCTTAATTAAAATTGGCTCAACCCTAAATGAAAAAGAAAAAAAGGATCTCAAAGAGTTGCTCATAGAATTTCAAAAAGTGTTTCATGGTCCTATGAAGATATGCCTAGTATTGATCCTGAGATAGCTCAATACCACATTGATACTCATGCTCACATGGTACCCATCAAACAAAAATTTGAGGCATATGAAAAGTGAATGGCTTTGAAAGATCAAAGAAGAGGTCACTAAGCAATTGAAGGCAAGGTTCATCAAACCTGTACACCAATCTGAATGGATAGCCAATGTTGTGCCCGTACCCAAGAAATATGAGAAGGTAAGAATGTGTATGAATTTTAGGGATTTGAACAAGGCTTGCCCTAAGGATGACTTCCCTCTTCCACACATAGATGTTTTAGTGGACAACACAGCTGGTAGTGCCTTAATGTCTTTCATGAATGGTTTCTCAGGATGTAACCAAATCAAGATGGCTCCTAGGGATATGACCAAGACTACCTTCACCATAGAATGAGGAATCTATTGCTACACGGTAGTGCCGTTTGGGCTCAAGAATACGGGTGCAACTTATCAAAGAATGGTCACAGCCTTATTACATGATATGATGCACAATTAGGTAGAGGTGTATGTTGATGACATGATTGTAAAATCCAAGGAGAGAGAGGGTCACATCATTAACTTGAGGAAGTTTTTCAAGAGGATCAAGGAGTATAGAGGGATCATGAACCTGTAAAAATGCACCTTTGGGGTAACCACGAGGAAGTTGTTAGCTTCTTGGTAAGTGATAGAGGGATAGAAGTTAACCCATCAAAGATCAAAGCCATATTAGAAATGCCTCCACCCAAGAGTGAGAAAGAGATAAGGGGATTCTTGGGTTGATTACAATACATCAGTCGGTTCATTGCTAAACTCATTTCCATTTGTGAGCCCATCTTCAAGCTCCTAAGAAAGAAAGAACCTCATGAATGAAATGATGAATGTTAGAAAGCTTTTAAGCTCATCAAGGAATATCTCCTCCATCCACCTATCTTGACACCTCTGAAGCATGGAAAGCCATTACTCCTATATCTCTCTATCATAGAAGATGCAGTTGGAAGTATGCTTGCACAAGAAGACAATGATAAGAATGAGAGAGCCATGTACTATTTGAGCAAAAGGTTCCATGATTACTAGACTAGATACATACCCATGGAAAAATCATGTTTTGCTTTCGTATGGGCCGTACAGAAATTGAGACACATTATCCTACCTTTCCAGATATGGGTAGTAGCCCAAATGGATCCATTAAAGTACTTGTTTGAGAAGCCCGCTTTGAGTGGAAAACTATCAAGGTGGTTGATCCTATTAGTGGAATTCAATTTAAAGTATGTGGCAAGGAAAACCATCAAAGGAAGCATCGTGTCAGATTTTTGTGCTGAGAACCCTGTTGAAGGAAAGGATGGTAGAAAAGATTTTTCGGATGAGGACATTTTGGACATTGAGCTGTGAACTAATATGGGAATGGGATAGGAGTACTCTTGATTACTCCCGAAGGATCTCACATACCTTTAGCAGTTAAGTTGAACTACGAGGCAACCAATAACATGTCAGAATATGAGGCTTGTATCCCCGAAATGGAAGCTCTTTGAGAATTGGGGGTGAAAGAGGCCGAGGTCTTTAGATATTCGACTTTGGTTATAGCTCAAGCACAAAGGTTGTGGAAAGTGAAGGAAGAGCACTTAAAGCCCTATCAGCAATTTTTAGAGGATTTGACCAAAGCCTTTGACAAGATTGAATATACGATCATCCCTAGAGCTCAGAATCAGTTTACAGATGCCTTGGCTACTTTGACTTCCATGTTTGAAATACCCTAAGGAGTATGGACACGATCCTTAAAGATTGAACAAATTTATGGGTTGGTTTACGAAGAGAAGACCAAAGCTTCAGTCTTGGTTATAGAAGAGGAAAGGGTTCCTTGGTATTATGACATCATGAAATTCTTGGAATTGGGGGTATATGCGGATGGTGCTGACAAGAGAGAGTGCAGTTCGGTTAGGATGATGGCAATGCAATACATCTTATGCAGAGGTCAGCTCTATGGGAGATCCTATGATGGTATACATCTTTGTTGTCTAAAGAAAGAAGAAGCCAAGAAAGTCATGGAAGAAATCCATCAAGGAATTTGTGGCCCTTATATGAATGAGAGAATGTTAGCCAAGAAGATCTTAAGGATAGGGTACTATTGGAACACAATGGAGACCGATTGTGTAGACTTTGTGAAGAGTGGCCACGATTACCAAACACATGCAAATTTGAATCACGTGCTACCTAGTGAGCTATACAACATGACCTCTCCATGGCCTTTCTCAGTCTGGGGCATAGATGTGATTGGAAGAATAGCCCCTAAGACCTCGAATGGACATGAATACATCTTAGTGGCAATTGATTACTTCACCAAATGGGTGGAAGCGACCTCCTACTCTGTACTAAAAGCCAAGCATGTGGCTAGATTCATAGATATTAACATCATTTGTCGATATGGAATACCCTAAGAGATTATCTCTGATAATGGTTCCCACTTTGAGGGAGAGGTTAGAAAGATCATGGAACTATACAACATTGAGCATTATAAGTCTTCACCATATCAATTGCATACCAATGGAGCCGTAGAAGCAGCTAATAAGAACGTCAAGAACATCCTAGCCAAGATGGTAGTGACATACAAGGATTGGGCCGAGAAGCTCCTATTTGCCTTATGGGGTTAAAGAACTTTTATCCGTGCATCGATTAGGTTAACCCTTTACTCTTTGGTCTATGGTAGTGAAGCGGTACTTCCCATTGAGGTGGAGATACAATCTTTGAGAGTGATAGTAGAAACCAAGGTCCTAGAGGAAGATTGGGTGAAACAAAGATATGAGCAATTAGCTTTGATAGATGAAAAGAAAGCTAGGGCACAATTCCATGCACAAGGATACCAAAAGAGGATTGCTAGAGCATTTAACAAGAATGTGAAACCTAGAAACCTTAAAGAAGGGGACTTGGTCCTAAAAGTGCTTAGAGATGAAACTTTTGATCCAAGAGGAAAGATGAAGCCAAGATGGTCTGGGTCTTTTATTATCAAGAAGATCATGTTAAGAGGTGCTACAAGAATTATAGATTTGGATGGAGAAGAGATGCTTTGCCCAATCAACATGGATAGACTTTGAAGATATAACATTTGAAAAAAAAAAAAAAGCCTCCTAGGTTGAAAACTCGAAAGGGTGGCCTAGGCAAAAGTTAAGACAAAAGAACCCTGCTAGATTGAAAACCTAAAAGGGCAGTCTAGGCAAAAGATAGGGGAAAAGACCATAGGCATGGCAAAAATTCCTAAAATGACGTCATGGGCAAAAATTACATGGTATGGAAAAAAGAAAAAAAAAAGAAAAAAAAAAGAAAAAAAGAAAAATGATGACAATAAGCAAAGATAATGAATGGATGGTTCTCTCATTGTTCATATTAAAAGATGAGAAATTGTTTTCATAGGGGATGTGGAACATTTCAATCCTTTATTAAATTCATAAGAAAAGACATGAGAATCATAAAGTGCAGAAAAGTAAAATTTGGGGCATATCAAGGTGGACGGTTAGTCCTTCTTTCTTTTGATTGGACTTTTGTAAGCTTTTTCAGCTATGTGAACCCACTTCATGACCGCATCTAAGTCTTTTCTTATACCCTAAAGATGAAACAATTGAAGCCTCTCATATAGTCATATTTGAAAAAGAAAAGAGAGGAGGAGAAAAAGCATGAGTAAAAGGAAAAGAGAGAGAGAGAGAGAGAGCAAAAATGATATAAGAAGCCTCGATGGGTTGAAAATCGAAAGGCAATCCATACAAAAGTTAGAGGAATCTTGCTAGGTTGAGGACCTAGACAAAAATTAGGGATTGAAAGTCAACCAAAATCGAGCCGAGCAGGAATACAAAAGTTGGCAGTAGTACGAAGGAGAGGTTCATCCACCTTGATTTGATGGTATAGGAAAGATGCAAGAGAGACCGAAAGGAGTGATAGCTTCTTTGAAATGAAAGGCCAAGCTTCTTGATCCATGCCAAGAGCTCTGTTGTTGGAAAGCTTGGAGAACTGTTCTCTGAGTTTAGAATGTGTTCGGTGAAGGTTTGGAGGCCCCAACAGTTATTTTAGACTTGAATAAAGGCAATTAAAGTTTTTGGCCTTTTGTAAACGCATAGAGAGTTAAGACTACGCGCGCATGATCAAGACTTGCATACACAGGCCCATGTCTACATACGCAGGAATGAAGGCAGAGACACATCCTTTTCTTGCCTTGAATGTGTTTCCTCCCCAAAAACTTCTCCTGTGAGTCTTATAGTCTAAAAAACTACTCAAGGCACAATTCAAGCTCAGACTTTCTAAATATCAAGAATAGCAAAATTGCACAAAGTTTCTACAAGTTTGTAATTTAAGTACATATCCCAAATTAAAGCATAAATATAAAAGATGTTCTTAAATACAACCCAATGTCTCAAATCAAATCCAAAGTGCAGGAATGTATGCTAAAAAGAGAAAAATAATAAAAGCAAAAAAAAAAAAAAAAAAATGCTATGCTATGCTGTATGTGTCTGTTTGTCTGTCTATCTGAAGGATCATCAAAAGCACCTCTTCCTCGGCTAATGGCTTGGAGTCGACTCTGAACCTCCACCGCCATCACTGCCATCTCCATCATCATCATCTTCATCATCATCATTATCACCACTGACATCTTCACCGCCGTATAGTTGCTTAGAATACAGTGTTAGGACAAGGGTTGAGAGATGCAAGAAAAGTAAAGGAAGAATAAAAGAGAACTTATCGGCTCGTGTACCGTCAGGAAAGGGGTAACCCATAACATTTTTATTGCGGCCAATAGGATGCTCCCGAGCAAAGCCGTCAGCACCATAAGCATAGAACGATCACGACAGACGGGGAGGGTCGATAGGAGCACCAGCAGCAGGGCTAACTTGACACAAGTGTTCCATTTGAATATCACCGATTTACAAGAGTGCAAAACAATGAATGATTGAAGGAAGATGAGAAAAGCAAAAACACGTACCACAGCAGTAAGGGAGGGCATGAGGTGAGTTTCGCTAAACTCATCATAATTTACCTTATCCATGACTCGCTCAGTGTAGGGGATGTCCGGCCCCCACAGGTCATACTGTTTGGTGGTCATAGAACGAGGGGCAAGCATGAACTCCGGAGGGTCCATCAGAACCTGGGGCGCATTCACACCCGCCAGTTAGTAGCACACCCTCTCTGCCAAGTAAAACACCCTCAATCTAGCACCCTCAAGGGCCTGGGTGATCCTAGAAGAGATAATAGCAGTTGCCTGCAAATTCAGGTCCGCAATAGGATCAACACTGGCCTAGGGACTCCATACAACCTGTGATAACACATAGGATTAGAAAGAAAATCCTAAGAAGCATGCAAGGAAAGCAATGGGAAGCAATATGTTCTTAACTTACATCATCCGGAGAAAGCCTGTCGAGATGGGCCCAGATCGAGGTGACACTCTTTAAATTCACCGTAGCTCCCCAAGCAATAAGACCATACTCCATGGCCCAGCGCAGGAAAAAAAAAAAGCAACAATTTGCAAGATGATAGTTTACAAGAGGTTATAGTACAATTTGTAGGAGAACATGACAGTTTGCAAAGTACAGATATGACAGTTTGCAAGATGACAATTTGCAAGAGGTTATGGTACAGTTTGCAAGAGAACATGACAGTTTGCAAGGTACAGATATGACAGTTTGCAAGATGGCAGTTTGCAAGACGTTATGGCACAGTTTGCAAGGTACAGATATAGCAGTTTACAGGATGACAGTTTGCAAAATGTGGATATGAATGCAGTTAGCAAGAATATGATACATAGTCTTAACCTAAATGACATATGGGTATGTAATCACAAGGGTTGAGAATGAATGAGCTACAAGAGAAAAAGTGGAGAAACTAACCTCGAAGAGCTTCCAAGGCCCCATTAGCTGGTGCAAAGTCCCTCGGCTAAGTGTGTCCAAGGAGGAATAGAAATAGGCCAAGCACGCTTACCCCTAGTTGACATCCCGAGCCCTCTCAAAGTCATAGAAAAGGGCCAGCCACCTCAAGGACATCGTCTGTCCCCCGTTGGCGAAGAAGTACTCCCCTAGTAGATACTATAAAAAGACCCGGGCCATCTTGGCACACTTCTCGGTTGTCATCTGTGGGCAACGCAAGAAATCCTTCTTAAGGTCGGTGTAGCGGATTGTCTTTGTGGTGTACCTCCTTCCAAGCAACTCTAGACCCAGCCGAGTGCCCGACTCGCCCTCCAAACTTATTGAGGCCCTATCAAACCATAGGCCGATCATGCGGTGGAAGTCATGGGAGTGATGGTCATCTCCCAATCAGCAATATGAAAGGTGTGGGTAGTATCCCACCACCTCTTGGTTAAAGTCTATACCAAGATGACACTAGCAAACCTTTCAGGCAGCAAATAAATGATAGGCTCAAAGCCTACAACATGTACATGACCTCGAGTCTCCTTGGTAATGATTCTGTACCATACCAGTACTCAGTTAGTACTCCCTTTGCTGGAGTATGGAGGTAAAACTTGTAAAACGAAAATGAGATTAAATTCATGATTATGTGAAAAGATTGATGGGAAAGTGAAATTGGATTCACAATAAGATGAAAAATGACATGGGACATACAGTTGGATACAAAAATGGTGAAGAATGATGTTGAAGTTGCAAGTAGATAAAAAACAGATGGAAAATGAGTTCAAATACTCAAATTAGGGTTTCTACCATGCGGCATGCGCGCACAGGAATGTGGCTCCGTGTGTAGGCACTCTACATGCGTGTGTAGGCTATAACCTACGTGCGCATAAATTGAAGAACGGACACATGCACGCAAGAACATGCTTGCGCAAGCAGGCCCAAAAATACGCACATAAGAATGCATACAGAAGGTCGTTTTTCGACATTTTTAAGTTTTTTCAACCAAAACTCCTCCTATACATATTTCTACACCTCATAAAGTGTCAGGTTTTTATCTAAACCCATCCCACAACAAAAATCGAGCATTTACAAGCCTAAAAACAGGTCAAAATAGAAGATCAAAGGAAAAACTTGAAAAAACTCATCGATCCGGCCTTTGCACCCTCAAAAAGATGGTGTTGTGATCTATACGTCAAGGAAGGAGCCCCATTCAAGCTTACTGCTCCATTCCAGTGGGTGAGATAACACGCATTAGTGGAGAGGATGTAGGAACTCTTCTTGGACTTGAGTGCCATTGAAGGAGATGAGAGAGTTTGAGAGAGAATTTGAGATTGAAGAGAGGAAGGGATGAGAGAGAGGCAGAGGGTTTTTGTAGAGGAAGTTAGAGAGAATATGAAGAGATGAGGGAGATGAAGTTAATAAGAAGAAAAAGAAATGGTTGGTAACTGTTGGAGAAAAAAATGAAGAGGCGAGAACACACCTGGTGGCTAAACTACATGTAGTTTAAGCCTCCCCGCTAGGCTACATATAGTTTAGCAATTTTTTTTTTTTTAAATATCCCTAGGAAGTTCCTAGGAGGCTGGAAATGCGAAGGAAAATTAAAAAATACGTCTAAAAATGACAGAAATACCCTCAGTAGGCGAAGATCACAATGACCCTTAAAAGCATCCCTAATGGATTGAAAGCATAAAAAACATTCCTCAGTGGATCAGAAACCATCAAGAAAACTCCTCCGTGAGACAAGATCATACACCAAATCCCCAACAAAATTTGAAAATCATAGAAAGACTCCCCCGTGGGTCCAAGACACAGAAGCAGCCTACTTGAGAGTTTCAAAATGAAATTTCCCCAATGGAGTTGATAAAACCCCCTCGAGAATTGAATCAGCATCAATCCTCAGTGAGTCATAAGAAAGAAGAAGACAATTTTCCCCTAGTGGAGGAAAGCTTTCCCCAATGAGCAACACACCACCAAGAAATCCCCAGTAAGCTACCCCCTTCCCCAGTTGACCTCACGCCATCAAGACTTCATGGTAGGTCAGAATCATCACCAATATTATTTCTCAATAGATCACACTCCCTAGTGAATCCTTCAGCATCTATAGTGGATCTTTCATCCAAAAAATAGTCAAGCAAGTCAGAATACAGAATTCGTGCACATATCCTAAGGGAATTGAACATGCAGGCATGAAACCCCATACAAGTTAGAAGGGAAGAACACAGAACTTGTGCACATATCTTATGAGAATTGAATATGTAGGCACGAATCCTATACAACACAGAACTTATGCACATATCCTATGAGAATTGAATATGTAGGCATAGATCCTATACAATACAGAAATTGTGCACATATCTTACGGGAATTGAATATGCAGGCACAAGCCACAAACCATACAAATCAGAAGGGAAGAACACATAACTTGTGTACATATCCCATGAGAATTGAATATACGGGCACAGATTCTACACAAGTCAGAATTTGTGCACATATCCTACGAGAATTAAATATGTAGGTGTAGGTGCACTTATCCTACGGGAATTGTACATGCAGGCAATATAAAAGGTAGAGATAGAGATGGAGACCAAGGTTGCCTCGAGACAAGAGCCTCACCAGAACAGGTAGAGATGGAGATGGAAGACAAGTACCACCCAGAGAAGTTTGAGGCAAGAGCCCCAAATGGACACCACAGATATGTATCCTTTTAAGCTCGTAAGAGCACCTTTGTTTGTTTGGTTGATGGTTGCGGCCGTTGGCCTTGTTTGTTTTTCCTTTTAAGTGACTTTAAGATAGTGAGTCACTCGCATTTTGCTTACAATTGGCAAAATAGGTTCTGGGATAGTGAACTTGTCATTGCTCGTTTCCAGAGCAACAAAGGTGGGAATTCGGACATACGAATCCCACGCAACTCTTCAGAGTTGCACCTCGCCCCATGTATGCGTGATGTGTGTCATGTGCATGGGTTTGGCTCGAGACATATGTGGAAACAAAATGCTTTGTCTCTTATTCTTTTGATTTTGTTAGGGGAGCTCATGAATCAAAAGAGGGGCATCTGTAGACACTACATTTTGTACCCCTTACGACTCGGGCTCCCGTTCCACAATGATGTTGAAATTCTAAGACCCAAGGTTGGTTAGGGCCTAATTAGATGTTAAATTGACTTGAGAAATGTTAAAATGAAAATTTTAACTTTTAATGAGCAAATAAATTTATTTTTGGAAAAGTAAAGTAAAGGAAACCCTCGGCCTGCGCGCGCGGCCATGATGCATGCGCACGCAGGCTCGAGCCTATGTGCGCACATAGGGTTCCAAAAACTATGAAAGGCAAGTTTTTTGTTTTAAAGACTGAGGTTTGGAATGAATCCCACATCGTCTGGGAGTCGTTCCAAACCTCCATTTTCACAATATAAATAGCCATACATGGTACCCTTTCAAAACACACAGAAATCCTAAGAGAAAATACTAAAATTCACTAGAAATAGTGAATCAAAGAGGGATTTTTTCACAAAACATCCTCAAATCAATTTTCTTTTGTTGGGACCTTTTCTGGCCGTGATCTTTAAGTTTAAGATTACTAATAACTTTTTTATTGTTTGTGAATAGATTTGACTAAGGGGAACGATCAAAAATCAAGCTTGAAGAGCTTCTGTTTTGAGGTATTAGTTCTAAGCTTTTTCTATTATTTTCTTTAGTTTGATCTTGATTTTGTCCATTTCTTTGCTTGTTTTATGGTTATATATGTATTGCTTAGCTTAGTTTTTAGGCGAAAATGCACTTTTGGTCCCTACATTTTGGGCCTATTCTCAATTTGGTCCCTAAATTGATTTAGCTCCTAGGTCAGTCCCTGATTTTTAAAAATAGTTTTTAAAATCGTCCCTACCGTCAACCCGGTTACGGAAGAAGCTGATGTGGCAAACGGAGTACATACGTGGCATGTTAATCGCTGACGTGGCAAATAAAATAATATTAAAAAAATTTATTTTGCTTTTAAAAATGACAAGTTAGCATTTTAATTAATAAAAAAATAAAAATAATTAAAAAAAATTAAACTAAAAAAATTCAAAAAAAAAAAATTAAAAAAAAAAAAACCTTTTTTCAATTTTAAATAACAATTTATAGTTTCAATTTTTCTTGAACTTTCTTAAGAAACAAACATTAGGTTAACACCCCTTCTCATTCTAGGCTGGCGTGTCTATGTTTGTGTTTGTATCTATTTCATTTTCTTCTTTCGTTTTAAGATAAAGCAAAAAAAGAAAAGTCAAAATAAAAATAACTTAATAAATATGTGTTTGTATCTTTCTTTGTTCAGATCCTTTTTCCTTTTTCCTTATTTTTCAGATCCTCTTTCTCTGTCTCTTGGTGCGTATATGTGTTTGTATCTTTCTTTGTTCAAGCTTTCAATCCCTCACTCTCTCTAAACCTGACTCTCTAATCTTTGGGTCTTTTTAGTTTTTCGTGGGGTGGTTGGTAATGGAGGTGGAGATCGGTGATCGGGGTGAAGATCGGTGTGGTTGGGGTGGTCGGGGTGGAGACCGGTAATCCATGGGTCTTGGATTATGGGTTTGGTTGGAGATGGAGATGGAGATGGCTGGGTTTGGTTGGAGAGGGCTGGGTTTTTCTGGGTTTGGTCAGGGTGGAGATCAGTGGTTGGGGTGGTCGTTTTTGTTGGAGAGGGTTGGGTTTTTCTGGGTTTGGGGTTTGGTCGGGGTGGAGATCGGTGGTCGGGGTGGTCGTTTTTGTTGGAGAGGCTGGGTTTTTCTGGGATTGGTCGGGGTGGAGATCGGTGGTCAGGGTGGTCGTTTTTGTTGGAGAGGGCTGGGTTTTTCTGGGTTTGGTCGGGGTAGGTGGAGATCGGTGGTTGGGGTGGTCGTTTTTGTTGGAGAAGGCTGGGTTTTTCTGGGTTTGATCGGGGTGGAGATCGGTGGTCATTTTTGTACTGTTTAGTTGACTGTGACTCGGACTGGGCTTCGACCAGGTGGATTCGGTGCTGTTGATGGTGAGTTGATGGTGGATTTGGGTTTGTTGACAGCGGATTTGGTGTTGTTGATGGCGGATAATTTGTTGTTTTTTGGACTTGGGTGTTGTTTGATGAAGTTCTGGGTTGGAGGTTTGATGATTTTTCTGGGTTGGTTTTCTCATGTTGGTTTGGGTTGGATGAATTTTTCATGTTCTGGAGGTTTCGGTGGAGGATAGGGATTTTGTATGAAATTTTTCATTGTTCTGGGTTTGATTGTGCTCTTACTCTGGGTTTGATTGTTCTTGGATTCGGGAAGAACATTCTTGTGTTCTTAGCTAAAAAATAATGAAAGCAATAATAATAATAATAATAATAATAATAATATTAATAAAATCAGATTTAAAAGTTTGTTTTTTTTTTTTTTAATTTGGTTTGAATTAAATTGAAATGAAAAATATAAATTATTTTAACCAAAAAAAATATAAATTATTTTTATTTTTTTAATTAAACTGACGTGGCTTTTTTAAATTTAAAAAATGCTGACGTGGCATTTAAAAAATATTAAATAAAATATTTTATTAGTTGACTTTGACAATTGGCACTTCTGTTGCCACGTCAGCTTCTTCCGTAACCTGGTTGACGGCAGAGACTATTTTAAAAACGATTTTTAAAAATCAGGGACTGACCTAGGAGCTAAATCAATTCAGGGACCAAATTGAGAATAGGCCAAAATGTAGGGACCAAAAGTGCATTTTCGCCTAGTTTTTATTCAGTCTTTATGTTTCTAAGCATGTTAGGTTGTTAGTCTCTTTATTTTAAGTGTTGCTCTGTTTTCTATGCTTGTTGTGTTTCTCAGCTAAGGTTTTTGAGCAAACCTGCGCACGTATGCATCCTGCATGTGCGTGGAGGTCAAAGTATGCGCATGCATGCAGCTAGCTCACGCTTACCATTGCCCAAAAACCCTAATCCAAGTTTCTACTTTGTTTTCTATGCTTATTTCGCGTGTTATGCCTCTGTTTAATTCTTCTTTTACAGGTATTAGTCCTTTTTCTATGTTTATTGTTTGTTTGCCTTTCACATGTTTAAATTAGGTTTATCGTTTCTTTGTTTCAATGCCATGAACACGCATTCACATGTTCATGCATTTATGCCATAGGTGTTGAGATACAGCAAGGTAAGTGAGGTAAGTCATGCATTCACATGAACACACATGATGTATGTTTAATGATAGATATGAACATGCTTGTTTAGATGAGTTATTCTTAATCACATGATCTTTCTATGTTTGTGTTTCTGCCTTGATTTAAATGTTTACATGCTTTTGCCTTGGATGTGATATGACGACATGATGCTAGATGAATGCTAGGTTGATGTGAGATGCCATGATAGATGTATGTTAGGATGTATTGTGATATGCCATGATAGATGAATGGCTAGGTTTTGGGATGATTGATACCATGTTGTATGTTTAGATGTATGCTAGTGTGTGTGTGAGTATAGATACAATATTGAATATGCCTTTAATAAGGTTAAGACATAAGACACAATGTGAGGAAGCCAACCTTAGGGTTGGGCGGTTTTGGTTGCCTAATACCTTCCCAAGACTGTATCTAAACTCCGAACCCATACTCTAGTAGTAATATCAAAAAGTCCTTCCTCAAGAGGACGCTATATTCATGGTTCTTATGCCATTGTAGAAACTAGGTGGCGACTCCCCGTTGTGTCCACACCTTCAACTTTTTGGCAAGCATATAACTAAGTGTACTAGAGAAAGAATGTCGATTCCACTATGAATGAAACTATGCATAAACTCATCCGTCTTCAACCACATGTTTTCAAACCCGAAAGGACTCTTCCCCTCGCCATTCCTTATGCCACCAAAAGAATTGGACAGTGGTCAGAAATAGGACGATGTAAATCCGTTGAATCACATCCGGATAGTGTTCCTCCCAATTATGAGAATCCAAAGCTCTATCTGTCCTAGACATCGAAGATTGATTCGAACCACTTGTCCAAGTATTTCTCCACCTTTTAAAGGCAAATTAATCAAATTATGATCCTCAATAAACTCAATCTTTTTTCCATAACTAGAGTTAGCTATGAACCTCCCGACCTCTCACTTAAGAAGCGTACAATATTGAAATAACCAGTGCAACACTAATATTGCTGAATACCAACCAATTCATCCCACATGTGACCCTTCTTGCTACTTTCATTTGGGCTAGGCACTTAAGCATGCCCAAATAAATCCATCTGTCAGCCCTTGCCACCAAACCAATATTGAGAAAGTTCCCATTATATCTTCCAACTTTTCCAAAAAACCTCTTATCCCACATAATCAATACCCCACCAGTAATTTGATCTGCATCTAACATAACTCGATCTACATTAGGAAAGCTCCACAAGCTACAAACCAATTGTCTATCCATGCCAGCAAGCTTAGTTTCTTGTAAAAAAACAACATCACACTTCCATTCTCGTAACAAATTTGTTACAACAAGATGTTTTTGATGATCAATCAATCCCTTAACATTCCATGAAATCATTTTTGGCTTCATAAAGACACTTGTTTCCTAACTACAGTAATAGTTGCACAACCAACTCTTTATCTCCCATCATAATTCATTAAAGAGATCAAATTCCTCAGCTCTCTCCTTCCCTTACTCTTTAATTTTGCAACCTTACAACTACTAGTGGCTTCCCTGCACAAAAAGTTGGTTGCCTCCATCTTATATTCTAACCTTTGTAATAAAGCAATACACAACTTCTCATATTAACCCAAAGGTAGCCTAATGAGTTTACTGAAGCAAGTAATTTTATGTTTCACCTATCTAGAAATATTCAACTTAGCATCAAGACTCAATACCTTAGGAGCTGTTTGGTTTAGCAATCACTCTAACTCATTTCTCATCACTCTATTCTTATAACTCAAATATCTAAACTTGTTAGGGACATATTTTTATGTAATTGACATATCCTTTGACAAAACGCACTTTACTTGTATTTGGGTAAATCTAAGTAGGTTCAAGATGATCATTACAAGTGGTTAAATTGAAGACATGAAGAATACTCAAGAACTGCTCAAGAAAAGTGCAATTTGCAGGTCTTGATACCTCTTTGACAGAAGCTCGATCTGTCGAGATTCATTAAAGCTCGACAGATGTCTCGATCTATCAAGCTTACGGGATTTAGACTATAGCCAGCAACGTTTTTATTTTAAAAGGCTATTTGTGTTGGGGTTTATGCCCTAAAATCCAATTTATTGGCATGTTATAAATAATTAAGTTGTTTAATCATATGAGACTATTTATGAACTAATGAGACATTATCTTAGTCTATGAGATGCATAGTATGTGATTTATGTGAAAAGTCACAGAAAGATATAAATCACAAGTTTTTTGTAAACTCAGAATTTTAGTTCATAGTCGGTGATGAAATTGGGCATTTCATCTATGAAGACTATAACATATCAACTAAGATGATTTGTCTTGATCATGGAAGTAGAGACTTCTAGTTGATATGTTTTAAGAGTTAAGACATATTGAACTGGATCGCTGTAAGATTTATTATTCTCCTAACGACTGTCAAATGAATAATAAATATCACGACTTCTATTTACATCAACTCTAAATCCTGAGAGAATAATGGACCTGATCATGAGGTGTAGGTTGCTTTGATATATCAGGAGTGAGATCTATAGTAACGATCAAAACCTCAGTATGTTGGGCAGCCACATTTAGTGTTGATGGAACATATATTCTCAAGATGGAATTCATAATCTCCTAACGGAGATATAAAATATTCCCTTGAGATAAGTTTAATGGTTTTGGTTATTCAGTGTGTTGGACCCAACCACTTTAGTAAGGAGTTACTAAAGTATATATTTATGAAATTGAATTTCATAAATATATAATGAATAACATTAACGATTAAACCGGGTACTCAAGGATTGAGATGTAGTAATCTTCAAAGTGGCAGTCTATATTCATGACTTTGTATTACTACAAATATTTTAATGAAGGGGTTGCATGTATAATAAAGTCTTGGGATATAATTTATTAATAAGGCCTAGAGTGCAATTATATTCTTATAGTGGTATTGAATATAATTAATGGTAACTTTGGACTTGTCAAGAGTTGACAGAAAAGCCTAAGGCCCATTGGAGCTAGAGTCTTATTTCTTTCCTTTGGTCCCATCTCAAGCCACAAACTAAAGCCCAATTGGGTAGGCCTAAAAAGGCTAACCCAATTAGATAATCAGTCATTATTTAATAAGAGTTATTAAATAGAGAAACTAGAAGAGTAGTTTTAAACGTACGTATGATGAAAAGAAAAGAAATCAGTTTTTTCTCCATAAGGAGAAGAAGAAGGATTTTTCTTTGAGAGTCTATGTACAAAAGACTGATTGAGAGACCACACATCTTGGGCACCATATGGAATTGAGATGAAGATTAAAGATATTCTCAAGTCGTGGTTTTTGAAATTCACTGCATCAAGGTACGCTTTCTATTTTTTATTCTAGAATTCATGGTTACATGTTATCTTTCATGATTGAAGTAGATCCGTGTTTGTTGCTTCCGCTGTGTGGAGATCGGTGGTTTTTTTTATTGGTTTGTATAATTCTTATTGGAGTAGGAAAACCCAAGGTTTATGTAAACCTATTTGGAATAGGAGAGCCCATTAAGCTCCTACTTAAAGGAGGTGGAAAAAGAAAAACCTAACCCTAGAGAGCTTCATAAGGTTTTTTTTTTTGAAACCCTAGCCTTCTCCTATAGAAGAAAGAGTTCTTGATGTGTTTCTTGTGCGCCTTTGGGTTTTGTAACTAAGCAAAGTCTCTTGCACCAACATTGAAGATCTTATTGGTGTTTCTATGTGAAACTGCTGCAAATCAACTATAACAATCAAAGGGTTGCTGTGGAGTTAGTCATGTACTTGGATTCGTGCAAAGGAGTAAGCCGCGTACTAGGATCCGCGCATCAAATTGGTTAGTCACGTACTGGGAGCCATGCATTAAAAGGAGAGATTGTCACTACAAAACAAGTCCAATTGGGTATTGGGGTAAGGGTTCAACTGTAGGTTGGTATAAGGTATTGGGATTCCTTTACTTGTAACCATTTGTTGTGATAATAGTGGAATTTTGGGAGTGGTGACCTGAAAATCACCCTGTGGGGTTTTGCCGTTAGGTTTTCCCCATTCGTAAACAAATCACCGTGTTATTTATTTTCCACTGCATAATTAGTTTATTGGTGATTTGTTTGTGCTACCACGTATTTGTAAGTTAATTTGATTAATTAATAAACTTGACTAATTAATTAATTAATTCATCACAAGGGGTCAATTCATTTTTGGCCTATCAAAACTCATATCTCATATCTATTTCTACCTTAACTCACTCTAAAATTTGTTTGGGTACAAATTTTTCATCATAAAAGCTCAAATCTACCTCCAACATATGGAGCCCACAGGTCAGACTTTTTTAAGTAACTTATTTCCTTACCCGCATGATTCTACACAAAAGAATATGAAACCCATACACCAAAGGATTCAGATTCTCTAGATTTCCTAGGGTACTCTACCACATAGATTTCCTTAAATTTTAACCATTCTTTAATGATTTAATGGTCTAGATTCTGCCATGTCAGTATTCCACTAACAATAATCTTAATTGTTTTGTTTGCAACATTATTTTATTATTTTAAGAATATTGTTAGTGGAATGCTGATATGGCAAAATCTTGACCATTAAATCATTAAAGAGTGGTTAGGATTTAAGGAAATCTACTGGTAGAGTACCTTAGGAAATCTAGAGGATCTTAATCCTACACCAAAACCCAGCCCCACCAACACCAACGGCAAACTTAGAATCCACCACCATCAACACCAGCGGTAAATCCAAAAACCCAAAACCACAACCTCCACCACCAATAGCCCTCAACTACAACCTCCACCACCAATAGCCCTCAACTACAACCTCCACCAAAAAATCCAAATGAATAAAAAATCCAAGCCCTCAACCAAAAGCATAGCCTCCACCAAAAAAGCCAAACGAATGCGGAGGAAACCCACAACCATAAGCTCCACCACAGCCTAAGCCTTAAACCACAACCATAACCAAAAACCCAAAATCAAACATAGCAAACCCAAACTAAAAAATCCTTAGATCAGAGGCCCAAATCACAAAAATACGAAACTGAGCAGAGAGATGAATCGATCTGGCAAAGGGGAGGAGAGAGAGAGAGAGAGAGAGAGAGAGAGAGAGAGAGAGAGAGAGAGAGAGAGAGAGAGAGAATGCTCACCCAAACTCAAGAGAGGGAAAACGATCTAGCAAAGGGGAAGAGAGAGAGAGAGCATGGGTCATAGTGAATGAAGCTGAGCTAGGACCAATCTGGGCTGCTTGAACCGAGAGACTCGAGTGAGTGCCATCTCACGGTGGCTCGTGGTGGTTTATGAAGGAGCAATGGAAGTTCAATGAGGAGAGAGCTCTAGGTAGAAGAAAAAATTGAAGAAGGAGAGGAGAGATAGAAATGATGTGAGAATTTGATGAAAGAAATTTTGTATTGCACCAAGGAGCAAATGAATGTACATCAGATATTTATACACATTCAAGGAGCAACTAAGTTCTACCTAACTCCAAATTATTTGGATATGACTTCTATAACCAATCAATCATTTCCACGTGTACATAAATAGAAACTACCAATTAAGATAATTCTAAACTACAAGTAGCATAGTGTATTAATCAATAGAGCTTTGTCGTTTATGCCGCAAGTAGAATAGCTTCTCTTCTAGTGCTCTGTTTCAATCCTCTGCCTCTCTGCCTGGGTTGTCTGTGTAGTGCAACTACTTGATTCATCTTCATGATCTTTCTTTAAATTCACCCTTTTGACCGTCCCCCTTAAGAAGAATAAGGGAATGTATATTAATCATGTTCATCTTGGACAACAAATGGGAAAATTGTTGCGAGCTCAGTGCCTTTATTAAAAGGTCTCCAATCTAAGATTTGGATCTAACTTGCAACAACCTAATCACATCCTTGACTACATGGCAATATATTTCGATATGTTTTGTCCTCTCATGGAACACAAAATTAGCTCCAATGTGCAATGCAACTTGACTATCACTAAAGAGTAAAGCTGCTTTGCTATGGGAAACTTGAATATCCTTGAGGAAGCTAATTAGCCACACAATCTCACACACTGCAACAACCATTGCCCTATATATCTAGCTTTATATCTCTTGATAGTACAATTTGCCTTATACTTTTGTGAGAGACCGGCTATTGTGTTTAAAAAAAATTCAGATCTGCATCTAAGGAATATATAGACCAATTTTTGTGTCAAAAAAATTCAGACCTGCATCTAAGAAAGATATAGATCAATTTTTATCTTTTAAAAAATTCAAATCTGCATCTAAGGAAGATACAGATCAGTTTTTATGTTTAAAAAATTCAGATCTACAACTAAGGAAGATATAGATCTGTTTTTATATTTTTTAAAAAAATTTAGATTTGCATCTAAGGAAGATATAGATTAGGTTTTTTTTTTTTTTTGAAAAAGATTTGTTAATGAGCAGATTTTGAAACTCAAAGGGTAAATCATGAGTACAAAACCATTAAGAACATATTTAAACAAAAATATTAACAACACATGGTATGAACATTAGAAATTAAAACTAAAAGAATACATTTACTCATGCACCATCAAGTAAAAAAAATAGAAAAAGGAAAAAGAAAGACTACCTCTTGTATGGACGTGCTCTTCTTATTGATGGAATATTTTAGGGTTCAAAGAAATTTATTCAATTATCTTTGAAACCTAATCATCTTGCTTACAAAAAAGAAAATTTTAAGGCTAGAGCCTCCAAAACGTCTTTAACGTAAGAGAGAAAATAAAAGAAGAGAAGAGTCAGAAACAGGAGAGTCAGAGAGTGTGAAAAAGTGTCCTGAATTTTGAAAGGCAACCTCTATTTATAGAGGTTGAGATGTTTGAAAAATTAGCTAAATAATTAGAATACGAATTGGGACGCATCCTTATCTCTAAAAAATCGAAAAGGATGTGTTTTAGTTCAATCCAAGTGCCCTTGGGCCGAGGCTCGAATTTGTGCCAATTGGCACTTGGAAAGTTCGATTGGCACTCCAAAAGTGCTGAATGGCCCTTTTGGGTGCCGGTCCTGTGTTCGAATTTTGGTCCATTTTGGACTCATTTTTTGAAGTTTTTTTAGCCGGGACTTGCACTTAGACGCATTTTTAATCCATATTCTAAAAATTAAACTCTTTTTCTGATAATTCAGGTCTTTTCAGCAATGATTATCTTGTAGATAAACACCCCAAAAAGTCTTGATTATCCACAATTTTATTGTTATCTGATTATCCCCTTTATTCCTATGCAAGCAAGCCTATTTTTGACACTCACTATCAACCAATCACAAAATTATTTAATTAATTTTAATTGTCTAGCCAATCAAAATTAATTTAAATTAATCATGTGTGGTTGATTCTACCTAAACATAATGCATGCTGACCGTGCAAACTTGATCATGCGATATCTTTCAATCCAAAGGTCCGATTTGGAAATTGGGCATATTGTCGTGACCGTTAGAATCTCAAGATCATTTTTATGATATGCAATGAATGAACTAATGCATGTAATGCAATCATGAATTTTGGGTATATGATTGGTCATTCTAGTCATCTTTCTTGATTAAATTACGAGTGCAAAATTGAGTGTCTACAAAATGCCCCTCATTGACAGAGCTTGTAAAGCGAATGTCAACGTAAAAAAAAGATGTTGATTTTATTAGCCATGATTTAATTGTGGTTAATTTTTCAAAGATTACCTAGCCCTAGAGCCTAAAACTTTGGAGTGTAGAACTAGTACCTTGTCGTTTGTTGAAACTAAAAATCGTGAATACTTGGCCTACTTGATAACTGATAAATTTGAAATGAGGTGACTAAGAGGCTTCTCTTTCCCAGTTTGACTGTGGCAAATCGATCAAGGGGCTTCTCTACCTTGATCTTGAATATGGAGAATATCCAAGGGGCTTCTCTACCTAGGATCTTGATGGAAGGTTGATCAAAGGGCTTCTCTACTTTGATCTTGTTGTTAAAAAGTCGATCAAAGGGCTTCTTTACTTTGATCTTGTTGTTGAAACGTCGACCAGAGTGGTTCTTTACTTTGATCTTGCTATTGAAATGTCGATCAAAGGGCTTCTCTACTTTGATCTTGCTGTTGAAATGTCGACCAAAGGGCTTCTCTACTTTGATCTTGCTCTTGCTATTGAAATGTCAATCAAAGGGCTACTCTACTTTGATCTTGCTGTAGAAATGTCGATCAAAGGGCTTCTTTACTTTGATCTTGCTGTTGCAATTTCGACCAAAGGGCTTCTCTACCTGTTGAAATGTCGATCAAAGGGCTTCTCTACTTTGATCTTGCTGTTGAAATGTTGATCAAAGGGCTTCTCTACTTTGATCTTGAACGGTGATGACCAAGGGGCTTCTCTACCTCGATTTGGGGTGATTGAGAGACTTCTCTATCTCAATCTTGAATTGTGAGTGACCAAGGAGCTTCTCTACATCAATCTAGGGTGATTGAGAGGCTTCTCTATCTTAATCTTGAATTGTGAGCGACCAAGGGGCTTCTCTACAATGATCTTTGATAAAAGGTAACCAATGGGCTTCTCTACCTCAGAACTTGGAAATTTGGCTGTAAAAGAAGAAAATTTAGGATTAGTCTTTAAACGATGAGTGCTTTGTTGTTCCATCATTTTGAGATAAGTGATTTTCATTTTTTCCTTTTTGGTTTGAATTTTTTTTTGATAGCAAGATAACTTTGATTGATTTTTGTAGCTCTTTGAAATTTGAAATTTGGAATTTGGAACTTGGAACTTGAAATTTGAAACTTGAGATTGAAAATTTGAAACTTGAGATTTTGAGACTTGAAACTTGGAATCGAGAGTTTCAAACTTTTTTCCCTTAAGAAAAATGGTATCTTGTCCTTGATCATCTCCAAGAATTTTTCTTTAAAAATTACTCCAAAAAAAAAAAAAAAAATTCTTGAAATTGATATCATCTATTTTTGAAATTTTGAAAAAACAAATCACTCATCCTTCATGATTTTTCTTTTTTTGAAAAGAAGAAAAAAAAGAAAAAAAGATTTTTTTTTTTTTTTGGAGTTGACAAACCTGAGTTGACTCAGCAACTTAGGTTGCTTCAACAAAGGAGGGGGGGGGGGGGGGGAATTTTGGCCCCTCCTTTCCTTGTCTCTTCTTTTTCTTTTTTTTGCTTTTCTCTCTTCTTTCTTCTTTCTTCCACCATTGTTACTATTCACGTTCTTCTTCCACTTGAATTTTCTCCTTCATTACACGATTTCATCTCTAGAAAAACACTTTCCTAAACTTCTCAACCTCCCTTCACTCATTTTCCTCAACATCTTTTTAGATCCTTGTGTTCTTGGCCATTTTAGCTACACACCCATTTTGTGAAACCCATTTCCAAACTTCCCTTTTCATTGCACTACAAATAGGCCTTCTTTCCTTACTTTTCATGGGAAAAAAATATCATCTGTCACTTGAATGGAATGTTGAAGAGGGAATCCTTCAAGACCCCAAGACCCATGCTCTGCACTCTAAGATGGACTTCATGGTGATTTTTTTTTTCTTTTCTTGTTGGAAAATTTGTTGATTTCATGTTTTATTGCAAGTTTGGTGTTGAGACATTGTCATTTTGCTGTTGTGTGCTTTTGTTGGAATTTTGGACATTGTAGAGTTGATAATGTTGTAATCTTGGCTTTGGGGAATTTTGAATTGTTGAGTTTTTTGACATGGTGTAACTTGAACAATGTTGATGGTTCATGAATTTTGGTAATGTTGGTAATATGTGATGTTGTTAAATGAATTTTGGCTTGAATTTTGGGGCATTGAAGTTGATGAGTCAGAAATTTATGATCGTCCTTAATCTGAGATTGTCATTAACCAAGAGAAGACATTTTGCATTTATTACGCTCATTAATGACAAAGAGTAATGGACGGAGCAACGGTCACAGAGTGAGCTGTGAACTTTAGACAAAGATTTTGTAACGCATTAGCCATTGAGCATAAATACAGCAATTGATTGCCCATTAATAAGGTATGCAACTATAAAAAGAAAAGGCAACAGAAGTTAAAGGTACGCACAAATACTCTAAAATCTTTCTCCTTTACTGACTTAAGCATTGGATGCGGTTTGGCTCATGCCACATCAGCATGTTACTCTTCCACCCAGTTCATTTTTGCAAGTTTTCCTCCAATAGAGACGACCCCTGAAAGTTCAAATAGTGTGTAAAACACTAATGAATGTTTAGACCCGCAAATACAAAACAGCCAACACAAGCTTATACACAAACAATATGTGTGCGGAAAGATGAATATAAGCTAAATCCAAATTGGTAAAACACTCTAAACCAAAATTAATCACAACCACAATAGTAATTAAAAGGTAAAGAGTAAAGGAAGAGAGATGCAAACACAAAGATAACATGATGATGTGTTATCAAAGAGGAAACCGAAGTACTCGGCGAAAAACCTCTCCGCCGCCCTCAAAGCGGTTAATAATCCACTAGAGAATGAAGTTGGGATACATGAATAGCAAAAGACCCTCTAAGCCTAATCTACCCAGTGCACCTAAGCCCTCCAAGCTTCTTGCTTCAACAGGGTTACGCTGAACTTTGTCTTCTCTAGCTTACCGGATCCCGCAATAAGCCCATTGCATCAACCAAATGAATTGGTCCTCTTTGAACTGCTTCTCAAGCACCAAAACACCTCCTTACTAATATGGGTATGGTGAGATAAGGATTTGGCATATGTACCACTCAAGGATATATCAATGGAGAGGGTGAGAGTAGAGGAATTTGGAGACTCAAATGATAAAGATTGTGGATGAGTCAAACTTGTTTTCTCTAGGGCTTCTCTCTCAAAATTCTCTCTGTAAGCTCTCCACATTTCGTGGGTATAAGGTTAATTATAGTAGAATGTGTGAGGAATGCGAAAAGTAAGTTTTCATCCAAACAAGGCATTCTGGCGACTCAACCTTGTGACTGGAATGAGTTGCGAGTTTGAGTCGCGAGCTAACTACCTGGCCAGACTGGAATTTTTGTTTTGTAGTGCTCCAGTTGTTGTGACCCTTCAGCTCCCCTGCATGCTCCACACGTGTGCCACTTTGGTGACTTGCCAGTCGCGAGAGCCAGTCGCGAGATTCCTTTGATTGCACACATCTTGAGTTTTCTTCACACTCTCTCACACATAGCCCTTACATAAATCCCACCTAAATACAGGGTATCTAATTGATAAATTACAAGCAAATTTGGCACGGAATAAAGCCAACACATGATTGAATAAATTCAACCTTACAATCTCCCCCTTTGGCTATTTTGTGACAAAACCCTAAAATAGACTTAAGACTTAACATGTGAGTTGGGAACAGTTACCAAAACTCACTCATACCTAACTCTAGAAACTGTGAAGCTCTTGAACCATATGAACAAGTTTTTCCTGAAAACAGTAACACAAGACGATCATTGTAAGTAGAAATCTTGAAATGCATATGGAGCAAGCACAATGCAATCAAGTAGTAAAGAATATAGCAATAAAGCATGTTTTGACCAAACATGAACAATCACTATAAATAGTGATCACAATGATCATTCACACAAAGAATGAACATCCAGACATGTAAGCTAATAAGCTCAATGCAAAGTATCATTTGCATGTCCAACACTCAACCGATACAAAAACACAAAGTACATGCATTAAGGATATAAAATCCAACAAGGGCACAAGTGTGATGTACTAAAGAAAATGCATAACATTAACTAAAAGTACAAAGCTACAAAGCAAAGGTACATATTAAAGCATAGTTTAAACACAACATAAACCCTGATATATGATAATATAAAGCAAAATATTAAGCATAGGGCTTTTCTTTCTCTTGCACTTCAACTTCAATACTCCCCTTTCAATACTCCCCCTTTGATCAAACTCTTTCTCCCCCTATCATTACATTCCCCCTATCACACACCATTTCCCCCTTTTTGTCATGGAATAGCTAGTCCTCATTTTCTTCTAGCTTTCTTTGAATTTGGTCCAATTGAATTTGGAGAGAAGTGAACTTTGTATTACAACGGATGTTGTAAGAGTACAGGAGAGAGGCAAGTCCAGACATCTTAGTGCTTATGTCTTGGACGGATGCCATAATGTTGTCTAACTTCTCATCATAGGAGTGTGAGCTAGAGCATGAACCACCATGAGGAGCTGGACTCTCTATCTTGATTCCCTTTCGACTATGACCAATGCTAGCTTTGAGTGTACAAATGTTGATTAGACTTGGCTTAGGGTAGGGAGACTCATCTTCCAATGGATGAATGCCTTTGAGTTTCAAAATCCTTGGAATGAGGTAGTAGAAAGGAATGCAGTTCCTTGAGGCAGTTCTCGCTACAGTTTTGTGCAAAATATGGAAGATATAAGTGCAAATATCGATCTCTTCATCAGTAATCAGGTCATGAAGGAATAGGGCTCTACCGAGATTCATGTATCCAGTGCTTGATAAAGGATAGAGATTATGGAACATGATTGTTGTAAGCACCCTCAATTTTGGAGATAGTGAGGAAACACTAATTGATTTCCCATTGGGAGAGAATTCCAAGTTATCTCCAAGTAAATCCACATTTGGATTCAAGTTATCATACATTGGTGGCTTTGGAAACATTGGCCAGTTGATGTGCAGAATGTTAGCAAGATAGTAAGGTGTTACTGTGAAGTGCTGTCCTCTAACCCAACATTTCAGCTCATCCCCTTCAGAAATGGCGTTTGCATAGAATTCCTTCACCATTTGTTCATACGGTTCTTCTAAGCTGGATAGGAGGAAGTTCCAATCCTTGTTAGCAAACCATTTCGGAATGTTCGTATCCAGAAGAGAACCCTGCTTACGCACCCTTTCCACTAACATGGGAGCATCCTTGAAGTAGTTCTCATAAGCGTGTGATGTTGCATATGATCTGAACTTGCTGACATCATAGAATCCTGTCGATGATTGAGACTTCTTGGACTTAGGAGTGAGGCTCTCAAGATCAATCATTGGTTCTTTTCCTTTGCTACTACTTCCTTTCATTGCTGATCTCTTGAACAGAGACATTTCCAAGCTGTATCATGTAATATCAAAGAGCAAGAGAGACCACACATGACAACAAACTTTATTAGTACTAAGTTAGTCCCAAATCAAAATTTTTGAATAAAACCCTAAAATCATGACATTAAGGTCTCAATCATGTCAAATAGTGTGTGTGTGTGTGCAACAAATGTCACTATGTGCAACCTAGGGCAAAAACACATAACCAGCAAAACCCATACAACAAGCTCAACAAAACATTAGTAAACCATATTCAAACATCATATTTTCAAATCTTAACAAAAACACACAATCCAAGAAATCTAGGGCTAGAAACGTGAAATACTTTAAGAAATAGACAGAACTCATACCTTTTCTTGAAGATTGGTGAAGAAATGATGAAGAAAATGGAGGTTTTGTGTGTGAAAACGGTGATTTTGGAAGAGGGAGGGATGGAAAAGACGATGAATAGTCACCAATTGAAAGTTCAAATAGCGTGTAAAACACTAATGAACGTTTAGACCCCCAAATACAAAACAACCAACACAAGCTTATACACAAACAATATATGTGCAGAAAGATGAATATAAGCTAAATCCAAATTGGTAAAACACTCCAAACTGAAATAATCACAACCATAGCAGTAATTAAAAGGTAAAGAGTAAGGGAAGGGAGATGCAAACAAATAGATAACACGGCAATGTGTTATCGAAGAGGAAACTGAAGTACTCAACAAAAAACCTCTTCGCTGCCTTCTAAGCGGTCAATAATCCACTAGAGAATGAAGTTGGGATACATGAATAGCAGAAGACCCTCAAAGCCTAATCTACCCAGTGCACCTAAGCCCTCCAAGCTTCTTGCTCCCACAAGATTATGCCGAACCTTGTCTTCTCTAGCTTACCTATTGTAAGGTTGAATTTATTCAATCATGTGTTGGCTTTATTCCATGCCAAATTTGCTTGTAATTTAGCAATTAGATACCCTGTATTTAGGTGGGATTTACGTAAGGGTTGTATGTGAGAGAGTGTGAAGAAAACTCAAGATGTGTGCAATCAAAGGAGTCTCACGACTAGATCTTGCGACTGACTCGCGACTGGCAAGTCGCCAAAGTGGCACATGTGTGGAGTATGCAAAGGAGCTAAAGGGTCACGACAGCTAGAGCATTACAAGACAAAAATTCTAGTTTGACTAGGCAGTTAGCTCGTAACTCAAACTCGCAACTTATTCTAGTCGTGAGGTTAAGTCGCCAGAATGCCCTGTTTGAATGAAAACTGACTTTTCGCATTCCTTATACACTCTACTATAAATACCCTTATACCCATGAAATGTAGAAAGCTTCCAGAGAGAATTTTGAGAGAGAAACCCTAGAGAAAACAATATTGACTCATCCACAATCTTTATCATTTGATTCTCCAAATTCCTCTACTCTCACCCTCTCCATTGACATATCCTTGAGAGGTGCATTTACCAAATCCTTATCTCACCATACCCATATCAGTGAGGAGGTGTTTTGGTGCTTGGGAAGTAGTTCAAAGAGGACCAATTCATTTGGTTGATGCAATGAGCTTATTGCGGGATCCGGTAAGCTAGAGAAGACAAGGTTTGGCATAACCCTGTTGGAGCAAGAAACTTGGAGGGCTTAGGTGCACTGGGTAGATTAGGATTAGAGGGTCTTTTGCTATTCATGTATCCCAACTTCATTCTCTAGTGGATTATTGATTGCTTGGAGGGCGGCGGAGAGGTTTTTCATCGAGTACTTCGGTTTCCTCTTCGATAACACATCACCGTGTTATCTTTGTGTTTGCATCTCTCTTCCCTTACTCTTTACCTTTTAATTATTGTTGTGGTTGTGATTAATTTCGGTTTGGAGTGTTTTACCAATTTGGATTTAGCTTATATTCATCTTTCCGCACACATATTGTTTGTGTATAAGCTTGTGTTGGTTGTTTTGTATTTGGGGGTCTAAACATTCATTAGTGTTTTACACGCTATTTGAACTTTCAACCCCAATCACAGCTTCGTCCATCCATTCTGACGAGGAGCTCAACTGCTGATTTTTTGCATCATTAGTTTGGCGCCGTCTATAGGAAACACTAATTATTCAAGCCATCTTTCCCAGTGACAAAAGAGTTCCTTGAAGTACAAGATGGAGCCAGAAACTACACAATAGCCAAAAGCTGTGCAACAATAACAAATCTAGGCCCTCCTGGCTAATGTGGAAGAGTTGACTCGCTAGAATGAAGAGCTGCAAAAGACAATGGAATCCTAAAGTGCAGAACGTTGGCAAACAAGTGAAAACTAGAATGAAGAAGAGTCAAACTCCCAAGCCAACAGGTGAAACAAGACCTCAGGAGAAGATTACTCCAGTATGGAAAATGAGCTTCGCAACATGAGGAAGGAGATGGATGAATTAAGAAGTGCCCTGAAGGATAAAGGCGGGGAGAATTTGGATGGGATGATCTGAAGGACGGACTTACCATTCACCACTGAAGTATTGAATTGTCTCTTTCCACTGAAATTCCATCTCCCATAGTTGGAATCATATAACGGTTCCAAGGACCCCTTGGATCACATTGAATCATTCAAGACATTGATGTTGTTGCAAATGACCACAGATGAAGTGATGTGTAGGGCATTCCTAATGACACTGAAAGGAGCAGCCAGAGTATGGTTCAGCAAGATACACCCAGGAACTATTGCAAAATTTGAACAACACAGCAAGGGTTTTGTTTGTCATTTTATTGGGGGGCAAAGACACAAGAAAACAACCGGTCATTTTCTTAACATTCAACAGGCGGAAGGAAAATTGCTAAGACAGTATGTGACCCGATTCAATAATGAGCTATTACAGGTAGATGAAGCTGAAGATCAAGTCATCCTAACAGCTTTCCAAGCAGGGTTGCTACCTGGGGATTTTTTCTTCTCAATCACAAAAAGCCCACTAAAAAGGGTCACGAAATTGCTTCGAAAAGCTCAGAAGTACATGAATGCAAAAGATGCGGTGCTAGCAAAAGAAATGAAAGTAAAAAGGAAGAGAGACGAAGAAACAAGCAGTAGTCGCGATAAGAAGAAGGAAACACAAAGTGTTAGGCAGATCACAGGAAAGAAGAAGGAACTTCGGGATAGGAGGCCAAAGTTCACTAACTTTACTCCTCTAATAATGCCAATTGAGCAAGTCTTGATGCAGATAAGGGATGATCCTTCCCAGAAATGGCCGAAGCCGATCAGTACTCCAGTAGAAAGAAGAGACAAGAACAAGTATTGTTTCCACCAAGACCACAGGCATCGCATCAACGAGTGTAGACATTTGAAAGACCTGGTGGAGACTTTAATCCGGCAAGGGAAGTTACAGAAGTATGTCAAGAAAACGGAGCCTTACAGATACCAACGGAAAGACGATAAAGACAAAGATCGAGAAGCAGGAGATAGCCAACCTCCTGCAGGAGAGATAAAGACGATCTCAGGAGGATTAACGATAGGCAGAATGCTGAAGTCCCTAAAAAAAGCCCATGAGAGAGAAATAAATAGTGTCCATTCACGACTCCCTCTAGTGAAGATGCCAAGGAATGACGAACTTGATATCGTTTTCTCAGAGAGAGACGGTCACAGCATTAGGCAACCCCATGACGATCCACTAGTAATCATGCTTAGAGTAGAAGAATTCAACATCCACTGGGTGCTCATTGACAATAGAAGCTCAGCAGATATCATCTACTTACTTGCATTTCAGTAAATGAAACTAGATAAGAAAAGGATCAGACCTTTTTTTTTTTTTTTTTTTTTTTTTTTAAGAATGAATTTTTTTTTACTTGTTCCATAAAGAGGGGACAAGGCATGGCCAAATGCCCCTAGTTTGGGACATGAATCCATGGTTTTGAAAAATCTTAATTTGGTCCATTTTTCTCTCTTCTACTTTTTGAAAGTAGTGATGCAAGTGATGTCCATTTTTCTCTCTTCTTCTTTTTGAAAGTAGTGATGCAAGTGATGATTTTTAATATATAGTTATATATATATATATATATATATATATATATATATATATATATATATATATTTATATATATAAGTAAGGCATGTTTGAATGCCCTAGTTTAACCCAAAAAAAAAAAAAAAAAAACTTTTTTAGTGTTAAATAGGCTTAAAAATGGATCTAAAGAGTGTTTGAAAATGCAAAATAGTGTAATTGAGCGTTGGTGGAGTTGAGTGCCGTTCGGCACTTTGAAAGTGCCGATTGGAACTTTTAGAGTGCCAAATGGCACTTTAAAGCACCAACTGGCTTACGACACTGTGGGCCAACTCCTCATGCTTTTTTGATGCGTGTTTTGTGTTTTCAAGTTTTTTGAAAGATTTTTCTTCGTTTGTGACCATGAAGCACTTTCCTAGTCAGTTACAAACTCTTTGAAACTTATTTAAACCCGATTAATAACTGAAGTAGCTTATTTTAACATCTTCCCTACAAACAAGTCTTTGCATCAAAGTTAGCAAAACACAGTAACCACAAGCAAAAATCATCCATGGCTAGCAATCAAAATTTTTCTCATTCAACAATTAATGATATCAATAGATGGGTTTGTAGCTTTGATTTTAGTACCAAGACCAATTTTACAGCCTACAAATTAGAGAGAATTAAGGCTTTGAGGAATGTCAAAATCAAGTGGGACTTCCTTCGTGCTGCTGTGAAGTTTTGGGATCCTAAAGATCATGTGTTTCAGTTTAAAACTGCTGAACTCTGCCCCACAATTGAATAATTTTTCGCTATTCTAGGCTATGATCTGAGCAAGAAATCCGTGGAAATCCGTGGTAGTTTCTTGTGATCCAAGGCATAGGGAACTTTTGTCTGATGCTCTAGGTCTTCCTACTTCCATCACTAGTATATGATTGAAGGACACATGGTGAGTCTTCGTGCAATTCTTTCAAGATTGATTAACGAGTGCACTTATGGAGTGACTAACAACATGCAAAATTTTTTTGGCTTGACTCTATGCTTCGTGGGAAAATTTTGCTTTGCTCTGGAAGGCATGGTTTTACGGATGCTCGAGCCATAAGTGTTTCTCTGAACTTGGCAGAAACTCTTCTAGGATTGGACTCTGTATTTCATGGTGGAGAGTCTCAAAACTTTCTTAGGAGTCCCTTAACTTTGCAGATATGGTTGATGGAAAGACTGGATATGATTGCCAAGCCTACAGTTGGTAATTCTGGTCCTAGCAGCTTTCTTAGTGGGACTGTCATCAAAATCGAGTGTCAAACTGAAAGCGACTGGGTGAAATTTCTGAACAAGAAATCCAGTGTTTCAATTCGATGGAATTGTTATTGGTGGAAGTGTACACCTCCTCTACTACGATCCCCAGATTCAGATCACATCTTCATAGTTGGATTAAGGAGGGCCACTTTCTATAAGGTGGATAGACTCTTGAGGTAGTTCCAATATGAGCAAGGAATGCCTGGTGGAAAAGGAAGAAAACCTTTCACTCCTATGGACACAAATCCTACTTCTATAAGGAACATGTTGTTGGGCTTGGAGATGGCTGACTGGGTGGATCAGTCTTTTGTCAAGGTTCACTTTCATAAGACAACTACAGAATACTTTAACTGGTTGGTGGGCAAGATTGCTGACAAGGAGGCTGACATGGTTACTATGAGAAAACAGTTTCTTAGAGACAATTGGGAGAAAAACAATGATGGCAACTATGATTTTAAAAGAACAGACAAAGATGACAAGGTACCTAGCACATAAGAAATAAATGATCAACCAAAAGGGAAAAGATTGAAGACAAAATGACCTTCTTATTTTTGGCTTTGAACATGTTTATTTTAAAAGTTGATGTGAAACTCTTATGTTTATGAATTATTTAGGACTTGCAAGTTCTGTCTAAGGTTCAGGTTTTTAAGGTTTGGTTTTTTATGGCTTGCTTTAGGGTTTGGGTTTTTAGGGTTTATTTTATTTTATTTTATTTTTTTATGGTTTGATTTAGGGTTTGGGTTTTGGATTTTGTGTGATGACATGGTTTAATGGAATTTTTGAATTTTGGAAAAAAAAAATTTTGCTTAATGGGCAAATGGTGGGCTTGGGAAAATTGTGACCGAACCAATGTATGGTTGCCTACGTACCCCCTTTGCAGAAGGATCAGGTCATCATGTAGTTCATTTTTTATTTGCCTTAATTTTTGCCTAGATCGCCCTTTCTAGTTTTCAACCTATTAGGCTCTCTCACTCTCCTTTTTTCTTTTTCTTTTTTTTACTCTCCTTTTGCGTAGATCGCCTTTTCGGATTTTCAACCTACCCCTCCTTTTTTTATTTTTTTATTTTTTATTTTTTTTAAGCCTAGGAAGGGAAATAACATAATTTTCAACCACTCCAGACGTGGTGTTTTTAGACTACCACCTCAAACATGGTATTTCTTTGATTGATCCATGTTGGCTGGCTCGATAAAAGGATTTGCATCTAAGTCCATCAACCTTATTGCTCCCATGGAGTATATCTGCTTGATAATATATAGGCCTGCCCAATTTTGCTTGAATTTCCCATTTGCATCTTGAATTGGGTCTCAGATCTCTTTCAACACCAAATCTCCCAACTTCAAATCTCTAGTTCTTACTTTCTTGTCAAAAGCTTTCTTGAGCCTCCTTTGATATCCCTAAATGTGATACAGGGCCTTGAGTTTTTTCTCATCCAGTATGCATAACTGGTCATGTTTGCTTTGCAACCAATCTGCTTCAAGGATTTCACTTTCCAGTACTGTCCTTAGTGAACGGACACCCATTTCAATGGGAAGTATTGCTTCCATCCCATACACCAATGAATAAGGAGTGGCTCCTGTGGAAGATTGAATTGATGTCTTATACCCCCAGAGTGCATAGGGTAATTGCAAGTGCCAGTTCTTGTAGTTCTTTGTGCTCTTCTTCAAGATCTGCCCTATATTCCTGTTTGTAGCCTCAACTGCTCCATTAGTCCGAGGACGGAAAGGTGAGGATTTGTGGTGCTGAATGTTGAACTGTCATAGTAGCTTCTCTGTTTCTCCCTTGAAATGCAACCAATTATCAGAGATAATTTCATGTGGTACCCCATATCTGCAAATGATATTTGTTTGAATGAATTGAGCAACTTTCTTTGAGTTCAAAAACTTGTATGAGGTAGCTTTTACCCATTTAGTGAAATAGTCTATAGCAACAAGTACAAATTCATGGCCATTGGATGCAATATGGTGAATCTTCCCAATAATATCTATCCCCCATGTAGAAAATGGCCAGGGTGATGTCATAGTATGTAATGGCATGGGTGGCATGTGTTTCAGATCTTCGTGGACTTGGCATTGATGGCACCTCCGGACATGAACTGCACAATCGGCTTCCATAGTAGTCCAGTAATAACCTTGTCACATTATCTTTTGGGATAACATGTGTGCACTCATATGTGGCCTATAGCTTGACTCATGAACCTCTTCAATTATCTGCTGTGCTTCCTTAGCAGTCACACAAAGGATATGAATTCCATCATATGATCTTCTGTAAAGCCTCTCCCCACAGATAATATAGTTAGTAGATAGCCTTTTGATGGTCAATTGGTCATTCTTATCTACAGACACTGGGTATGTCCCATCCAAGAGGTACTGTAGGATGTCAGAATACCATTCGCCTACTCCATTCTTTTCCTCATTCTCTTCTATTGACATGCAATAAGCTAGCTAGCTCTTCTTTCTGTTCCACCACTATTGGTCTAGCTTCATCTTCTTTAGGCTCATCCATCATGGATGCCATTGTTGCTAAAGCATCTGCAATCTAATTTTGCATCCTTGGCACATATTGGTACTGAATCTTGCTGAATTTCGAGGCCCACTTTTGAAGACATTCATGATAAGGCATTAGTCTTTCTTCCTTGATCTTCTATTTATTCTGAATCTGAGAGATTATCAAGGCTAAGTCACCATATACTTCCAACTCTTTTACTCCAAGACCCAGGGTTGCTCGTAACCTCATAATGCAAGCTTCATATTCAGTGACATTATTATGTGGCAGGAAAGTTGAGCTTACCAGAAAATGGGATGTGTGTCCCTTTTGGAGAAATTAAGAGAACTCCAATGCCACTTCCATTTTGGTTAGTTGCTCCGTCAAAATAGATCTGCCAAGATTCTACCTCAATTCCCATGATATCTTCATCCGGAAAGTCTTCTTTGATTTCTTCAGCTTCTTCAGGTGAACAATGGGCTAAGTGATCAACAATCGCTCTCCCCTTCATAGATTTCTGAGTCACATTTAATATCAAATTATGATAGAAGCAAAACCCATTTAGTTGTCTTCCCATCTTGCACAGGCTTGTCCATCAGATATTTCAATGGGTCCATTCTTGCAATTAACAAGACCTTGTAAGCTCTAAGTTTGCGGGTTGCCCATACAAGTGCTACACGTCTTCTCAAGTGGTGAATAATTTTCTTTGTAAGGCAACATCTTCTTGCTGATGTAATAGATTGCATTCTTTTTTCTAGTCTCCTTTAGGTATTGAGCAAGCAGAGCCCCCATTGTTGTATCTGTAGTTATGAGATACAACAATAATGACTTTTCAGGTACCAGTGGGACCAGTATTGGTGGCTTCATCATATAATTCTTGATCTTTTCAAAATCATCTTGGCATTGTTCATTCCATATTGTAGGAACTTCCTTCTTGAGCAGTCAGAAAATTGGTTCATATGTCATGGTGAGCTGGGCTATGAACCTGTTGATGTACTGTATCCTCCCTAAAAATCCTCAGATCTCCTTTTCAGTCCTTGGAGGCTTCATCTCTACAATGACCTTGATTTTTTCTGGATCAACTTCTATTCCCCTCTGACTTACCATAAACCCCAATAACTTTCCAGATGTTACACCAAAAGTGCACTTCTTGGGATTCAACCGCAACTTACAGAATTGAATTCTCTCGAAGAATTTCCGTAAAGCTAGTATGTGCCCTTCACGGTCTTTGGACTTCACTATCATATCATCAATATAAACCTCTACTTCTTTGTGGATGAAATCATGCAACAAAGTGGTGGCTGGACGTTGGTAGGTGGCACCAGCATTTTTAAGGCCAAATGGCATGACCTTGTAGCAATATGTCCCCTATGGAGTAATGAAGGAGGTTTTCTCCATATCTTCTAGAGCCATCTTAATTTGATTGTACCCTAAAAACCCATCCATAAATGATAGCAAGGCATGACCTACTGTTGTCAACCAAGATATCAATGCGAGGCAAGGGAAAATCATCTTTCGAGCTAGCCTTATTCAGATCTCCGAAGTCTACACATATTTTGACCTTCCCATCCTTCTTTGGCACCGAAACCACATTAGCTAACCACTCTAGATAGTTGACCACCCTCAGAAATCCTACATTATACTGTTTCTCAACCTCTTCTTTGATCTTGAGAGTCCATTCTGGCTTCATTCTTCTCAATTTCTGCTTGACTGACTTCGTGGTTGGATCTGTTGGAATGCAATGCTGTCCTATATATGTATCAATCCCAATCATGTCTTCATATGACGATGCAAATACCTCTTTGAATTCTGTTAGTAGGGAAACTAATGCATCTTTCTCAGAGGTAGTTAGGATATTGCCCACTTGTATCATTTTGGGTTCATCATCAATTCCCAGGTTAATTGGTTGGGTTTCTTCTTTTATAGGTTCTAAATGCCCTTGTTTTAATTCCTTATAATTAAGAGTTTCTTTACCAAATTCAGAAATAAAAACATTCAAAGCCAGCAAGTAAGCAGAATTAGAAATCATATTATAAGGAAAAGAGTTCTTAACAAACTCAAAAGACTCAACAGAAACCGACTCTATAGGAATATTGTCACAAACAGACTCAATAGGAATAGTAATACTAGCAGAAACAGACTTAATAGGAATAGAAACTATGTTTTTGTTAATGGTGATTGGCTTGATGGTCTTGATAGGAGTGATTGGCTCTATGGTCTTGATCTTGATCTTTCTCACAGAGTCCTCCATGGGGTGGGCGACTCCCTCCCATGCCCAATTTTGCAACTCAGTTGTAGCTTCAATGATGGCAGGCATCTCCCAGCGAGTTCCTTCTTCCTTCAGCATCAATACCGTGGGGTCTTCATCCATATAATCCATGCCTTCATCATCAATCTCCATATCTATGGGTTTGTTAGTCACAAAAGTATCTAGGCACTCGATGTTATCCATCCATTCACCAAACAGATCTTGCTACCCTTTATTGCCTAGGTGAGTGTATTGAGGGAGGTATTCTGACTCATTCCCTTCCATCTTCTCATTATCACCTTCAGCATTCTCCAGTGTTAGGATTTTGAGACTGTGGACCATCAGTTTCTGATCTAGAATGTCCAATCTAGTATCTATGTCATCCTCTTCCTTAGTGTATGGGGTTAGTGAGCCAAAAGCTTTGAATTATGGAGTGACCCCAACTCAGGAATCTCTTTACCATGCTTGTCATAGCAAGGACCGAACCTTGAACTAACATCAGTGATATAGCTCTAATCTGAGAGGTACCCATAGGGGTAATCATCATAGTCTACATCATTGGCTTGTTCAATCTCCTCTCCTGCGTCTTCTAGCAAATTTACTAGCCTATATTGATCACTTCTGACATCTCTTCCCATGTCTATAGGTTCAGCTTCAGCATCATCCTCTATATCTTCATCATAATAGTCTACATCATCATTATAGTCTTCATAGTAAAGCCCTTCATCTTCATATTCTCTATCACTAGGGGGTTGACCCCAATCATTGCCACTGTACTGGCTGTCATAGTCTTCACTATTGTTTCTTTCACTATCATTGTTGTTGTCATCATCACCATGTCCACTGTCACTGCTGTTGCTGTCACTACTATTATCACTCTTGCTATCCTCATCATCATCATTAGGGGCTTCTCCCCTTTCTTCATCACTTGTCCTTACTTCATACGAGCTCTTCAATGCATGCTGGCAAGCCTCCAAGTATTCTTCTTCTTCTATATGCAAATGGCATCCTTTAGGAGTGTAGTCATTGCATCAGGGTCCGTGTAATTAGCCCAGTCCGTAGGGACCTAGGTTGTATCTTCCTTCTTCAGTTTTGGAAGCTTGTTGTTGCAATCAAGTAGTAGGTCAAACCCAAGCATCATAGTTTTGGTTTCAGGGTCAAATCTCGGTTTAGGGAATCCCCAGCTTTGACAAACTTTTCGTTCAATGTTGGAGTATAGGGCTTTAGGGATTCTGGGGGACAAGGAAGTCCTTTTGCTTTAGCTTCAGCTCATGCCATCTTTCTCACCTCCATTTCTAACAAGTCATCATCAGTGGGCTTATAGTCTAGCCCAAAGGGTGGGTGGCAGTTGGAATTATTGTGTCTTGAACAGTTGGCTTCTTCACGGTCTTTCCAAAGTTCATTCCTCGAAGGTAATTTATTTTCCTCATCATTGCTACCACGTTGTTGTCGCTGTAGGGAGCAAAGTCCATAGGAATCTTCTCCACTTCCTCTTACCTTCTTTCAAAACTAGGCTTCTCAATCTCAAAGCCATCCAAGGTCAATGGCTCATTCTCAAAATTAATACCAAAAATAGGCTTTGGCACAGTCAAAGTATGCCATATATGGTTACAATAGCTCCTTCATGTGGAAACCGAACCTTTTGGTAGAAGGATGAAGGTACGATCTCTGTGTCATGGATCCATGGTCTCCCAAGGAGCATATTGAAGCATGAAGCTATGTTAAGGACTTGAAACTCCGCTTTCTTGATCATTGGCCCTATAGTGAGCTCTGGTGTTATGGTTCCCAAGAGCTTTCTTCTACTATTGTCATATGCCCTTACATGCTGATTAGTAGGCACGAAGTCTTCAATACTTAGACCCAAGCAACTTGCAGTCTTTAAAAGACACACGTTTAAGGCACTTCCATCATCAATGAGAACCATCGGAATCCTCTTGCCTTTGGCACCTACAGTAATATGCAATAGGTCATTGTGGTGCTTCCCCTTCTTTGTCAAATCTTTGTCAGAGTAGGAAATAGTGGGTTCTCAACTTATAGACCCAATCATAGCATTTAGATCTTGAGAGGTTGTGGTTGTATGGACTTGGATTTGATTGAGAAGGTCTACTAGATTTTGATGGTGTTTGTATGAGGCCATGAGTAAACCCCATAAAGATATATTGACTTGTGTCTTCTGCAGTTGCTTAAGGACCTCATCATCCTTGGTAGGTGTTTGTTGGGTGGCTTTGTTCAAGGCTTCTATTGGGTTGTCTGTCTCCAAATATGGGGGTTTGAAGTGTCTCCCCTTATGATATGGGAAATTTTTGTTGGGTCATTTAGGTCGGTGTCTTGGGGTTTGAAGTGTCTTCTCCCATTTGTGGGTGTCAGGTCATTTGATTGGGGTTTGAAGTGTCTCCCCCCGTTTATCGATATTGGGTTGTTTGATTAGGGTTTGAAGTGTCTCCCCCTATTTGTAGGTGCTTGGTAGTTTGATTAGGGTTTGAAGTGTCTCCCCCCTATTTGTGGATGTCGGGTAATTTGGGGTCTCAGTTACTTCTTCACTCCATATGTCATACCCTACAGTGGATGTCATTCCCATTAACTCTTCCCAGGTCATCATAAAACATTCAGGTAGGTCATAGATTAATTCAAATGGGTCCTCTTTACCTTCTTCTTCAATCATCAAACAATTAATCCTTGGTCTCCTCCCAAAATTTTGGTTGGGTAAGGGATTATTAGTGACGCTAGGCCTTGTAGGCGGTGCAATCACCTTATTGTCTATTAAGTCTTAAATTGCATGACGAAGGCCAAAACACTTGTTAGTATCATGGCCAGGGCCTTGGTGGTAGGCACACCTCTTGTTCACATTAAATCTTGAAGGGATCGGGTTTGGAATTGGTCTTGGGTCTAAGGGCTTCAGTAACCCTTTTACTTTTAACTTCTCAAATACTTGGCTTACATGCATATACAACTCATGAAATTCCCTCCTAGGCCTTGGGAGTGGCCTTTGTGATATTTGCACAGGCGCAATGGGTGCAATCAGTTGGTAAGGATCATTTTTATGGATATTAGAAACTTCTGCAGCCTTAGAATTAGATCCTAAATTCTTTTTAAACCTCGATGGATCATCATTTTTTATAGTGCCTTTATTTATTACATCCTTAATTTGGGTCCCAACAGCAATCAAAGCTTTAAAATTAGGAAAATATTGGGCAAACATGTACTTGTGGTATACAAGTAATAAATTCTTTACAACCATAGCTAACTGTTCTTCTTCACTTGGCCTTTTCATCATCTGTGTAGCTTTGGACCTTCACTTGGTAACGAAGGTAGAGAAAGGTTTTTTCGATTCTTGCTTCGTGGTCTCGAGATCTCTCCTAGTTATATCCACTTCTATGTTGTACTTGTATTTCTTGTGGAACTCACGGCAAATGTCTTCCCAACTCCTTGCTTTAGTATCTTCTAGGTTGAAGAACCACCTAAAAGTGGCTCCAGTCAGAGTTTTCTGGAACATTTGAGCAAGTAGTTCTTCAGTTGCTCCTAGGGGTTGCATGGCCCTCACATACATCTTCAAATGGGACTTTGGGCAACCAGTCCCATCAAACTTGTCCAAGGTCGGCATCTTGAACTTGGGAGGTAGTCTCACGTCAAGGAAAAGTGAGAGGAATTAGTAGTCCATGAGGTCTTCCATCTTACAGGATCTTCTAATCATCTCTTCCATTTTGTTCATTCTTTTGTTGATCTTCTTCTCACTCTCCATGGTTGGTGGATTATGGTCAACCTTGTTCTCCTCTTGGTTACTCTTCAAACTCTAAAACTGTTGCACCATAAGGTTCATGTCTTCCCTCAATTGGATCTAACTAGCTACCATGGTGTTGAGTAGCTCTTAAGTGTTCGTGAGTTCTTCAGTGTTTGGATGTTCTCCCTCTTCTGCCATAGTGTTAGGAGCTTTAGACTTCTTATGGCTTGAACTGTCTTGTAGGTTAAATATGGGATTGTGATGTTGTAGCAGCGGAGTATCTTCTATGCTTATGGGCTTCAGTACTGTAATGGGAGTGATGGGCTTAGAACTGGAGCTACTAGATTGAGTGTTAGCCTTAGGTTCTCTTTGCACCCTTCCTTCGGTTCTTGACCAAATTCTCCCCTAATGACAGGCTTGGTCGGGTTAATCAAAGCTAGGTCCCCATCTACATCAATCAATCAACCAAACAAACATATGCAATATGCAATGCAATTTTAACATGGACCAGCCTAAGGGTAGGTTCTAAGTCATTACGTTGTAGGGTGGGTTTGTTGTTTTATTGTTTCCCATAGCTAAGACATTACACCTCCTAACTTGTAATGTAATGAACATTGCCTTGGTCCGAATGACATGGTCTGTCCTTTGTAGTCAACAAGAAATGATCCAGTGACTTTAGGCTATGAGTTGGTGAGTTCGCCACTGGGTACCCGAATCTAATGAAGACCGGTGATCCATGGTTACTACCACCACATTGTTGAGAGGGGTGCATACATATTTGTTGTTTTGATGGCATACACTATGACAGTTAGGGAAAGCTCTAAACAAACAAACATGGCAACACAAACAAAAATATCATACAAACATCTCAAGACATAAATAAACAAACAAACAACAATATCATGCAAAATCATGCAAAAGAGAAGGGTATATTGTTGGTCACTTAAGTCTAGCATGAAGCTTAGCCCTCGACATCCCCAGTGGAGTCGCCATTGTGAGAGACCGGCAAAGATGGCTCTCAAAAAAGAGATTTTTGGGTGCTAGTTACAAGACTTTGATTCCTAGTTACAATCTACCTAAAAATAAAAGAAAGACAAAGCATCGGTCTACCTATCCAAAAGAAACTAAGTTCGGGGGCTAGGTTATAGAATGAGAAGGTGTTAGGCACCCATTCCACCCAGACTGAGTATGGTCTTCTAGACTCTAATGACCAATATATCCTTTATGCATGATATGGATGATATGTTGCATACATGGCAAACTTAATTCTAAACTAAGTCACATAAATCTATTTATGAATGTGTCCTCTTCTTTTAAGAAAAATTCAGATATGTTTTTGTGAATAAAAAAATGATTTGATTCATTAGATAGAAAAAAAAAGAAAAAAAGAAAAAAAGAAAAAAAAAGAGAACCAGATCTGTTTTGGTATAGGTAAAAAATCAGTTTTGGTGAAGAAAAATCAGATATGTTTTATTAAATAAAAACAAGGCTTTTTGCTAAAAAAATATCAGATGTATTTTGGAACAAAGTAAAAAAATTGATTTTTGGTTTGTATGTAAAAAAAATCAAATTTGTTTTATAAATAAGAAAATCTAGATTTGTAGAGAACTAGAAAAATCAGATCTATTTTTTATGTAAAATAAGAAAAGGATTTTTTTAGAAGATGACTACACTCATGAAATAAACCTACGCTACTTGCATCAAACAAAACAAACAAAACATCACTACTTATGACTTCCTTTTTTATTTCAAAATCTACTGTGTTTAAAAAAAAATTAGATCTACATCAAAGGAAGATACAGATTTGTTTGTCTTTAAAAAATTCAGATTTGCATCTAAGAAAGATACAGATAAGTTTTTATGCTTTAAAAAATTTAGATTTGCATCTTCGGAAGATACAGATAAGTTTTTATGTTTAAAAAATTCAGATCTACATCCAAGGAAGATATAGATATGTTTTATTTAAAAAAAAAAAAAAATTAAATCTGCATCTAAGGAAGATACATATCAATTTTTGTGTTTAAAAAATTCAGATCTGCATCTAAGGAAGATACAGATCAGTTTTTTATTTATTTATTAGTTTTGAAAAAGATTTGTTAATGAGCAGATTTTTGAAACTCAAAGGGTAAATCATGACAACAAAATCATTAAGAACATATTTCAACAAAAATATTAACAACACATGGTATGAACATTAGAAATTAAAACTAAAGAATAGATCTACTCATGCACCATCAAGTAAAAAAACAGAAAAAGGAAAGAGAAAGACTACCTCTTGCATGAACGTGCTCTTCTTATGGAAGGAATATTTTAGGGTTCAAAGGAATTTATTTAATTATCTTTGAAACCTAAAATATCTTTCTTACGAAAAAGAAATTCTTAAGGCTAAAGCCTCCAGAACGTCTTTAATGTAAGAGAGAAAATAAAAGAAGAGAAGAGTCAAAAAGAAGTTAGAGAGCGTGAAAAAAAGTGCTGAATTTTGAGATCAGAATACGAACCGGGACGCATTCTCATCTCTAAAAAAAATAAAAAAGGATATGTTTTAGTTCAATCCAAGTGCCCTCGGGCCGAGGCCCGAATTTGTGCTGATTGGCACTCCAAAAGTGCCGAATGGTGCTTTTGGGTGCCGGTCCCGTGTTTGAATTTTGGTTCATTTTGGACACATTTTTTGAGGTTTTTTTAGTTGGGACTTGCACTTAGATGCATTTTTAATCCATATTCTAAAAATTAAACTCTTTTTCTAATAATTCAGGTCTTTTCAGCAATGATTATCTTGTAGATAAACACTCCAAAAAGTCTTGATTATCCAAAATTTTATTGTTATCTGATTGTCCCCTTTATTCCTATGCAGGCAAGCCTATTTTTGACACTCACTATCAACCAATCACAAATTTAATTAATTTAAATTAATCATGTGTGGTTGATTCTACCTAAACACAATGCATGTTGACCGTGCAAACTTAATCATTCAATATCTTTCAATCCAACGGTCCGATTTGGAAATTGGGCATACCATCGTGACCATTAGAATCTCAAAATCATTTTTATGATATGTAATGAATTAATTAATGCATGTAATGCAATCATGAATTTTGGGTATATGATTGGTCATTCTAGTCATCTTCCTTGATTAAATTATGGGTACAAAATCGAGTGTTTACAACATTACTTTGTAGACCCATTTACAACCTATAGGTTGTTTGTAAGCAGGCATGGAAGTGAGAGACCAAGTTTGATTGGCCTCCAGAGTAGCAATCTCAGTTGCCATAGCCTCTCTCCACTTGGGATCCTTAACAGCTTGGGCATAGGTAGTAGGTTCCACAATAGAAGAAATGGAATTGCAGAAATGTCTATGCTTAGGAGACGGATTAGAATAAGAAATGAAATTCTAAAGGGGATGAGAAGTACCTTTCTTTGGAATTGTTGGAATGGCAAGTGTAGAACGTACTTGGTTACAATGATAAGATTGGAGATAAGAAGGTTTGGTGGAAACCCTAGTAGACCTTCTAAGAGCTTGAAGAGGAACTGGAACCTGTAAAGCAAGTTGTGCTTTAGTGGAAGCATGTGATAGAGAAGTAGGCTGGTCAGGTTGGTGATCAAGGGAAGAATCAAATGGAATTATAGCTGAATCATTTAAAGCAGCAATAATGGAATCAGGTTGTTGAGGATCTAAAACACGAGATTCAGTAGGGTGAAAAATCTGAGGTGAATCGGGTTGTGTAACTTGAGGTGAAAGAGAAGTAATAGCATCATCCTCAAGGTCAGAATCTGAATCAACATCAAGTGCAAAGTGTTGATCATGGAAGTATGAAGCATGATACACAAGTGAGGAAGTAGGATCAGTAGCCAAAGTGTTAAGAGTGGAAGTAGAATCTAGAATGGTAAGAGTAGGAACAGTGGATGAAGTGGAGTATACAGTATCAAGGGAGAGAAAAGGAAACACCTTCTCATGGAAAATTACATCTCTAGAAATGAAAACTTGACTAGAAGTAAGATTAAGAAGCTTATAACCCTTTGTGGTAGGCGGATAGCCTAACAAGGCACAGGCTTGTACTCTAAGCTGGAATTTATCTCTACGCACAGAAAATAGTGGAAGCATAACATAAGCACCCAAAGACTCTCAAATGATCATAGGATGGTTTAACATGAAAAAGGAGTTCAAAGGGAGACTCATTATGTAGAATGGGAGATGGTAATCTGTTGATAATATGAGTTGCAGTAAGAATGCAATCCCCCTAATAGCATAAAGGTACATTGGACTGGATTCTGAGTGCTCTAGCAACAGACAAAAGATGCTGGTGCTTTCTCTCCACCACAAAGTTTTGTTGGGGAGTGTAAACACAACTCTTTTGGTGTATTATGCCATAAGTAGAATAGAAATTAGTCATTGCAAATTCTTGTCCATTATTAGTTCTAATAGATTTTAAGTTAGCTTTAAATTGTGTTTGTATCATTTTGTAAAAGGAAATGATGAAACTCCTAACATCAAATTTAGATTTCAAAAGATATATCCAAGTACACCTAGTAGCATCATCAAAAATGGACAAGAAGTACCTAAAGCTTTCATGAGTAGGTATTGAGTAAGGCCCTCATATATCAACACGAATAAGATCAAAAGGAGAAGCTGAAAAGTTGTTATTGAATGGAAAAGGCAACCTTTTCTATTTTGCCAAAGGGCATATGTTGCAAATATTAGTACAAGAATCAGAGGAAATAGACAAGGTATCTTGCAAAGATACCAACATATTCATGGAAGGATGGCCAAACCTAAAATGCCAAATTCTAGGCATACTAGTTACAACATTGACAAAAGAAAAGGAATCAGCAAACTTGTGCTTGGTGAGATGGTTTGTCAAGGATGAAGGGATGACATAATCTGACCTTTGCAGCAAGTAAAGTCCATTATGCACTTCACCTGTTCCAATCGTCTTCCAAGAGAAAAGGCCCTGGATAAAGCGAAATTCAGAAAGGAAGACAAGGCAATTTGGCATTTTCTAAGTGAGTTTGCTTATGGACAACAAATTGAAAGAAAAGGAAGGTACACAAAGAACATTATCAAGGACCAAAGTACCAAAAAGTTGGACTGAACCAATGTGTGTGACTTGAGCACTTTCTCCATTAGGCAATTCAACAATGCATTGAGTTAAACTAGTTATAGTTGTAAGTAAACTTACAGAATAAATGATATGGTCTGTGGCACCAATATCTAAAACCCAAGTGTTGCATCTATAAGCATTTCTATTCACTACCTTGGCAACAAAAACAGAATGCTTTAAGTTGAGAGAATTACCTACAAGTGGAGTAGTGACTGAAACATTATTAGCCATTACTGCTGGAACAGCATCAGGTGCTGCCTTGTTGCTTTAACTCTGGAAATTGTTGCTTGAACCCCCAATCAAGGCCAAGATCTTTTGATATTAGTCAGTAGTAAAAGGAAAGGCTTGTGGAGAAAAGGATTGTTGTACAGGCATTGAATCTGATTTTATACTACTGAAAATGGTTCCAAACTCGGGTCCAGCAACTTGATTAGCCTTCAGATTCTTTCCTTTGGCTTTGTATCCAAGGGGTTACTGATGGAGCTTATAGCACTTCTCCATTGTATGACCTGTGATTCCACTGTGACTGTAGACAAGTCTTTCTTTTCATTTGACCTTAGTGCCTTTCCCTGCTGAACCATTTCCATAGGAATTTCCATATGCAAAGCTAGCAGATCCAGCAAGCGACTTGACTATCAAAGCAATGGATTCTTCATAAGCACAATTTGAGTGACCAATTGATCTTTGGCTCTCATCTTGAATTAACAAAGAGTATACCTTGTTAATTGAAGGAACAGGATCAATTAACAAGATTTGTCCTTGAATCTGACTGTATAACTCATTGAGTCCCATTAGAAATTGCATCATTGAATCTTGCAATTGATACTGTGTCAGTTTCTCATTGATCAAGCAAGTGCAAGAACCACAAGTACAACAAGGAAGAGCTCTGTAATTCTTAATCTTGTCCCACAGAACATTCAATGATCCGTGACAGAAAGATTTCCCTGAGTAATTGTTGCAAGCTCTTTCTAAAGTTGAAAGAGCCTTGGACCATTCTTATAAGAGAATCGATTCCTAAGATCACTCCAGACTTCCGAGGCAGTGTTCTTGTAAACAACACTTGCTAGAATCTTTAGGGAAACACAATTCAGTATCCAGGAAACTACCATGTTATTGCATTTGGTCCAAGCTTGAACAAGTAGTGGATTCTTTGCCATGGTGGAGGCCAGTGAGAGACTTCCATCAATAAACCCTAACTTGCTCTTAGCTCCCAAAGCTTTCTGCATTGGTTTGGCCCAACTAGAGTAATTATCATTGACCAGAGGTTGAGCTATAAGAATTGCGCCTAGATTTTCTCAGTAATGCAAAAAAAAAAACAAAAAAAACAAAAAAAACAAAACAAAACAAAACAAAAACAAAAACAAAAAATGGATGTGGTTCATCAATTGTGGTGATAGAGTCTGAACTAGTTGCCATTGGAGAACCTTCAAACACAAAGAAATTCTGAAATGAAAAGAAAAATCTAGAAGAAATCAGAGTGCTCTGATACCATGTGAGAATTTGATGAAAGAAATTTTGTATTGCATTAAGGAGCAAATGAATGTACATCAGATATTTATACACATTCAAGGAGCTAACTTCTACCTAACTCCAAATTATACAGATTTGACTTCTACAACCAATCAATCAATTACACGTGTACATAAATAGAAACTACCAATTAAGATAATCCTAAAGTACAAGTAGCATAATATATTGATCAATAGAGCTCTATCGTTTATGCAGCAAGTAGAATAGCTTCTCTTCTAGTGCTCTGTTTCAGTCCTCTGCCTGGCTTGCCTGTGTAGTGGAATTGCTTGATTCATCTTTATGCTCATTCTTTAACTTCACCGTTTTTACAAATGAGGCCAAACTGTTTTTTAGAGAGAGACTCTCTGTGATAGGAAAAATCATGTGAATGGGTCCCATTTATTTGCTTAATTTTACAAAAATGCCACTTAAACTCAATTTTCATAACTTGAAGACGGCAAAAAATTATTTTCAGTTTTCATAACTCAAACTCAATCTCAATTTTTTGAGTATTGAGTTATAAAAATTAAATTAAGAAACTGATCCAAACATTATAAGTTCATGTGGGGCCACAAAATTTGAAAAATGATTGATGAAAACTAAAAATTGAGGGATGAAAACAAGCAAAATTTGCTAAAGAGTAGCTTTTTAGAAATTTTTTTGCTGCAGAGCATGCGGATGAAACATATTTGTAAGTTGGACTGTTTTTGGAACTTAAGTTTCACAAACTCGAGTTCGAACTCAAAATCGAGTTTCCCAAACTCGATTTACTCTTGCATTAATCTAACGTGGATTTAAAAAAAAAAAAAAAAAAACCCAGAGGTACTTGAGTTTAGTAAACTCGAGTACCTTTGATATATATATTTTTTCTCTTGCAGTTAAGCACAGAGGTACTTGCAGGCAAATTTTTTTAAAATGGAACTCGAGGTTCCCACACTCGAGTTCCATATGATTTTTTTTTTTTTTAAATGCAAATCAACAGTAAATTGAGTTTCCGAAACTCAATTTTGGGTTGGAACTCTAGTTTTACAAACTCGATTTCCAAAAACAGTCCAACTTACAAATATGTTTCATCCGCATGCTATGCAGCAAATTTTTTTCTAAAAAGCTACTATTTGGCAAATTTTGCCGATGAAAACACCTAAACTAAACACCCTCTTGCTCTTGGTATCAACTTCTACCTCTGTCATAAAGCCAACTCGAAAGGAGCAACAGACAATAAAGGAACATTGTCAGTAAAATTGTCCGAAGAATTTACTTCTCCCGTCGCCGATTCCCACACCCCAGGACAAGCACCAACATCCCCAAAAGGTATCACCATAAGATGGAAAGATCAAACTCAAAATCAAAACTCGTGCAATTCTGACCACCCACTGTAGTCATCACCGGACATACAGACCCCATCCGGAATGCTTTTACCTCGATCCCAACCTTCTCGTCCAAGTTCACAGATCTAACACCCGTCGAACCCATAAAAAGATCGGAAAAAGAGAGGTGAAGAGACCGCAATACTGTTCGAGTAAACACCGACCACAAGACCGCCGTAATTGGCCCACTCGGCATCGACATGAAACCAAAAAGTGAAGCCCATCGGAGATGATGCGCTGCCGAGGTATCTCAATTTGAACTTTTACCTACCGGAAAGAGATTAGGCTCTCGTGATGAGCCATAGAACATACTTTAGACTCCTTAAAGTCTTGGACTGACCCAAATTGTGTGAGAGCATTCACCAAATTCATGCGAGCATGGACTTGAAAAAATTCGGCTAGATTTAAAGGCTTGGGACCCATTTGGACCTTTATTAGAACCCCAATAAGCTGGCCTTTTTACAAATTACCTCCCTCAAATAGTCGACCCTTTTCCCAACCAACCAACCAATGTAAATTTAAGTTCATCAGTTGAATTTGGAAAAAAATTCAACGAAAATCTTTTCTTAATTACTTCCGAGATCTTCTCCCCCACATTAGCATTTGCCTTGTTACACACCTCCTCCGCAAACAAAAGTGATGGTTATGTAAGGGTTTGTGTCCTAAAATCCAATTTATTGGCATGTTATAAATAATTAAATTGTTTGATTATATGAGACTATTTGTAAATGAACTAATTGGACATTATCATAATACTTGAGATGCATTGTATGTGATTATGTGATCTAGTTACAGAAGATATAAATTACAAGTTTCTTGTAAACTCAAAATATAGTTCATAGTCGGTGATGAAATTGAGAGTTTCATCTGCGAAGACTATAACATATCAACTAAGATAGTTTGTCTTGATCATGGAAGTGGGGACTTCTAGTTGATGTGTTGATATGTCTTAAGCATGTAACACATTGAACTGGACCGCTGTGAGATTAATTATTCAATTAACAACTGTCACATAATAAATCTCACGACTTCTAATTTCATAGACTCTCAATCCTAAGAAGATAGTGAACCCAATCATGAAATGTAGGTTATTTTGATATATTAGGAGTGAGATCTAATTTAACGGTTAAAACCTCAATGTGTTGGGTAACCACATGTAGTGTTGAGGGAACACATATTCTCAAAATGAAATTCATAATCTCTTTCTGTAGAGACACGAAATATCCCCTTAAAATAAGTTTAATGAGAACTGGTTATTCAGGATTGGCCACTTTAGTAAAGAGTTACTAAAGTTTATATTTAATGAAATTAGATTTCATAAATATGAATAACTAAAAGATTAAACCAAGGACTCAAGGAATAAAATAGTTGTTTACAAAGTGACAGTTTAATTATGACTTTGTTCACTGTGGACATTTCATGGAGGGGTCAAATAATGTTATATTAAAGTTTTGGGATATAATTTATTAATAAGGTCTAGAGTGCAATTATATTTCAATAGTGGTACTTGTTATTAATTAATGGTAACTTTGGGTTTGTCAAGAGTTGACAGGTAAGTCTGAAGCCCATTGGAGCTAGAGCCTTATTAGTCCCTTTGGTCCCATCCCAAGCTACACACTTAAGCCCAATTGGGCTGGCCCAAAAGGCTAACCCAATTAGATAATCAGTTTTTATTTAATAAGAATAAGAATTACTAAATAACGTAATTCGAAGGCAGTTAAAACGTATATATGATTAAAAAGAAGAGAAACGTTTTTTCTTTGTAGAATCTTTGGAATACACTTTTCCAAAGGAAAACCAATGTAGGTAAGAACTGATTGAGAGACCACTCATTTTGGGGGCACTATGTGAAATTGGGATGAAAATTGAAGGTATTCTCAAGTCTTATTTTTGAATTTCACTGCATCAAGGTACGCTTTCTATTCTTTGTTCTAGAATTCAAGGTTATATATTATCTCTCATGAATGAAGTAGATCCTTGTGTTGCTTCTGTTGCGGGTTTTGTATGAGATACAAAACCAGTTTTTCCAACAATTGGTATCGGAGCCAACTTCAATATCATGTTTGTATAAGATATTGAGTGAGTTTTAGAATCAAAGAAAATTGTTTTCTTGGTGTTTTTATTTTCTGTAGTAAAGTTTCTGCATAATTGTGTTCTTGATCGTGCTCTTTTGTGAAAGACATGGTTTAAGGTTTAAAAATATGAATGTAACTGGAATAACAGTCAAGTGCGTGCACTTCGTTTTGCACCGGTTGGATATAGTTGGTATTTTGGCATAGTTATTGTTTTTTTATTCAATAATTAATGTTGCCGTTAACGTATATCTATCTTGGCATGATATGTTCTTTTACAAATGTATATCGTGGATGGAAAATTATTGAATACTTCGAGAGTACCATAAATGCGTACTCCCTCCTCTCATATGAATTGTGGGTCCCACCATAAATGTAATTAGTGGGACCTACAGTTATGTGAGAGAGGTAGTACGTATTTATGCTACTCTGGGAGTACTCAATAATTGCCTATCGTGGACCCATGTGGCATATTTAATCTGCTGTTAACATGCCTTTGTTTATATGTTTGTTAAAGCTTTATAATTAACATTGGCAATTGCTTTTGATTTTCGTTGAAGGTACATGTATGAATGAATATTTTTCATTCTTGAATGATAAACATTACTGTTGCTAGTCTTGCATTACATATTTATAATCAAATAGTTTACGTTAATCCTAGAATTAAAGTATTTTTGTTTACTAGTTGAAATCCTTTAAAGAAATTTATTCCTAATGGGATTAGGATTTTGTTTTCAAGGGTTTCTAGCATTATTAGGGTTCTTGATCTTGATCTTCAAAACTTTAATGTTTGATCTATAAGTCTTCATTTATAACGTCAAAAAGTGTTTTTGATGGAAAATAATAAAAACATGAAAAACGGTTACCAAAAAATTCTAAATTTTTTTTTTCAGTTTTACTAGTCTCGATCGATTGAGAATTCCTTTCAATCGATCGAATGTTCTTTTCAATTGATTGAACAAAAATCGAGAATCAATCGAACGAGGTAGTGGCTTTGTGATGAATTTCTTCACTTTTTTGATCGATCGAGAAAAAGGTTCGACCGATCGAAGGTACTGAATTTTGAATTTTCACTTGTTTTTGACTAAATGTTAAAACTTTGATTAAAAGCAAGGCTGTGTGTAATGAGATTACACATAATTCTATGTAAAATGATTAATTTATAAAAGTCCTTAAAAATTGAGGACATTTATTAATCATTATCTAACTAAAAGGTCTAATGAGATTAAAAGATATTAGTTAAATAGAACTCTTAGTCCTAAATTGTTTAGGACTTGTATTTTAAGAAATATTCTAATGAGTTTGGAATTGTTGTATGATTAAAAGTTATATAGTTTCTAATGAGATTAGTATCCTTTATCAAGTAAGTTAAGGATAGAGTCCTATATATAACTAATTTTTAATCCATTAGATTATAAGGAATCCTAAATATTTTGGGACTTCCATTTTAGTTAGTGATTCTAATGAGATTAGAGTCTTTAACAAATGAAAGGTTATAAATTGTGATGAGATCACAATAATCTAAAGAAAACCCAAATAACAAGTGTAAATGTTGGATTCGACCCTTTTGTTAAGTTTGTTGTAATGTGAGTAGGTACCTTGTCTTGGCCTTGAGCCTTGCATTCCATGCGGAGGGTATTTACTTCGAGGATTACATGATTAAACTTCTTTGTGATTACGCAAATGTTCGTTACGCTATTGTGACGTGACTCAGTCGGATCACATCGAATTTAAACAATTAAACACATTTGATGTGTAGGGTTAAAGTTGTGATAAGATTACAATGATTTCAAGACAATTCACTTGTTTTAAAAATTATAGTGGGAGAGAGATTCAAGGGTTGGGTCTCGTGGCCTCCATTGCTGGTTTATAGTAGTGTGATTAGGCACCTCACCTTGGCATATATGCCTTGCTCCCTACGGAGGGTGTTTAATTCATGGTACTACAGGTTAAACTTCTTAATGATAGATGAAGTGTGTTTTTACATTAAGAATGACCACGCTACCGTGGAGTTACTTGGTGACTCACATAAAGTCTAGGCAATGGTGTACACTAGACTAAGGGTAATGTTAGCCTCCCAATGGAGTTATGTCATTATTACTTAGAGGCTAAGGGAAGAGTGGCAAATTATTTTTGTTTGGTAAGAGTTACCATGATAGCATTTATAATGAGAATTGTTCTTGCCTAATCATAGTGATTGGTATGACCCCGCTACCAAGGAATATTAATTGTGGGATTGGATTGTCATTGCACCTAATATAATATGTTTTTTATGGGTTCCATATTATATGGTTGTGGATGCAAAAATATAATGTCCTTGTAATTATGTTCATAGTCTCAAATTAAAGTTGTCATAAATTTTTGTTCTCTAGCTACTATTTTAATTGAATCACATTGACTAAGAAACAATTTTGGACATTGTGCTTAAAGGAGCTGAAGTACATAAATATGTTTCGATTTAGCATTGTCATAATTTCCTATACATGATGCATTTTTTGGAAGATAGCTTATAATGTGATCATAGTCTCATTGAAATGCTAAAATGTTACATTTGCTTCTGTCTTAATTGTGCTACAACATGAGTTGGAAAAATTAGCACTAGCTTTAGACTTTATATTAAGTCTAAATGAGATGTTTGGTATAAATCATATTCAGTTCTAAGAAAAGCTTAAGAAGTTCCAATTCTATGTCACTTTATGAAAATATTTTCATCTTTCAATGAATTGGAATTCTTGGATGTAGAGATTAATTGTTAATGTCATATGGATATGATCCACAAGTTCTTGTTAGAATCATTTGATCAATTCAGATTGTTTTGAAAACAAATAAATTTTTTTTTTTTTTTTATATTATATGAGTTGATAAGTGAGTTCTACGCAACAGAAGGCATCATAAAAGCTAAGGTTAGGATCAATATGACTTAATTCAACTTCTAAGCCCCAACCAAAAGGTAAGGGTGGTAAGAAGAAGAATGACAATACTAAACAGTTGGGCAAACTAGTTGTCCTAGGAGTTGCCAAAAAGGAAATTAGACTCAAAAGTATGACCAAAAGGAAAGTGTTTCCATTGAGGTAAAGCTAAGCATTGTCCATGATTGTAATCTAGATGGAAATTTATATGTTTTAGTTTAAAAAGAAAGTTTCCATCCTTTAGTATTGTATGTTATGGAACTTTAGTCTAGGTCTTATTAATCCAAATGATATTCAAGATTGGTGAAAGATGGGCTTTTAGAACAATTAGTTTTTGTTATATTCCTAGTCTACGAATTCTATTTAGAGGATAATATGACCTAAGGCTCCTTATTGTAAAGAAATATAGTTCCAATGTCTTCTTTAAGTTAGTGCATACATGAAAGAGGCATATGACTCTTTTAGAAATGGCAAAGTACATGATAAGTATTTCTATTTACTTATTTCTTTTGGAGAAATACTCTAATTATTACTATACATTTTCTAAAATTGATTCCAAAAGTTTGTTCCTAGGACATTTGTCAAATTGTGGATTAAGTGAAAAACCTAGTATATGATACTTCTACTTTTGGAGATGTATAGCACTTGTGCTAGAAAGGAAGTCTGACAAATTGGAATCAAAAGGTAGAAAAATGTGTGTTTACGTTGGGTATCCAAAAGGAATTGTGGAAGATTATTTTAGTAGTCATAAAGATAACAAGGTGTTTGTAAAGTACAAATACAAAATTTCTAGATAATGACTATGTGAATAGTCTTAAAGCTAAACGTAGAACTATTCTAGAAGAAAAATGTCAGAATCTGTTGTAGGACAACTATAAAATACATTTAGAAATGAAATGGTTGTATTAGATACACCATAAGACACTATTCTATAGATAGTTAGTACACTAATACCATATTGTAGTGGAAGGATTATCAAATTACCTAAAAAATTAATACTTTTGGAATAAACTTGTGAAGTCATGCCATAAGGATATGAATTTGATCCTCAGTTCTATATGGATGTGGATTATTGGATCGAGGTTATGTAAATAGAATTAGATTCTATTTAAAGTCTAGAACTTGTAGAGGCGCCTAATGTCGTTAAACCTATTGTTTCAAATAGGTCTACAAGAAAATGAGATTGATAGATTAGAAGGTGTAAACCTTCAAAGTCAAGACTAGTGGCGAAAAGATTTATTCAAAAAGAAATGGATCGATTATGAAAAGATTTTTTCACCAATAGTCATGTTTAACTCTATCTAGATTCTTTTATCCATTATATTTCATTTAAATAAAATATAACAATGGATATCAAGAAAGCTTCTCTTAGTAGCAATCTTGAGGAAGACATCTATATGATGTAGCTAGACTAGTTTATAGTAAAGAACCAGTTGTATATAGTTTGCAAGTTGCTTAAAATCCATTTATGGACTAAAGCAAGTATATAGATCATAAAATATCATCTTTGATCAAGCAATCAAATTTTTTGATTTTGATCAAGTAGTGATAAGCCTTATGTGTGTAAAAGCAATATAAAGTAATAAATCTTAATAAGGGCAGTTTTGTCTAAGTAGGAAATAGTTGTTCTTCTATCCTAGATTTTCCTCTCTTCATCTAGATTGTCCTCCCTCCACTGTCGCGGTCCTTCGAACCCGTCGTAGCCACAGATGGAGATGAATGACGATTGGAAGCCGACAGCCAGACAAGTCCTCGTCTTCTATTCGACATACCGACGGACGATTGGCCAAGTCGATGGACAAAAGTGGTGGGTCCCATAATCCTTTACGTGATCTACATGCATAAATCCCCAAAAAGGGAATATCTTGCGCATCACGTCCTAAGACCCTACTACACGTTCATATCTTCCCCATATGGAAAAGATGCTCTAAAATCTCGAAAACCCTAGCCACAAATCTCCTCTACATGGAAAGGTTCCTACGTCCAAGGGATCTAGATTCATTACTCCCCACTATATAAGCATCGAATTTTCTCCTCTACTAGGTACGCAGAAATTCCCTAGATCTCTCATTATAGAGTTGTCAAAGATTTCTCATTCACTAACTTGATCTTCAGAGAATCCTTGGCCTGTACCACACCGATACTCTCTATTACATTATTGGTTTTTTGCTCTTCAGGTATCCATTGGAGCATTGGAGGACTATCAACTCACTAACGATTTTTGTGCATGATTAGTTGGTGTTGTTTGTGGAGACGAGTGATAAGCCATATCATCATTTCAAAGACAAAGAGTTGCATGGTCTAGACACGATCGATGGCCACTACCAACTAAGAGACCAGGAACCCGCCCAGTGCATTAGAAAGGCAGGTACAAACCCTTGCCGTAGCGGTTGAACGGCTCACTCAGCGAAACCACGAGTTTGAAAGATAGTTGGAGCAGTGGAATGATCTGGAGCCGAACGATAAGAATGACAGAAAAGATAGAGATGAACATGACAAAAATCATCCCCTAACAAATGATCACCAAGAAAGGGACAACCAAGAGGAAAGCATTGCTGTCAGTAGACGAGATCAGCAGGATACCAGCCGTCCCTTCGAGCTAGAAGTCAGCGCGTTGCGCATGGCACAAGAGATGCAGACGATGAAAGAAAAAATGGACATGATGATGAATGCCTTGAGAGGATGGGTATCCACCAACTTGGACGAACTAGTCCAGCGGACCGACTCACCCTTCACTGCAGAGGTGACTTCTTTCCCCCTTCTGGCCAAGTTCCGAATGCCACAGGTGGAGGCATATGATGGTTCGCAGGACCCACTGGACCATTTGGAGTCTTTCAAAACTCTTATGCACCTACAAGGGGTTCTAGATGAAATCATGTGTACGGCATTCCCTACCATGCTTAAGGGCCTCGCCAGGGTGTGGTTCAGCAAGCTAGCCCCTAACACCGTCTCCGCATTCAAGGAACTGAGTGGGCATTTTGTCATCCATTTTATTGGGGGCCAAAGGTATAAGAGGTCATCAGCAAGCCTACTAAACATCAAGCAATGAGTCGATGAGAGCATAAGGTCTTACATGACTCGCTTCAATAAGGAAGCCCAGTTAATTAACGAGGTCGACGACAAGGTCTTGGTCACTACATTCACCAATGGACTCCAATAAAAGGAATTCCTCTTCTTCATATACAAGAACAACTCAAAAACGATGGCCGACATGCTACACAAGGCTACCAAATAAATGAACGCAGAAGACCCCCCTCTGGTAGGATGACCAATTTTACACCTTTAAACACCCCACTAGATCAAGTCCTCATGCAAATAAGGGATGATATGGCGCTAACATGGCCAGATAAGCTGAAGAGTGACTCGAGCAAAAGACCCAGAAACAAATACTGCTGCTTTCATCAGGACCATGGGCACAACACTTCCAAATGTTACAACCTAAAGTAGCAGATTGAGGCCCTTATCAAGTAAGAAAAGCTATAGTGATTCGTTAGGGGCGGGGAGAACCCACCAAGGGACCTTGAACCTAACTGGCAGGTCGAAGAAAGGCCAAGGGCCCCGCTCAAGGAGATAAGGGTGATAGTAGGAGGAAGCACGCTAGCTGGCTCTCCCAAGAAAGCAAGGAAGACGTATTTACGGATGGTACAGAGCATCCAGATTTCGGGGCGGCCATCCAAGGCAACCAGGGTTGATAACCCAGCCATCAGCTTCATAGAGGAAGACACCCGACGACTCCACCATCCACATGATGACGCACTAGTCATTAACTTATCAATAGCAGACTTTAACACCCGATAGGTATTGGTTGACAATGGAAGCTCGGCAAATATCCTTTATTACCCTGCATTCCAGTAAATGAAGATTGACAAGGAACACCTTCTACCCTCAGATATGCCACTAGTCGGATTTGGCGGTACCAAGGTCTTCCCAGTGGGGACCATCACCTTGCCGGTAACCATTGGAACTTACCCCTAGTTGCTTACCAAAGAAGTCGTCTTCTTTGTTGTCAATTGTTCATCCGCTTATAATGCCATCATCGGGCGACCTTTGCTCAATGCATGGAGAGCAGCCACGTCTACATACCACCTGTTGGTAAAATTCCCAACAGAATAGAGAATAGGAGAAGCACGCGGAGACCAGATGGAAGCTCACGAGTGCTCCGTGGCGATGTTAGAAATGGACGATCACCTTCAGGCGTTGAACATCGAGGATCGATGGGTCACAGTAGAACCAACTAAGGACTTGGAAGAAATCTCTTTAGATGATGAGCTACTGGGCCGAGTCACCCGTATTGGTATACAAGTGGATCTAGCAGTCCGCAAGGAGCTTACCTTCTTTTTAAGGAATAATCAGGATGTCTTCACCTGAAGTCACGAGGACATGCCAGGAATCAGCCTAAGCATCATGGTGCATAAGCTCAATGTGAACCCATCCTTCCCTCCCGTCTGGTAGAAGAAGAGAGTTTTTGCTCAAGAAAGAGACAAAGCCATAGCAGCAGAAGTTCGCAAGTTGCTAGAGGCTGACTTTATCAAAGAGTTATATTACCCTGAGTGGCTAGCCAACGTGGTGATGGTGAAGAAGGCAAACGGAAAATGGATGATGTGTGTAGACTTCATCAACTTGAACAAAGCCTACCCGAAGGACAGCTACCCGCTGCCACGTATCGACTTCCTCATCGATTCGAAGGCTAGGCATCAGCTATTGAGCTTCATGGACGCCTTCTCTAAGTACAACCAGATCAAGTTGGACATGGTGAACCAAGAAAAATCTTCATTCGTCATAAGTCAAGGGCTCTTCTGTTACAAGGCCATGTTGTTTAGATTAAAGAACATGGTGGTCACATATCAAAGGCTCATGGACAGGATGTTCGTCCAACAGATCGAGCGGAACGTCAAAGTATATGTGGACGACATGCTCGTAAAGAGAGCGAAGGAAAACAGCCATCTTGATGATCTGCAAGAAATGTTTGATACCTTGCCTCACTACGATATGATGCTTAACCCCAGAAAATGTGCATTCGGAGTATCATCGGGAAAGTTCCTAGGCTTCATGGTGTCACAACGAGGCATAGAGGCCAACCCCGACAAGATCCTGGCCATACTAGAAATGGCACCACCAAAGAACACCAAGGAAATGCAAAGCCTAAATGGTAGGGTAGTAGCTCTCAATAGATTCGTCTCCAAGGCAACGGACAAATGCCTGCCATTTTTCAGGATACTGAAGAAAGCCTTCAAATGGATGGACGATTGCCAGGAAGCCTTCAAAGAGCTAAAGACATACCTCGCCTCTCCCTTGTTAAGTCCATCTAAAACCAGGGAGGAGCTCTCCCTCTACTTGGCCGTGTCACCAACGGCCGTCAGCTCAACCCTTATCTGGGAAGAAAACCGCATATAGCTGCTGGTGTATTACACCAGCTGAGCCCTTTGGGCGGCGGAAGGAAGATACCCCCCCAATGGAAAAATTAGCCTTCGCTCTAGTCACGGTAGCCCGGAAGCTCAGGCCATACTTCCAGGCACACACCATAGTGGTACAGATGAACAAACCAACGCGGAGGGCGATGAACAATCCTGACATAGCCGGACGATTGGTTTTATGGGCAATAGAGCTGGGTGAATTTGACATCCTACACTAGCCAAGGACTGCAGTCAAGGCCCAGGCCTTGGCTGACTTTGTTGTTGAGTTCACATCAAAAGAGGATGAGGATGAAGAACCAGCAACATGGATGGTGCCGACGGATGGCTCGTCCAACCAACATGTCGAGGGAATCGGGGTCATCTTACAGTCCCCCAAAGGAGACTCGATAGAATGCGTAGTCCGCCTTCAGTTCCCAATAACCAACAACGAAGCCGAATATAAGGCAGTCCTCACTGGCCTCAACCTGGCTAAAGTAGTAGGGGCTTCGTTAGTAGTCATACATAGCAACTCACAAGTCATCATTGGATACATCAACGGAGATTACGAGGCCAAAGGGGAATGAATGAAAGAGTACCTGAGCATGGTTAGGGAAAGGATAAGCCAGAAGTTCTTTACTAGGTTTATGTAGATCCCGGGGGGAGAAAATGAGCAAGCTGATCGTCTGGCCAAAGCAACATCTACAAAACACATGGTTGTCACTGGCCAGGTACTATCCTTTGTCCAAAATTCACTAGCTATTGCCAAGGTAGATATATAGGTGATCCCTACGGAGGCCGACTAGATGACACCTATCATCTCCTATCTTAGGGATGGGACCTTTTTGCAAGATCATGATGCCTGTTGGAGACTAAAAGTACAGTTATCTCGTTTCATGCTAATAGGGGAGGTCCTTTACAAGAGGGGCTTTAGCTGACCATATCTGAGATGCCTAGCCCCTAGCGAAGCAGACTATGTCATGAGGAAAATCCATGAAGGAGTATGCAGAAACCATTCTGGGGCACACTCGCTGGTTTACAAACTAATTCGAGTTGAGTACTATTGGCCCACCATACAGAAAGACACCCAGTCCTACGTAAAGGCATGTGACAAATGCCAAAGGTTCAGTAACATCATTCGGTAGCCATCGGAGCAGCTTACCCCAATGAATGCTCCCTGGCCATTCACTTAATGGGGCCTTGATATAATGCGGCAGCTCAAATTCCTTGTCGTAGGAATTGATTATTTCACCAAATGGGTCGAGGCCGAACCCTTAGCTACCATCACAAAGAAAAACATTCGTGGTTTTTTCTAGAAAAGTATCGTTTTCCGTTTCGGCATCCCTAGGGTCTTCATCTCTGATAATGGAAAGTAATTTGAAAACGACAGGTTCAAAAATTTTTGTCAACAGTTGGGGATCAAGAATTACTACTCCTCTCCCACCTACCCTCAAGCCAATGGGCAAGTTGTGGTTACAAACTGATCCTTGCTCAAAATGATCAAGAGTTGGCTTGAAAGGGCAAAGGGCATATGGCCGGACAAACAACCAAGTGTACTATGGGCATATCGAACGACAGCTCGTACGTCTACAGGGGAGATACCTTTCCGCCTCGCGTTCGGGAATGAAGCCATCATCCCAGCAGAAATTAGGCTGACTAGCTATAGGGTATCCCACCACAACGAAAGAAGGAACGATGAAGAAATGCGCCTACAGCTAGACCTTTTGGATGAAGTTGGGGCGACAGCTAAACAATGGATCATATGTAAAGCATTACAACGCCAGAGTCAAGCCCCAACATTTCCAAATTGGAGACCTAGTTCTAAGAAAGGTAACGGTAGCTACCAAGGACCCTGCTCAGGGCAAATTAGGCCCTAATTGGGAAGGACCCTACAGGATCTTTGACTACCATAGGAAGGGAACCTACCACTTAGAGACCCTCGATAGGCTAAGGCTCCACCACCCGTGGACCACTAAGCACCTACGGAGATACTACCAGTAATGGACGACTACAAACTATGTTATCGCTTTCTTTTCTTTTTTGTTGAGGGAACCATAAATTATGTTACCAAGGAAACCGATGAGTGCCAATCACCAAGGACACCAACAGGTGCCATGGTCCTAAATTTATTGTCTAACCCACAGGGCGGACAGATCACCAAGGACACCGACAAGTGCCATGGTCCTAAAATTCACTCAGTCCTCCCATGGGGTGGATGAATCACCAAGGACATCGATGGGTGCCATGGTCCTAAATTTACTATCCTACCCATAGGGCGTACGAATCACTAAGGACACCGACAGGTGCCTTGTCAAATCCTACCCATATGGCAGACGAATCACCAGGGACACCGACAGGTGCTTCGATCCTAAAAATGTATCAACTCCTATCCACTGGGTGGACGAATCATTGAGGACACAGATGGGTGCCTTTGTCCTAAAAATTATCAAACCCTATCCACGGGGTGAACGAATTAACCATGACCCCAACGGGCCTGAGTCAGTACATCAAGTCCTACCCAAAAGAAGTGGACGGACCTTCAGGGACATCATTAGGTACCTAAAATCCGCTAGGTCACAACACATGATGAATAATTAAAGGTACCGGCAACTAATAAGAATAGCAAACTAGTAACTAAACTTTAAAATTTCTTTGCACAGAGTAAAGGTGACAATGATTCAAAAAAAAAGAAGAAAAAAAAGTTAAATATCACACGTGCCAGAACAAGGCACCCATATTGTTCTTAAATTAAGCTTACAATTTCAAAAAAATAAAAATAAATAGATACAGAAAATTTTTTCTACGCGGCGGGGTTAGCATTCTCCACATTGACCGTCATCTCTTCAACTTAAGGCTGACGTCACCTTCCACCACTTGAGGAGCAATGGTATTCTCGAGAGTTTCCCCCTCCACATCGTCAGCTTCAACAACCTCATCGTCCGGTCTGGGGCTAGAGGAACAGTAAGCTTGATCTGGACGGAAGAAAGATCCACATTAGGGAAGAGGGTGACGGCTTGCTTCTTGAAATCCTCGAAGCCCTCACCATATTGAGACCCTAAGAAGTTGAAGAACGGTTACGAGTCCTTATACTCCTTGATAGCGTCAGCCTTGGCTCTATTCATGGATTCATAGAAAAAAGGTCACTTCCGCCATTAGGATGGCGTTAGCCTCCGTCAGCTCCTTAGCCCGATAGGTGGCACCTTCGAGCTTCTTCACCTGCTCTGTCAGGGCCTTGACTTCTTGGCTAAGAGCCTTCACCCTTCCTTATACTTCTTCAGCTAGTCATATTCTTCCTCTAGATGGGTCCTCAAGCGCTTGACGACGGAACCAAAAGTACGACTAAGCTACTTATCCTCATCAAATCAAAAAGGCCAGAATCCCCTAGAGCGTTTGTCTCATGCTCCAAATACTCGTCAAGATTAGGATCCTTAACGATGGAGTACGCCGTCTGGATGGCATGCTGCTTGTCCATCACTAGCAAAGCAGGGGAGGCGACGGACTCATTGATGACGGGACTGTGAGCCGTCATCAAGCCCTTACCCACTCTATGTCGAGGGGGATTAGGCATACCTTGAGACCCCAACAGGCCCAAGTTGATGGGCTAATTAACTCCCTTTTTCAGCGAACAGTCACCGTCGCTTTGATTCTTCCATTTCTGGCTCATCTTGGCAACAGAGGCCGACGAGCCACCAGCCTTGATCTGAAGGGCTGTAGCCTTCTTCACCTCCAGAGCTCTCTTAGTCGCTAGATACATCTCTAAAAGACAAAGGGTTAAGATAGATGAATCAACTGAAAAAGTGACGGGCAAATATAAACAGAAGGACACTTACACCATCTAGATTGAGCATCTAGTCTTCTTGATTCATCCGTCAGCACAGGACTGTAGACACTCAATTTTGCACCCATGATTTAATCAAGGGGAATGACTTGAATGATCATTCATGTACCTGAAAAATCATGATTGCATTACATGCATCCATTTGTTCTTGCATTACATGCATTAACTCATTCATTGCATATCATAAAAATGATCGTGAGATTCTATTGGTCTTGATGGTATGTTCGGTTTCCAAATCGGACCATCAGATCGAAACATATCGCATAATCAAGTTTGCACAGTCAACATGCATTGTGTCTAGGTAGGGTTGACCACACACAATTAATTTAAATTAATTTTGATTGGTTAAACAATTAAAATTAATTAAATAATTCTATGATTGGTTGATAATTATTGTTTAAAATAGGATTGCATGCATAGGAATAAAAGGGATGATTGGATAACAATAAAATTGTGGATAATCTGAACTTTATCAAGATTTAGTTTAGGGTATTTATCTACAAGATAATTATTCCTGAAAAAGCTCAAATTATCCAGAAAAGAGATAAAAATCATAGACTAAGGATGAAAACACGTCTAGGTACGAGGATCGGATCAAAAAACCCTAGAAGGAGAGTCCAAAGCGCACCTAAACACGAAAGTGTGTTCGGCATCCAAGAGCACCATTCGGCACTTTTGGAGTGCTGAACGGCACTTTAAAAGGGCCGAATTTTCTCCTTTTGGGCTTTGGCCCAACGCCCTTCAGGTGACGATAAGGCACACCTTTTTCGATCTTTTCGTAGAAGGATGAGTCCCGATTCACATTCTACACTTCGGGGCTATTTTTTTAGAGTTTTCTGGCCTCTATAAATAGAGATTGGGTCTCATAATTCAGCACCTTTTTTTTACGCTCTGAGAGACATACATTTTGAGGCTCTCAAATTGCTGAATTTTGCTGATCCTCCCTCTATGAGATTTTCTACTTAAATTAGGGTTTTAGGTTTCAAAGATAATTGAATAAATTTCTTTGAACCCTAAAACATCCTCTCAAGAACAAGGAGTGCTCATGCAAGAGGTTGTTTTCAATCACCCTATTCTTTTTATGATTCTTATTTATGATGATGAATGTTTTCCTTTATCCATAACATGAATTGTTAATCATTGTTTGGTTAAAGCATGATTTGGGTTTTGTTTATGTAATCGTCATGATCTCTTTCTTAATTCCAATAATTTGCATATGATCAGCGTTGTTTCTTGAAAATAAAAATAGATCTACATCTTTCTTAGATGTAGATTTGAATTTTTCTCAATCAAAATCAGATCTGCATCTTTCTTAGATGTAGATCTGAATTTTTCTTAAAATAAAAATAGATCTACACCTTTCTTAGATGTAGATATGAATTTTTCTCAATCAAAATCAGATTTGCATCTTTCTTAGATGTAGATCTGAATTTTTCTTAAAATAAAAACGGATCTGCATCCTTCTTAGATGTAGATCTGAATTTTTAACATATGCAGATTTTGAAATAAAGAAAAAGATTAAACATAATTGTGTTTTGTGTTTGTTTTAGTTAATTCATGTTGCATAAATTTATGTTATGAGTGAAACTCTCTTCTTAAACAATCTTTTCCATATTTTTTTAAAATATATAAAAAACAGATCTGATTTTTCTGTCATCAAAAAACCATTTTTTTTTTATTATCACAAAACAAATTTGATCTTTTACAAACCTAAAAAAAACTTTTTTTTTAGATCTGATATTTTTCAAATCAAAAGACTTTATTTTATGTAATAAACATAGATCAGAATTTTTTATCTCCAAAAAACCATTTTTTTCTACATACTACAAAATTGATCTAGTATTTTGGCAAATCAAATTTTTTTACCAACCAAAACAGATCTGATTCTTTTTCAAAAGAAGAGACTTCATTCATAGATAAACTTATGTGATTTACTTTTGGTCTCACATGTTCAACATATCATTCAAGCATGCATAAAGAGGGTACATAGGTCACAAGAGTCTAGAAGACCAGACTTTGTCTGGGCAGAATAGGTGCCTAACACCTTCCCATTCCGTAACCTAGCCACCGGATTTAGGTCTTTGGATAAGTACTCCAAAAAACTCTCTTTTTTGAGAGGCAATTTTTCCGATCTCTCACAAGGACCGCCACAGAAAGCATGCAAGATGTCTAGAGTACCTAGCCCCTTCCAACTCCTACGCGTAAGAGGAATAACAAGGATGCGTTGAAGAAAATCTACTTCTTCCTCAGTAATGGATGGACGAACCTGAGTTGAAAGAAAAAGAAAAAACAACTGATTAGTAAAATATGTAAAAAACAGATGGATCAAGGACAACTCGACGACTCACATGACTTGTTCAAAATACCCCAGGTATTGTCGTACTCATCTCCTATGCTATCCCATTTGTCAGGTCTACACACCCAATTTGAGCATTGAACAAAAAAGTAACAGCTCTTCCAATCACAATTAGAGTCAAGGATGTCCGTCATTAGAGGAGAGTCTAGTTAAGATCTGAAGGAAGGCTGCTCAGAGAACCTAAACCCGACACTCAAGCCAGTAGCTCCAGTTCCAAGCTCATCACTCCCATCATGATACTGAAGCCCATGAGTATAGAAGACACTCCGCTGCTGCAACATCACAACCTCATATTCAACCTATAAGACACTTCAAACCGCAACCAAATCACCTAACATCCATAAGTGAGGGGAGACACTTTAAACCCCAATCAAACAACCCAATACATACAACTGGGGGGAGACACTTCAAACCCCAATCAAATAACCCAATACCTATAAATGGGCGAAGACACTTCAAACTCCAATCAAACAACCCAATACCTACAAACGGGGAGAGACACTTCGAACCCCAATCAAATAACCCAATACCTATAAATGGGAGAAGACATTTCGAACCCCAATCAAACAACCCAATACCCACAAATGGGGGGAGACACTTTGAACCCCAATCAAGTGATCCAACATCCACAAATGGGGGGAGACACTTCAAACCCCAAGATGCCAATCCTAATGACCCAACAAAAATTGCCACATCACAATGGGGGGAGACACTTCAAACCCCACATTTGGATTCTGACAAGCCCACAGATATGGAGATTGATGATGAAGGCATGGACTATATGGATGAAGATCCTACAGTACTGACGCTGAGGGAAAAAGGAACTTACTGGGAACCGTCTGCCATTGTGGAAGCCACAACCGAGTTAAAGAACTGGGCATGGGATGGTGTTGCCCACCCCATGGAGGACTCTGTGAGGAAGATCAAGGCCATCAAGTCAGTCACTTTTGCCAAGAAGATCAAAACCGCCAAGCCAGTCACTCTTGCCAAGAACATTGTTTCTGTTCCTATTGAGTTTATTTTTGCTAGTGTTTCTATTCCTATTAAGTCTGTTTGTGATAGTTTTCTAGTTAAGTCTGTTGAGTCTGTAGAGTCTGTTAAAAACTCTTTCCCTTTTAATATGATTTTTTATTCTACTTATTTGCTGGCTTTGAATGTTTTTATTTCTGAAATTGGTAAAGAAACTCTTAATAATAAGGAATTAAAACATGGATACCTAGAATCTATAAAAGAAGAAATCCAACCCATTAACCTGGGAACTGATGATGAGCCCAAAATGATCTAAGTGGGCAATACCTTAACCACTTCAAAGAAGGATGCATTAGTGGCACTGCTAACAGAGTTCAAAGAGGTCTTTGCCTGGTCATATGAAGACATGCTTGGGATTGATACAAATATAGTACAGCACTACATTCCAACAGATCCAACCATGAAGCCAGCCAAGCAGAAGTTGAGAGGAATGAAGCCAAAGTGGACTCTCAAGATCAAGGAAGAAGTAGAGAAACAATACAATGCAGGATTCCTAAGAATGGTCAACTATCCAGAGTGGTTAGCTAATGTGGTTCCGGTACCGAAGAAGGATGGGAAGGTTAGAATGTGTGTAGATTTTCGAGATCTGAATAAGGCCAGCCCGAAAGATGACTTCCATTGCCTCACATTAACGTCCTAGTCAACAACATAGCAGGTCATGCTTTGTTATTTTTTATGGATGGATTCTCAGGATACATTCAGATTAAGATGGCTCCAAAAGGTATGGAGAAAACTTCCTTTATCACTCCATGGGGGACATACTGCTACAAGGTCATGCCATTTGGCCTTAAAAATGCTGGTGCAACTTACCAATGTACAGCCACTACTTTGTTGCATGATTTGATCCACAAAGAAGTAGAGGTTTATGTTGATGATATGATAGTGAAGTCCAAAGACCGTGAAAGGCACATACCAGCCTTGAGGAAGTTCTTTGAAAGAATTCGGTTCTACAAGCTGCAGTTGAATCCAAAGAAGTGTACTTTCGGAGTCACATCCGAAAAATTGCTAGGGTTTATGATAAGCCAAAAGGGAATAAAAGTTGATCCTGAGAAAATCATGGTAATTATAGAGATGAAGCATCGAAGAACTAAAAAGGAGTTCCAAGGATTTCTAGGGAGGATATAGTACATCAGCAAGTTCATAGCCTAACTCACTATGACGTGTGAACCAATCTTCTGATTACTCAAGGAGGAGATCCGAACAGTGTGGAATGAACAGTGCCAAGAAGCCTTTGAAAAGATCAAAAACTATCTGAAGAAGCCACCAATACTTGTCCCACCAGTTCTTGAAAAGCCATTATCATTGTATCTCACCACTACAGATGCAGCAATGGGGGCTCTACTTGCTCAATACCTAGAGGAGACTAGAAAGGAGAATGCAATATGCTACATCAGCAAGAAGATGCTACCTTATGAAGAGAAGTATTCGCCACTTGAGAAGACATGTGTAGCACTCGTATGGGCAACCCGTAAACTCCGACATTATATGCTTGCTTACAAGGTTTGGTTGATTGCAAGAATGGATCCTTCGAAGTATTTATTGGAAAAGCCCACGCAAGATGGGAAGATTGCTAAATGGGTATTGTTTCTGTCAAAATTTGATATTAAGTATGTGACTCAGAAATCTCCTTTTTGTAGCCGCCAAGGAAGCACATCAAATATTTGAAGAGGTTCATGAGTCAAGTTATGGGCCACATATGAATGCACACATGCTATCAAGGAAGATAATGAGACAAGGTTATTACTGGACTACTATGGAAGCCGACTGTGCGGCTCATGTCCAAAAATGCCACCAATGCCAAGTCCATGGAGATCTGAAGCACATGCCACCCATGCCATTACATACCACGACATCACCCTGGCCATTCTCTACATGAGGGATAGACATTATTGGGAAAACTCACCCAACAGCATCCAATGGCCATGAATTCATACTTGTAGCCATTGACTACTTCACTAAATGGGTAGAAGCTGCCTCATACAAGGTTCTAAATTCAAAGAAAGTGGCTCAATTCATTCAAACCAATATCATTTGCAGATACAGGGTACCACATAAAATTATCTCTGACAATGGGCAACACTTTAAAGGAGAAACAAAGAAGCTACTACGACAGTTCAACATTCAACACCACAAGTCTTCACCTTACCGTCCTCAAACCAATGAAGTAGTTGAGGCTAGTAATAAAAATATAGGTTGAATCTTGAAGAAGAGTACAAAGAACTACAAGGACTGGCACCTATAATTGCCCTATGCACTCTGGGGGTACAGAACATCAATTCGATCTTCCACAAGAGCCACTCCTTATTCATTGGTGTATGGGATGAAAGCAGTCCTTCCCATTGAGATGGGTATCTGTTCACTAAGGACAGTACTGGAAAGTGAAATTCATGAAGCACAAATGATTAGTTGTGCATGCTAGATGAGAAAAGACTCAAGGCCTTGTGTCATATTTAAGGTTACCAATGAAGGCTTAGGAAAGCTTTTGACAAGAAAGTGAGAACCAGAGATTTGAAGTTGGGGGATTTAGTGTTGAAGGAAATCTAAGCCCTGATCCAAGATGGAAACGGGAAGTTCAAGAAAAATTGGGTAGGCCCATACATTATCAAGCAAATATACTCTGGGGGAGTAGTAAGGTTGATGGACTTAGATGCAAACCCTTTTATCGAGCCAACCAACATGGATCAATTGAAGAAATACCATGTCTGAAGTGGTAGTCTGAAAGCACCACATCTGAAGTGGTTGTAAATTATGTTATTTCCCTTCCTAGGTTTGAATAAAGAAATCTTGCTAGGCTAAAAACCCGAAAGGGCGGTCTAGGCAAAAATTAGAGCAACCAAAAAAAAAAAAATGGTAGGTTGAAAACTTGAAAGGGTGATTTACGCAAAAAAAAAAAAAAAAAAAAAAAAAAAAAAAAAAAAAAAAGAGTGAGAGAGCCTCCTAAGTTGAAAACCCGAAAGGGCAGCCTAGGCAAAAGTTAAGGCAAATAAAAAAAATCAATGAACTATGTGATGACCTGATCCTTCTGCCAATGGGGTACATAGGCAACCATGCATTGGTTCGGTCACAATTACCCAAAACCACTATTTGCCCATTAACCAAAATTTTTCAAAAAATTCAACCATTCCATTAAACCATATCATTACACAAAACCCTAAATAAAACCCGAAACCAAACGAAACCTCAAGAACCCAAACCCTAAACCAAACCATCAAAAATTCCAAACCCCAAAAGCCTACACTTTACACAGAATCCCTAACCTGCCAATCCTAAATAATTCCTAAATATAATAGTTTTTACATCAACTTTTAAATAAACATGTTCAAAGCCAAAAAAAATAAGAGGGTTGCTTTGTCTTCAATCTTTCTCTTTTTGTTGATCACTAATTTCTCCTATGATAGGCACTTTGTCGTCATTGTCCCTTCTTTTGAATTCATAGCTGTCTTCATTGGATATTTCCTGGTTGTCTTTGAGAAACTGTTCTCTTATAGCAATCCTCTTAGCCTCCTTATCAACAATCTTGTCTATCAACCAGTTAGAGTATTCTGTAGTCATCCTGTGAAAGTGAACCTTGACAAAAGATTGGTCCACTCGGTCAGCCATCTCCAATCCTAATAGCATGTTTTGTACAGAAGTAGGATTTGTGTCCACAGGAGTGAAGAATCTTCTTCTTTTGCCACTAGGCATTCCTTGCTCATATTTGAATTGCCTTAAGAGTCTATCTCCCTTGTAGAAAGTTGCCCTCCGCAACCCAACAAGGAAGATGTGATCTGATCCTAGAGACCTCAGTAGAAGGGGTGGGCACTTCCACCAATAACAATCCCATTGAATTAAGATACTAGATTTCTTGTTTAAGAATTTCACCCAGTCACTCTCAGTTTGGCACTCAGTTTTGATGACAGCCTTGCTAAGAAAACTGCTAGGCCCGTAATTACTGGTTGTAGGCTTAGCAATCATGTCCAGTCGCTCCATCAGCCATATCTGCAAAGTCAAAGGACTCCTTAAGAAGTTCTGAGTTTCTCCACCATGAAATATAGCATCTAGTCCTAGAAGAGTTTCTGCTAAGATCAAAGAAACAGGATTATCACCATCCTTATTTTGATTCACAACACTTATGGCTTGAGCATCCACAAAGCCGCGTCTTCCAGAGCAAAGCAAAGCAAAAAATTTCCCACCACACATAAAGCCAAACCGAAGTTTTTCTACATATTGTCGGTCACTCCATAGGTGCATTTGTCAATCAGCTGAGAGATAATTGCACGAAGATTCACCATATGACCTTCAATCATACTATTAGTAATGGAAGTAGAAAGACCGAGAGCATCAGATAAAGATTCCTTATGCCTGGGATCACAAGAAACCGCTATAGATTTTTTGCTTGGATCATAGCCCAGGATAGCAGAAAATTCTTCAATTGACAGATAGAGTTCAACGGTGTTAAACTAAAACACATGATCTTCGGGATCCCAGAATTTCACAGCAGCATGAAGGAAGTCCCACTTTATTTTAACATTCCTCAGAGCCTTGATTCCCTCTAGTTTGTAGGCTGTAAAATTGGTCTTGGTGCTGAAATCAAAGCTACCAACCCATTTGTTGATATCATGAATTGTTGAATGAGAAAAATTATGATTGCTAGCCATGGATGAATTTTGCTTGTGATTATTGTGTTTTGCTAACCTTGATGCAGAGATTTGTTGTAGGAGAATTCATTTATATAAGCTGCATCAATTCCTAATCAAGTTTGAAATAGGTTTTAGAGAGTTTGTAGCTAACTAGGAGAGTGTTTCATGATCACAAATGAAGTAAATGTTTTTCAAAAAACACAAAAACGCGATACATGCACTAGAAAATCGTAAGGAGTCAGCCCACCATGGCATGAGCATCGTGGCATGGCCCAGTGCTAGTCGACACTCTAAAAGTGCCGATCGGCACTCCAAAAATGCTGAATGGCACTCTTCATGTGCCAAGTGGCATGCAGCCCCTCCATCAAACACTCATGCAATTTTGCATTCTCAGAAATTTTTTTTGAGATCGGTTGACACTCAAAAAGATTTTTTTGGTCAAACTGGGGCACTTTGACGTGTCTAACTCACTTGTTTTCAAAAATCATCTCTTGCACCATTGTTTTCAAAAATTGATCAAATCAAGTTTTTTTCAAGACTCATGAATTCATGGTCCAAACTAGGGGCATTCACCCATGGCTCATTCTTTTTCAAAAAAAAAAAAAAAAAAATCATCATAACCAAGATTTCCAAAAAAACATGAATTCATTTTAAACAAGGGGCATTCGGCTCCGCCTCATTCAAGTAAGTGCAGATTCCATGGAGCCAAGCCAGAAAAGTCTAAATTAGCATTACAAGATCTCATCAAGTGAATTCTAAACTTGTCTTAGTTAAAGTTTCTACATGATCCAAGGTGACCCCAAGGACAAAGAGAGATTGTCTAAGAAACACTTCCTTTTCTTTTGCAAGAAAAATGAAATATACAAGTCATACATCATCAGGACTCCGAGTCCGCCTGCGTGAGGATCTCCTTGATCCACCTCTAGAGGAGCCACCTTTAGTATTTCCTTCTTGACTTGCAAAAAAGAGAGGATCGTACTGACAGTTTTCACGTTCGAGGCTCTTGATCCTTTCCTCTAAAGTTCTTCTGGTAGCATCAGCAGTTTCCATTCTATGTGCCTGAAAAGTCAGCAAAATTAAGTTTTAATTCTGCCATCAAGCACAGTTCAAGCAAGAGATGCTCAGAAAGAAACATGGCATACCCAATTCAAATCATTGAGCACTTATTGGGAGGATTGAGTGCTAGCCAATGACTGCAAGCCTTCAATCATCCGCATGCTTTCTTCCACTAGATCCACATCAACCTGAATCACAACTCTACTAGGTTAAGAGCCGTTCATCAAGTTAAGGAAAAAATAACGACAAAGAATTGAAAATTCAAGAACATACGGAATTGGGCCAAGGAACATTTGGTACATGCTTTGGCCTAGTCAAAGGCATGGAACTATACGTTCCATCAGGATTCATCACATCATACTACCATGCCAAAAAATGGGGATATGTCTCCGTAAAGGAACTAGAAGAGCCACCAACATGGTGAGGGGAGGGAATCTCTTCCTCTCCCTCTCCCTCTCCCTCTTCCTCTTCCTCTCCTTCAGAAGATAGAGGCTGAAAATGCAACATGCAAGTATTGTTACTAAGCAAAAATATGAAAAGGAATTTGCAAGATAAAAAATTTGACTTTAGAAGGAAGAAAAATATCGTTCTGCCAACCAAGCAACCTTGCAGATGAAGTCAAATGAATTCAGAATAATTCCCTTCTACTCCTGCAACAATATAGTCATTACGGGCTTGATCAATCTCTTCGTCAACCAGAAAGTCGGCCAACCGAGCAGTATGACGAGAAGGAATTGGAATTGTGACAAGAGGATACTCATGTTAAATTTAGGGCAACACCTGATCACCAAGATACCAATACCTTCCATGCCCACACTCAAACAACACTTGGCAGCCATTCAGTTCTAGAGCCCGCTCATACTCTGTATACCCTTCACATCCAGCCCAAGGGTCTAAATACATTTGAAAAGTCACAAAGGAACTCAGAATGAGAAGAGACTGAACCATAGCTAAGCGCCAAAGATTCCGAAAGAAAGAGGAGGAAGAACTCACATCATCAGCAGTCAAATTATCAATCACCAAGTGCCAAATTTCCAAAGAATGCCTGGAAGGTGTAGACAAACGATGTTTAGGCAACCAATGGAGAAATCTAGGAAAAATGCCAGCAACTTCTTCCCAGATTTCAGGACCAACTCCAAAGTACTCGTACATCTAAACCTGAAAAATTCACAACACCATTATCATATAGCCAAAATAACTTTCCAAAACCCATACATAGCCCGAATAATTTTCCAAAACCTACACATAGCCAAAATAAATCTCAAACCTCACCTGCCAGACAAATGGAGCCCCACCCAAGCTTGAAAGGGTCTGCCTAGAGAACTAGGTCATGAAATGCATTAGAGTAGCTTAGGCCATGCCGCCCCAATCATAATTCCGGATTTGTTCAATTTTTCTCAAGCTTCGTAAGTAGCCCAAATTCACAGTACTGCCTAAATCCGGACACAAAAAAGTCCCAATAAAAAGAAGCATGAACATACGAGCACATTTTGCCACATTCTCACAAAGGGGAATATTTTCACATAGCCAAGACAAAGGGATGTTATTACTGCTCATTCTAGAAGGCACTACACCTAGAAGTTTCTTGAGTTTAGCTGAAGTAAGAGAATCATTGACAAGAATTCTTTCACCACCCAACCTCAGATCGGTGATAACAGAGAAGTCATAAGGTGTCAACATTACCTCCCCAATGCTTGGAAAATGGAAGGTACATGTAGTGTCCCAAAAGCGCTCTGCCAAGGCAAGAAGTAACTGAAGATCTTTGTATTCATGTGTCTCCTGATTTAATAGGGCTTCGAAGAAAGTGCCAAAGCCTACTTCATTAATGATGTTTTTAATGCTAGGAGACAATGTTGCCCATGCATTTTTCAACATTTGGAGACTGTCTCGACTCTTGAGGCTCTGTAACACAAAAGTTTAGCACATCATTTCCCATGCCAACAAAAAAATCACATGTCCAAAAAAATTCCATGACTAAAACCACATGTTTAAAAATTTCCCATGACCAAAACCACATGTCTAAAAATTACCCATGACAAAACATTTTTCCTTGTCTAAAAAATTCTCATGACCAAAATCACGTCTAAAAAAATTCCCATGACCAAAATCACATGTCCAAAAAATTCCCATGACCAAAATCACATGTCCAAAAAATTTTCCATAACCAAAATCACACGTCCAAAAAATTCCCATGCGCCCAAAAAAGTCAGTCCCACAACAAAAAATCAATGCCCCACCAAATTTTACCACAACCAAAATTTTTGACATGTCCATACACAACTACCAAAATTTTCCCATAACCATGCCATCGGAAAAAATTCCCACATGACCAGGTCCATGTACAACCGCAAAAATTCCTACATATCCAAAATCATAACCACAAATTTTCCATAAACCAACATCAGATACCCAACAAAATTTTTCCATAAATCAAAATTTCATGCCCATAAAATTTTTCCCATGACCAAAAATTTCCCAAACCTACAAATATACCCACAAGATTTTGCCATGTCCATAAAACAAAGTTTACACATGCCAACAAACTTTTCCCACATGCATCATGAAAATATTCATCTAAGCCTACCACAAATTTTTTACAATGCCAATACTCCCAAAATCTAAACCAAAGTTCATCCAACAACATCAAAATTTACCCACATTGTAAAAATTCCATGAGCTACCAACATTGTCCAAATTGCACTATGATAAATAAATAAATAAATAAAATAAAAAATAAAAATAAAAATAAAAACCGACACTCCAAGAATGCTCCAAAACCAACTAATCACACAATGCCCCCAAATTGTAACAACCAAATGACAATATCTCACCATGAAACTTTCAATGGAACATGAAACAAAATTTTTCCAAGCAAAGAAACCAAAGAAAAACTCACCTTGGTGTCTACATGACAATATGGGGCATGGGTCCTAGGGTCTTGAAGAAGCCCATCCTCATTATGCCAATCAAATGTGGGATCATATTTCTTACCATGAAAAGTAAGAAAAGAGGATCCCTTGGAGGAAGAAGCCATCTTGATGCAAAAGAAAAATGGGTGTGTGGTGAAAATGCTCAAAAACACAAGGATCTAAAGAAATATTGATGGAGATGAATGAGGAAAGTTAGGAAGTTTAGAAAAGTGTTTTTTGTGAGAAGAAATAGTGAAATGAAGAAGAAAAATCAAGAGGAAGAAGAAGATGAATAGTGTTAATGGAGGAAGAGAAGTTGGTGAGGATGAAGCAAAAAAGGAAAAAAGGGAGAAACAAAGAAGTGGGGGGGCAAAATTTTGGCCCCCACACTTAAACTCGGCCAAGAGCTGAGTTAACTCAGTCAAACTACGTTAACTCGGTCAACCCAAAAAAAAATGAAAATGATGAAATTTCTTTTGGAATGGATTAAAGATAAAAATTCAAATTCAAAGTTTTCAAGTTTTTTTTTTTCAAACCTAAATTTTCATTCCCAAATTGTCAATTCCACATTCTCAATGACGAATTTTTAAATCCAAACCTTCAATTTTCAAGATTTAAGAAAAATTCAAACCTCAAATTTCATGCTTAAAATTTTAAGTCATAAATTTTCAAAATCCCAAGTTTCAATTTTTCAAAATTTTAAGTTTCAAATCTTTCAAGATCTCAAATTTCAAAAATTCAGAATTCAATTTCAAAACCTTCAGTTTTCAAAATTTCAAGAAAGAAATTCAAACCTTAGATTTCATGATCAAAATCTCAAGTCTTAATTTTCAAAATCCTAAATCTCAAAATTTCAGATTTCAAGTTCTAAATTTCAATTCAAAATCTCAAAGTTTCAAAGTCCCAAAATATTAAATGTCAATTTCAAAACTTCCAAGTTTCAAAAATCAAATGTTTCTCAAAAAAAGAATCTTTTGTTAATTAAACTTTTCTTGATAAAGTTCAAAATCAAGAAGGAACAAATAAAAATCACCCATCCCAAAAGCAATGGAACAACAATGCACTCAACATTTAAATTCTAATCCAAAATTTTGACTTTTTACAGGCAACAATTCCAAATTGAAGTAGAGAAGACCTTTAATCGACATTTCAACAGTCCAGATTGAAGTAGAGAAGACTTTTGATCACCATTTCAACAATTCCAGATTGGAGTAGAGAAAACCTTTGATCTTCTTTTCAAAAACTTCAGATCAAGGTATAGAAGACCTTTGATCGACATTCCAATAATTTTAGATCGAAGTAGAAAAGACCTTTGATCGACATGCCAGCAACTTCAGATCAAAGTATAGAAGACCTTTGATCGATATTCCAGTAATTTTAGATCAAAGTAGAGAAGACCTATAATCGACATTTAACAACTCCATATTGAGGTAGAGAAGACCTTTGATCAACATTTCAACAACTCCAGATTGGGGTAGAGAAGACAACATTTCAACAACTCCAGATTGAGATTGAGGTAGAGAAGACCTTTGATTGGCATTTCAACAACTCCAGATTGAGATCGAGATAAAGAAGCCCTTAGGTCACAGACAGCTTCAGTTTCAAGGTAGAGAAGCCCTTTAATTACCTTTCATCAAGATCGAGATTGAGAAGCCTTTTGGTCGCAGAAAACTTCATATTCAAGACCAAGATTGGAAAGCCTATTGGTCACATCAATTGTCAAGAATCATTTCCAAAGTCATCAACTACCAGCCAAGTCAAGTATTTTCATATTTTGTCAAAAGATAAGGCTCTAGTTCTATGTTCCAAAGTTTTAGGTTCGAGAGCTAGGTAATCTTTGAAAATTCAACCTTAATTAAATCATGGTCGCTAAAATCAGTGTCTTTGTTTTACATTGACATTCGCATTCCAAGCTCTATCAATAAGGGGCATTCTATAGAAACTTGATTCTGCACCCATGATTTAATCAAGGGGAATGACTTGAATGATCACTCATGCACCCAGAAAATCATGATTGCATTACATGCATCCATTTGTTCTTGCATTACATGCATCCATTTGTTCCTGCATTACATGCATCAATTTGTTTTGCATTACAAGCATTAACTCATTCATTGCATATCATAAAAATGATCTTGAGATTCTAATGGTCACGATGGTATGTTTGGTTTCCAAATCGGACCATCGGATCGAAAGATATCGCATAATCAAGTTTGCATGGTCAGCATGCATTGTGTCTAGGTAGGGTCGACCACACACGATTAATTTAAATTAATTCTAATTGGTTAAAAAATTAAAATTAATTAAATAATTCCATTATTGGTTGATAATTATTGTTTAAAATAGGATTGCATGCATAGGAATAAAAGAGATGATTGAATAACAATAAAATTGTGGATAATTTGAACTTTATCAAGATTTATTTTAGAGTATTTATCTACAAGATAATTATTCCTAAAAAAACCCAAATTATCTAGAAAAGACATAAAAATCATAGACTAAGGATGAAAACACGTCTAGGTGCGAGGACCGGATCAAAAAACCCTAGAAGGAGAGTCCAAAACGCACCCGAACACAAAAGTGTGTTTGGCATCCAAGAGCACCATTCGGCACTTTTGGAGTGCCGAACGGCACTTTAAAAGGGCCGAATTTCCTCCTTTTGGGCTTTGGCCCAATGCCCTTTGGGTGACGATAAGGCACACCATTTTCGATCTTTTCGCAGAAGGATGAGTCCCGATTCGCATTCTACACTTCGGGGCTATTTTTTAGAGTTTTCTGGCCTTTATAAATAGAGACTGGGTCTCATAATTCAGCACCATTTTTTTACGCTTTGAGAGGCATACGTTTTAAGGCTCTCAAATTTCTGATATTTGCTGATCCTCTCTGAGATTTGCTACTTAAATTAGGGTTTTTAGGTTTCAAAGATAATTGAATAAATTTCTTTGAACCCTAAAACATCCTCAAAAGAACAAGGAATACTCATGCAAGAGGTTGTTTTCAATCACCCTATTCTTTTTATGATTCTTGTTTATGATGATGAATGTTTTCCTTTATCCATAACATGAATTGTTAATCATTATCAGGTTAAAGCATGATCTGGATTTTGTTTATGTAATCTTCATGATCTCTTTCTTAATTCCAATCATTTTCATATGATCAATGCTGTTTCTTGAAAATAAAAACAGATCTACATCTTTCTTAGATGTAAATTTGAATTTTTCTCAATCAAAATCAGATTTGCATCTTTCTTAGATGTAGATTTGAATTTTTCTTAAAATAAAAATAGATCTACATCTTTCTTAGATGTAGATCTGAATTTTTCTCAATCAAAATCAGATTTGCATCTTTCTTAGATGTAGATCTGAATTTTTCTTAAAATAAAAACAGATCTGCATCTTTCTTAGATGTAGATCTGAATTTTTAACATATGTAGATTTTGAAATAAAGAAAAAGATTAAACATGATTGTGTTTGTGTTTGTTTTAGTTAATTCATGTTGCATAAATTTATGTTATGAGTGAAACTCTCTTCTTAAACAATCTTTTCCATATTTTTTAAAATATATAAAAAACAGATCTGATTTTTCTGTCATCAAAAAACCATTTTTTTTTATTATCACAAAACAGATCTGATCTTTTACAAACCAAAAACTTTTTTTTTAGATATGATTTTTTCAAATCAAAAGACTTTCTTTTCTGTAATAAACACAGATCTGAATTTTTTATCTCCAAAAAACCATTTTTTTCTACATACTACAAAACCGATCTGGTATTTTGACAAATCAAATTTTTTTACCAACCAAAACAGATCTAATTCTTTTTCGAAAGAAGAGACTTCATTCATAGATAAACTTATGTGATTTAGATTTTGTCTCATATGTTCAACATATCATTCATAGCATGCATAAAGAAGGTACATAGGTCACAAGAGTCTAGAAGACCAAACTTTGTCTGGGCGGAATGGGTGCCTAACACCTTCCTATTCTGTAACCTAGCCTCCGGATTTAGGTCTTTGGATAAGTAGATCTAGCCTTGTCTTTATTTTATTTTGGGTAGAATATAACTAGGACAAAAAGCCATGTAATTATTTGGTAGTTTGTAATTAGGACCTAAAGCCATGTAATTTTTCAAATTTTCAATTATGTAATTTTTTATTCAATCAATGAAGAGAACAATTCAATCATGTATTTATTTTTTCTTATTTTTTTGTATAAAAAAATAAGTGGCGACTCCACACCACTTACACAAAAAGAGAGGTGCCCTAAAAATCACTCCAAAAATCTCTCTTTTTTTAAGAGGCAATTTTCCCAGTCTCTCACAAGGACCACCACAGAAAGCGTGCAAGCTGTCTAGAGTACCTAGCCCCTTCCAACTCTTACTCCCAAGAGGAATAGCAAGGATGCGTTGAAGAAAATCTACTTCTTCCTCAGTAATGGATGGATAAACCTGAGCTAAAAGAAAAAGAAAAAATGACTGATTAGTAAAATACGTAAAAAAAAGATGGATCAAGGACAACCCGATGACTCACATGACTTGTTCAAAATACCCTAAGTATTGTCGTACTCATCCCCTATGCTATCCTATTCGTCGGGTCTACACACCCAATTTGAGCATTGAACAAAAAAGTAACGGCTCTTCCAATCACGATTGGAGTCGAGGACATCCGTCACTAACTTCAACGTTGCCTTACAAATGACGAAAATATAAAAACACTTGAAGCCAGTGATTTGTTGAGGTTTATAGTAGAAAAAGAATTCGTCCAGAGTAAGATAACAGAGACCCCCACTCATCTGACCCCATAATACCTCTACCCCCAGGAAGATCCTCCAAGCATTAGGATAAATCTAGCAAACGGACACTCCTAGATGGTTAGCCAACCATCGGTGTAATTCTGTAAGGGGTAACCTTAAACTAGCCATGAAAACAGCCTCATAAAAACCGACGTCTGAGGTTTGGCCAGAGTAGCACTTCTCTTCCTTGCCCGCCATCCTAATGGGGACATCATCTGGTATTTGGTAACGAGGTCGTAGATTATTGAAAACCCTAGTCGTCATCTTTGAGAGAAAGTCATTCACATACCAAATCTCAGGAAGGATGAACGGCCTATAGTCATCACCCGACGAATAAGGAACTACAGTCTCCTCTCCGTCTACTTCCTCTCCGTCCTCTTCCTCTTCCTCTTCTTCCTCCTCCTCCTCTTCATTCTCCCCCCTTTCTCCATCCTCCTCGTCACACTCATACTCTCCTTCCCCTTCAATCTCTTCATCCAACTCTCCCTCCATCTCATCTTCTAAAAGATGAGCCGAATGGCTCCCTTTCCAAGGAACTCATCTGCTCCTCCATCAAAGGAACACTTCTGACGAATGAACGTCACGTCATTTGGATGGAGGGATGAGATGTGACCGCTTGTTGCTTTACTACCTCTTGACATTCTCTCACCTACAAGCGACGGACAAAAAACTAGGCGGTCACTCAAACTAGAAACTAAACCAAGGGCTAAGGGAAGATGGATACAAAGGATGAATAAAAAAAATGAACAAAAACCTACTTGGAGAAAGACGACAGTTGAAAGGCTATACACGAACAGAACGACCGAAGTAACGGACGGATAGTAGACAACGGACAATTAGTGTTGATGCAGGGGCTCTGAGTAGAATTCTCTAGAAAAATAAAGAAACAGAACTGAAGGGAACAAACATATTTATAGGATGAAAGGACACGGAAAGCGAAGCAACATGACTTTTTATTTCCACCAATCTTAGGGCGCCACGTGTCCCTTAACAAGACTACGAAGATCTTATTGACCCTCATTTATGACATCGGACATCGGGACGAGGAGCATTGAATGAAAAGAATATTCTCTCTACTCCGTGACCCTTCAGCTACCACGGGTCACGGAGTAAGGGGCAGCTAATGAGGGCATTTTCGTCTAAGTAGGAAATAGTTGTTCATCCGTCCTAGATTATCCTCTCTCCATCTAGATTGTCCTCCCTCCACCGTCGCGGTCCCTCGAACCCGTCGTAGTTGTAGAAGGAGACGAATGACAATTCGGAGCCAACGGCCAGATAGGTCCCCATCTTCTGTTTGACATACCGACGGTCGATTGGCCAAGCCGACGGACAAAAGTGGTGGGTCCCATAATCCTTTATGTGATCTACACACATAAATACCCAAAAAGGGAATATCTTGCGCATCACGTCCTAAGACCCTGCAACACATTCATATCTTCCCTATATGGAAAAGACGCCCTAAAATCTCGGAAACCCTAGCCACAGATCTCCTCTACATGGAAAGGTTCCTACGGCTAAGGGATCCTGATATATTACTCCCCACTATATAAGCATCCAATTTTTTCCTCTCCCAGGTACGCAGAAATTCCCTAGTTCTCTCACTATAGAGTTCTCAAAGATTTCTCATTCACTAACTTGATCTTCGGAGAATCCTTGGCCGGTACCACTCCGGTACTCTTTGTTAGATTATTGGTTTCTTGCTCTTTAGGTACCCATTGGAGCGTTTGTGGACTATCAGCTCACTGATGATTTTTGTACATCATCAAATCTCCTAATGTAGGTTGATGACATTCTAATTATTTAGAATGATGTATAGATATAGGCATCAATAGATTTTTTGTTGTCTAGACCAGTTTGATATAAAGTACTTGGGTGAGACTGGTCACATCCTAAGAGTTAAACTTTGGTAAGATTTAGAAATTAGGATGTTGGGTCTATCTCAAACTGCTTAAATAGATTAGATTCTAGCCAAGTATAGCATTTGATACTTCAAGAAAGGATTGCTTCCTTTTAAGTTTGAAGTTCCTTTGTATATGACTATAGTCCTAAGACATATAAAAGAAAGAGCATATGAAGACGGTTCCTTATACCATGTTAATAGGAAGTCTCAATTATGCTATGCTATATACTAGGCCAAGTATCTATTTTGCAGTGGGCATGGTAAGAAAATATCAATTAAAATTCAGGATTACTTAACTTAGTGGGAGTAAAGCATATACTTAAATATCTTAGGAGAATGGGAGATTATATGCTTGTCCACCAAAGTGAGGATTTGATAGTTACTGGTTGCACAAACACTGACTTTTAGTTTGATTATTATTCATGAAGTTTGACTTCAGGATATGTGTTCACTCTATGTGGTGAAGATACACATTAAGCGTAAGTATCATCTCATTAGAAAGATACTAGAGTGTGGGATGTAGTAGTAGAAAAGATAATTTATGTAATAAATCTGGCTGAAACTTCTTTCCAAACCTTGCCTTAGAGTGAATATGATTTACTCTAAAGGGAAATAAGTGTCAGATATATGCAAAATTGACTTTGAGGGCAAGTGGGAGATAGTTAGGGTTTGTTCCCAAAAATCCAATTTATTGGCATGTTATAAATAATTAAATTGTTTGATTATATGAGACTATTTGTAAATTAACTAATTGGACATTATCATAGTCCTTGAGATGCATTGTATGTGATTTAGTTACAGAAGATATAAATCACAAGTTTCTTGTAAACTCAAAATATAGTTCGTAATCAATGATGAAATTGGGCGTTTCATTTACGAAGACTATAACATATCAACTAAGATGGTTTGTCTTGATCATGAAAGTGGGGACTTTTAGTTGATGTGTTGATGTGTCTTAAGTGTGTAAGACACATTGAACTGGACCGCTATGAGATTAATTATTTAATTAACAACTGTCACCTGAATAATAAATCTCATGACTTCTAATTTCATAAACTCTCAATCTTGAGAGGATAGTGAACCCGATTATGAAATGTAGGTTACTTTGATATATTAGAAGTGAGATCTAGTTTAACGGTCAAACCTCAGTATGTTGGGTAACTACATGTAGTATTGAGAAAACACATATTCTCATAATGGAATCCATAATCTCTTTCTATAGAGACACGGAATATCCCCTTGAAATAAGGTTATGGGAAGTGGTTATTTAGGGCCGGCTACTTTAGTAAAGAGTTACTAAAGTTTATATTTAATGAAATTAGATTTCATAAATATGAATAACTAAAATATTAAACTAGGGACTCAAGGAATAAAATAGTTGTTTACAAAGTGACAGTTTAATTATAACTTTGTTCACTATGGATATTTCATGGAGAGGTCAAATGATATTATATTAGAGTCTTGAGATATGATTTATTAATAAGGCCTAGAGTGTAATTATATTTCTATAGTGGTACTTGTTATATAATTAATGGTAACTTTGGGTTTGTCAAGAGTTGACAGATACGTCTGAAGCCCATTGGAGCTAGAGCCTTATTTGTCCCTTTGGTCCCATCCCAAGCTACACACTTAAGCCCAATTGGGTTGGCCTAAAAGGCTAACTCAATTAGATAATTAGTTTTTATTTAATAAGAATTATTAAATAAAGTAATTACCAAGGCAGTTAAAACATACGTATGATTAAAAAGAAGAGAAAATAGTTTTTCTTTGTAGAATCTTTGGAATACACTTTTCCAAAGGAAAAACTAACGTAAATAAGAACTGATTGAGAGACCACTCATCTTGGGCACCATGTGAAATTGGGATGAAGATTGAAGGTATTCTCAAGTCTTGTTTTTGAATTTCACTGCATCAAGATACGCTTTTTGTTCTTTGTTCTAGAATTCAAGGTTATATATTATCTCTCATGAATGAAGTAGATCCTTATATTGCCTCCATTACATGTTTTGTATGAGATGCAAAACTAGTTTTTCCAACAGGTTGCACCTCCAAAAATTGCTAATGCTTCTGAACGAGAGAGTTTTATCAACAATCCCAGAAGCATATTGATTGGGATCCAACATTTTCCTCAAACACACCTCTAGGCTCCAACCACGTTTCTCTTTTACTTCTAGAATAATCACAGACCTCCTTCATCCACCAACTTTAAGTTTAGTCACAACCAATACCAAATATTGTCCAAAGGTATTGGACCATTTTTGAAACGTATATGCGTATCTAGGGGTGTTCGTGGTGCGGTGCTGTGTGGTTTTGGGCTATTTTTAGCACCACACTTTGCAGTGCGGTTTATCTAAAACCATAAATGCACCGCACCTCACCTTATTTTTGCGGTCACATGTGCGGTGTGGTTTAGAGCTTAGCTAAAACCGTAACCGCAACGCATCTCATTTTTACAATCATATGTGCGGTGTGATGTATAAGATGCGGTTTGAATGATTTGAATCTGGTACATTTTTCAAATTTTGGGTTTGTCCTACCCAGCCCAAAAATAATTTTTTCCTATGTTTTACACTATTGAGCTAGTTTTCTTTATTTTGGATCGGCTTTCCTATGATTATCAAACTTTTTTTTTTTTGAAAACTAGGATTATTAAGCTATTAATAATATAAGGCCCTTTTGTAATTGTTAGTGTTGTAAGTCTTGTCTTCCTACTTCCTCCTTCCCCATTCCCTGTCTCATGTTTATATTTTTTTTATTAAAAAAAAAAAAAAAAACTATTAATAATATATTTAATTTTAAAAATAAATAAATATATTAAGATATAGAGAGGGTGCTGTTTGTGCGGTTTTCTTATCATAAAACAGCAAACCGTACTGTACTATGCGGTGCAGTGAATGTTACTTGCAATGCAGTGCAATTATGTCATTTTGTAGATAGTTTTGGTACGATTTTTGTGGTTTGTGCGGTTTGGTGAACACCCCTAGTCGTATCCCCTCAAATGTGAAAAACTGTTTTGGTTTGACTTCAACTACCATTTGCTCAAGATTCCTCATCAACCACTGTGACGCTTTCTTGCCCATAACCACTGATTGCATACGTAAAATAAATAATAAAAATTCCCCCCTTCCTCAACCACAAGTTGGAACAATTTAGATTCAATAAAAATAAAAAACAGGAAAGAAAAAATAAAAAATTTCTGGCTAATTCAAGGTAGCCTGCCTCTATTTTTGGCTAATTCAAGGTAGCCAGCCTCAGAGAGAGAGAGTAAAGGGACCAACCGGATTACTTTAGCGGACACAGTTCTTGCAGGCAGGGGTTGTGTACCCATGATTTACTCAACAGGGTGCGTACACGAAGTGGCCTTGTCTTGAAATTTGTCATAAAAAAAAAATTGTCTACAGATTATACCCCAACCTCTGATGGATGAATTTTCTAGAAGATACTACTACCTCTAGTGTAAGTCATCGAGTCCATAAGGAACATGCTAAGGTAGCAAACCGCTAAATCAACAACTTTTGACAATCAAGAAGCAACTAGGTTTTATTAACAATCCGCCACAAGATTCTGCTATTGAGGCAAGAATCTAACTAAGATGCAATTTCATCCCAATAACAAAACCAAAGAAATAAATTGAACAAAGAAAATTGATCAACTTTAAACTCCTGTAGTAGTAGTCAAACAACAAAAGGGTCACCACAACCCGTGTTCTTGTATAGTATTGCTGCGACCTGAAATAGCTGTTTATGCAGGAATTGAGCTATATTATGCCCACATTGCTGTATATTTAAGACCAAATGACACTTGGTCATGGACTCAGGCTTCTAACATGTGATGGTCCCAAATGTTACAACATTAATAACAAAATAGAATCAAAAATTACAAAAATCCCCATATAATTAAATAATAACTGTACCAATCATCTGTCAACCACTGGTTGGGGCAGGAACAAGGCTTTCCACCATCAAGTCCACAATGCTGTCCCCATCGTTCCTGTTCAATTAGCGGTAACTTGTATTCTTGTTTAAAGGGATGTGTTTTTTTCTTGTTCAACCAGTGGTGCCTGTTTTCTGTTCAACTGGCAGGGTCTTATGTTCCTGTTCAACTGGCTGTGCAGGCTGCACAGGTTCAACTGGTATGCATGGTCTCCAAATAGTTTCCTTGCCCACATCCATGAGTGCAATGCCCTTCAAAGTTAAAGCAGCCCTGATCTGATCACTCTTTAAGAAATCCTTATTTTCCCTTGCTAGTTTTCTTTCTTCAATCTGATTCAACACATAACTTTCCTCCAACCCTGCTCTTTTCAAAGCCTTGTCTTTTAATTGCAGCAAAACCTGCCCAATGGAAAGTAACTTCTTAATGATACATTCCATACAACAGAATATTCATCATTAAATTATTTTAACATAGGCTAGAAACCAAATCACCTCCAAGTAAGTGGAAGAGGAAAGCAATCCCAGAATATTTAGAACTGCTTTAACTTCTTTCTCTAATTCAATAAGAGACTGAACCACTGACAATTGTTGTTTCTGTTGTTTCTTCTAAAAAATATCAAAAAGATAACCAGTCATTTCACACAGACGCACAACATACACACAAGGAGAGACAGCAGAGGGAGAGAGCACATCATAGACCTCTTGGAATGGGTTCCAAATATGTACCTTGAGTATGTTCAAAGAACTATTTATGAACTTCAAGGCTTCTTGAAAAGCACAAGTCAATATCTGTGCAGTGTTCAAGTCATCTGACATTTTACTCTGGAACTCACTACGTAGCTTACTTATGCACTCTTGGGCAGCAGGAGTAACCCGAGCTGTTTTGCTTTTCCGTTCTGGCCCCTCCTTGAGACTTTCTTGTTGAAATGGGGATAAAGCATCTTCACAGTCTTGCAATGTCTAACAATCACAAGATAGTAGGTCATGATTTTTCTGAAGATTAAAACACAAACCCATTCATGTGTGTGTACATGCCTGTGTGCATCTTACTGTGTAGTCAATGTATTAAAGCAGATTAGATATTCTTGCAGAATATCAACTTAGAAAAACATGGCATCAGGCTTAGTTAACATAAACTGCCACAAAATTCTAACCAATACAAAACATTCCAAACAGATTAGTATTTAGTTCTATTCTTGTCATTAACCAGAAACTATTAATTCTATGTTCTTTTCTTTTACCTGTAAGTAGTCCTACACTCTTTTCGTTAGTCTTTTAAATAGTAATCTTATAATTTTCACTCAATGAACCAAACTATATTGGCAAAAAATCCATATTTGACAGCTTAAGTCATCGTTTCCTGTGAAATAGTACCAAACAGAAGTTTTCCACAGAGAGAGAGAGAGAGAGAAGAAAAAAAAAAGGACAAAATTATTAATTAAACCATCTGGCCAGAATGGTTGTAGCAGTTCATCAAGCAGTTGGGAAAACTATTACTGATCTATCAATGGTACAAGGGAGAATATATTGGCTCAAATCCACTCCAGTTAACAATCCAAGCTACAGAAACACGTGCGCATTCACATGTATGCCCACATGAACAATCCTAAATGGATAAAGAAATTAATAGAAAACAATCCAATGCGGGTAGGTGCATGAGGACAATGGTGGCAGACTTCCCAATGAAATTAATTGGAATTTAAAATAGCATTAAACCTGATATATGTAATAAACAGCATCTGATGCACTTTCCAGCTGCAATACTGTGTAATTGAGAGGAGATCGATAGTGTGCACTTAACAAGAAAAGTCTCAAAGCCAGTGGATGGTACCGTTCAGTAATCTACAAGAATATAATAAGGGTATTTTAAACACAAATACTAACAAGACTGAAAACATCAAAAGGTTGTTAGAAGTATTAACCAAATGTTAAGCCTTGCTTTACCTGACGAATTGTAAAAAAATTACCCAAGGACTTGGACATTTTCTCATTGTTATTAGTGACATGCCCATTATGCATCCAGTAACTAACACGGCTCTCTTGGCAAGCAGCACAGCTCTGGGCAATCTCATTTTCATGATGTGGAAAGATCAAATCAATTCCACCACCATGAATATCAAAATTGTAGGATAGGTAATGAGCACTCATTGCACTGCACTCTATGTGCCACCCTGGTCTTCCAGGACCCCATGGGCTGTCCCAACTTGGCTCATCAGGCTTTGCAGCCTGTAATCATTAGAAAATGTCAGATATCAAATGATATAGCAAAAGACTATAAGGTCACTTGCAAGGGATTTCACACCTTCCACAATGCAAAGTCAGCAGGATTACGCTTTCTTGTGTCAACAGCAACTCGTTCACCAGCCCTGTTGTTTTCCAGTTTTTGCCCTGATAACTGGCCATAATTTGGGGATTTATCAACAGAAAAGTACACATCCCCATCAACAGCGTATGCAGAGTCATTGCTGATGATCTACATAATATGAAAACCATTGGTTAACAAAAAATAGAATTAAAAAAATTCCTCATTGTGCAGGAGCAAAGGGGAATTTCCATTTTCTATCATGGTCATGCTTGTTTCTTTCCATAATATTCCAACAAAAATAAATTAATTCAATTACAGGAAGGCATAACTCTGTGTGAAAAAGCCAGATGCAACTAGATATCTGGGTCAGGACCAGATAGTTGGGACCAGGAGGGGAAGGGGGAAAGAATGCATCAGAAATAAACTAAAATGTATATTTCACAGCTCATACAGACAAAATTCCAATGTCTCATATTTAGTCCTTAGAAAAATATTTTGACAACTTTTTATGCAAGCCAAGTACAGCCATTTTTCACTATCTCAACACCTCTCAACAAAATAAGTCCAGCTCAATATCACCTGAAAATATCACAAAATTTTAAATTGCTTTTCTGTTTCTTTGTTGTTTTTATTTGAAAAAGATATGAAATTGTAATGTTGATATTCAGAAAGGGCTATAGGTGACACACTGCACCAGATCCTCACCTCAACTATGTACCGTCTATCCAATGTAGTTTAACATAAATGACCTCATTAATCCAGAAAAAAGGGGAAGAGCGTAGCCAGTTTTATTGGAATAATAAAGGAGAATAAGTGGCAAAATTTTATTTTGAAATCAGTGTCAGGCATTTGATATCAAAGTACATCTGAATAAGGCATGTCCCTGATATTATCATATAGATATACAGCACTTTCAAAGTTTGACAAACATTGGGTGCGTTGGGTGCCCAAAATGAATAATAAAAAAAAATGGGCAGACCATTAAGAAGGAATTCCTATTGTATTATGCTCCCCTAAAAAGCCAATATCCAATATATTTTCACAATAACCGCTATAATTTCCAGAAATGTCCAAATCTTTGTGTGTGTGTGTGTGTGTGTGTGTGTGTGTGTCTGTGAGAGAACGAGAGAGAGAGAGATCAGAATTTCCCAACATTTTTTCAGATAATATGAGAACCATAGCAAGTAATGAACCTGAGTTATCATATCCTTTATCTGCTCCATATGCTCAGAAACACGTGGCTGATGGGTAGGAGTGAGGCACTGAAGATCAGCCATGTCTACAAGATATTCTTGGCAAAAACGGTTACTTAAATTTAATGGTTCCTCCCCAAGCTCATTCGCCCTGCGAATTATCTGCAAAAATCCAGATATTAGTCGTATCTATCCAAGAATTAAGCAACCCAAGAATAAACAAGTAACCAAGGTATCATCAATATTTGTTTTAACAACAGTTAAAAAGGAATTATAGAAAATGGGGAAACTCCTTTAGAGATGCTCAGGATAAAATTTTTTGTGTCCAAGTACTCCCAACCATCAGTGAAAATATTTTTGGTAAAATTTCAGTAAGTCACAATGAAGATAAATTGATTAGATCACAAGTTTCATTCTAACATAAGTCTCCAACAGCAAGTTTTTAACCAATTTGAAGCAAAGAATCAATAGAAGGCCTCAATATTATGTCAATAACTTTACTCAATGAGGGTTCAGTTGAATTTTGCACTTACCATGTCAGTAGCTTAACCAAAATTTTCAATGTAGAAGAATCATTAAAGTGAGGAGTAGGCTTCTTATAGAACCCATGATCTCACCATCCACCTTGCTTTTACAATGCAAGGTGCCATTTGAGCTATAGCTCATTAGCATTTCTTCCCACTCATTTTGCAGGAAGTTTCAATTTCTAAATTTATTACAAGTGCTTTCAGTTTTTCTTAAATGTAGTTTATTTTTTCAAATAAAAAGAAAATAGCTTTTTTACTGGTAAGTTACACACACCCAGAGAGTCTAAAACCCACGACCTCACACTTGATCCATTACTATTTGCAGAGGAAGTACCAATTGAGCTATAGCTCATTGGAAAATTTTTTTAAAAAAAAATTCTTTTATCCTATGTTTACATTTGATGCTTTTTAAGGTTTCATGAATTCATTTGGTTTTCAGTACAAAAAATGAATCCTTTAAAACAAAAGATTTAGATGTGCTATAAAACAGCTAAATATTCTGCTCAACCAGCCATCTTTTATAAGAATAATACTTTCACAAGGATCGCTTAAAGAAGGAAGTAGTCTCCAATTCTAGGAAATCAACTAGGAAAGCAAGAGATTTGACTGTCCTCTATAAATTTTAACTCTTCTTCTTAATGATTGTTTTTGACCATATATTGGCTGAGACAGTTTCTTTAAACTGGTCCTGCCATGGCACCTAGATCCTACAGATGCAAGGAATAAAATATCCTGTCCTTTGTTATATTTCTCTTAAATAAAAGTATTTAAAGGTTTTTGAACTAGATCTCTAGAAATCACAGGAAGCAGAATAAATGAATGCATCCCGGTTAAGTTCCCACATGTTATCAAGTAAAAGTGGCTGTTCTTTACAAAATTGAATTTCCATTATAATTGATGGATTGGAGTAAAAAAAAAAAGAAATCAGCTTTACATCTTCTATTGCTTCAAACACCTTAATACAACAATCTAAATATAAGAAATTCCACAAATCTATAACAAAAGTTATATACTATGAGGAAAAGAGACACAAGCACAAACACATGTATGAATGCTAATGTATAAGAATGCATTCATGGTAGTAATCCACTACAATAAGATATCACAGATAAAGTGGTAAATCCAGAGATCCCAATACTTATGATTCTCACCTTGTCATCAACATCAGTGAAATTCCGCACATAAGTAACTTCATATCCCAAGTATTGTAGGTATCTGTAGAGTTCAGATTCATATTAATTCTCAAGCCTATATGCCTAATTCCAGTAGAGGAAACACAGAACATTGTCAACACACTAGCTTCTTTACAGATCTAATTAACTGAACCTTCTAAATGATAATTGTATCAGTATTCAGAAAAGGCAACAGCTAAAAAAGGGGGACAAGCAGTACAATGTGAAAGCATTAAGGTTAACCTCAGTTTCAGCTTGAAATGAGCTCATTGTGGTCAGATCATTCATCCTAAATCAATGATGATTTTAAGTTCCACTAGTCCTACCCTAGCAATACCCACAAATTGGGTTTACCAAGTATGATAAAGGTTAATAAATAAATAAAGAATCATGTCAACAGGTGCCCTTAGGGAAATTGTTAATAAACCATTTTAAAAAAATTTTACACCACTTTTTTGGGAAATAAAAAAAGTCATAAAAAAAATTAATTGTTTTTTTCTTTTCCCATAAAAAATTTCTAAAAATATTTCATAAGCTAATGCCCTTAGGGCATCCATTAGCTTTTCCCATAAGTAAGTAACCAAAAAAAAGGGTCAAAAAGTGTTGTATATACAGAAACCCTGTGGTTAAGGGGTAAAAACAGCCCCAGGTCAAGGGTTCAAGCAGGGGGCTGAACCATGGGGTCATGTATCTGTGGTTTACTCCCAAATGGTGGGTCCAAAGGGCCTTGCCTTGGTGAGGTTCCATGTCATATATATATATATATATATATATATATATATAAAATAAAATAAAAGAAAGGTCTTTTAGGCCAAAGAATTCATGTTTTAAAGCCTTCCAGCTAAAACCAAACACACAAAGCTTTGCCAGATTGCAAAGCAGCAACTAGCAACCAATTCATCTAAGGGAAAAGTTAACAGATGCCTTAAGGGCATTGGTTTAAGAAATATTTTTTAAAATTTTTTATATGAAAAAAAAAAAGAGTGATTAATTTTTTTTTTATATTTTCCATAAAAGTTGTATCAAAACATTTCTAAAATGGTCCATTAGCAAATGTCCTAAAGGCACCACTTAACCGAAACCTTCATCCAATACCGTAAAACTCACTTCTCATTTCCCTTCAAACCAAACCAATCCAAATTTGAGTCTTTACCATATTCACAATCTTCCATGCAATATCTAACCCCAAAAATTACAAATTTTCACTAACAAAATAAGCTCCATACACAATGTGCTTCAAAAATTGTCACCGTTACACACTAAAATAGCAAAAATTTGTTGGATCAGTAACTAAGATTATCAACGAAACTTATATTTGTAGGCAATTAACTTATAATCCTTATCCGAATTAGCAAATTGTACAGAAAAAATATTAGATGAAATCAAAAGTGAGAGAAATAAAACCTGTAGAGGACGTCGAAAGTGACGGCGGCGCGTGCGTGGCCAATGTGGCTGAGATCGTAGGCAGTGACGCCGCACACGTACATGCCCACGCGCCCCGGCACGTGCGTATTGAAGATCTCCTTCTGCTGTGTCATCGAGTTGTAAACCTTAAATCCCTCTTTCTCCGCCATAGCTCTATCTCTCTTTCTCTCTTTGTCTCTGTGTGTGTGTCTGCAGCGTAATTCAATCAAACCCTAACCCTAATATACAATTGGAGAAGATTCTTCATTCTTTTCTTCAATGTATCGTAACGAATGTGGGGATAGATTGCGTGCTTCGCACATTGAATTGTATCTAAATCAGCGGCTGAGGTGTCAACAGCGCTTGAATTGAATGACTTTGTAACTATTCCCAATTTTCTCTTTTTTCTTCCAGTTATGAAAATTTTATTTTATAAATATTACTTTTACCATCTCTTTACAACAAAACTTAAACGAATTAGTTAAAAGGAAATGCTAGTAGTAGGTACAAATTATAAATTTATTGTAAAAAAAGTGTGTACCTCACATTACTATTAAATATTTTTATGAATTAATAAATTCGTAAATATAAAGAGGTGTTTGGTACATGTGTTTGAAAATATGTGTGAAAATATGTGTGGGTGAAAAAATATATGAAAATGCATGTAACATTATTTAAAAATTGAAAACATATATTTAAACAAGTCTACCAAACAGCCCCTAAGTTAGTTAAATAAACTAATTGTCGATTACTTTTTTTTTTTTTTTTTTGGTTTAAATTGTGCTAAAATTGTATATATATAAAAGTGGAATAAATTGTGCTTATACTTTAAAAAAAATTTAAAATGTATATAGATAAAATAAACCAAAAGATAAACAAAGAAACGTTGTTGTTGTTTTTTTTTTTTTTTTTTTTTTTTTTTTAAACAAAGAATTTGGTGGTAAACACTAAACAGTGAAATTAGTGAATAGCTTTCGAATGAGCATCTTATGATACCTATCTAGTAAAAAAGTTATTATGGTTTCTAAAAGTCTTTTATTATTATTATTATTATTATTATTATTATTATTGTAGGTGTGATAGGCTCAGGAATACAAATCTATGCATATACTGGGCCAAGAGTCCAATCCGAGGACATTAAGTAGTCCGAGGACAGATAAACGTGTTATAAAAGTCAGCACCAATAAATAAAGGAAGGGATCAAGGCACAATGTTCCAATGGGGTGATCCGAGGAGGAGTGCTTCCTCAGCCGAGCAAAGCCAAGGTCAAAAGGTGTGACCTAACATCAAGAGAAACGTTCCAAACAACTCCACTGTTGAGGATAAGTATTAGGAAGGAACAGAATAGAAGGAGGCTGAGAAATATTTAAGAGAAAGCTGCTACCACCACATTAAATACATTGCAGCTAACTTTTTGGCTGCATTTATGTGGAGAAGACCCCTGAACAGTACTACCTTGCCTACACCAACTTACAGAGAGCCAGAGAAGGTGTCCGATGAGACAAGTACTCAAGTAGTGGCCTAGACGATTAACAAATGAAGGACTAAGATCATCTAAAGGGAGCTATATAATGGAAGAGACCCTCTCAAGAGGAAGGGATCGAGAAATTAAGGGAGAAATATTGTAACAATCAATAGTGAAACTTGTAATCACACTTGAGTATCAATATATAAGAACCGATCTCCTCAGATTGTGCCGATGACGATTTTCTTTAGATTAACACAGTCTATCTTCATTTTCTTGTCATCTAGATCCACTTTACTTGTTGTTTGACTCATTAAAGCCCAATTTTCCAACCCACTCTCTACAAATTCATTGTATTGAGCTGTTTAGGCCTAGGTTCATCCACCCTTTGGGCTTAGGACCCGAATTGTGTCCTTACAATTGGCACCGTCTGTGGGGAATTTTGGCGTTCTAGTGAATTCAATGTTCAAGTATGGTAGGCTCAGGTCTGAATCGGGAGGAATCTATGGGATCCCAACGTCAAGATCATTTTGTTAATCTTGAGCGGAGAAGGGATCAGGAGGTCAGTGTGCATACCACACATACTAGTAGGAGCCAATCTTAAGGTGGGAGCCACTTTTCTCATAAGGAGAATACCAGAGCCATACAACTAGAGATTGATCATCTAAAAAGGAAGTTGCACCGTGAACAGCGAAGGCGAACTCCCTCCATTTCTGACTTCTCTTTTGATGATGAGGAGGATGGTAGTTATAGACCTAAATCAAGGACTTCTCCTAGTAAGTCTTTCTCGTATGATAAGGACTTCCACCATGAGTGTAGAAGCAAAAACTCATCTTCCAAAGGCTTGGGAAATGATGCGATGAGCAGAGCGTTTAACCAAATTTCTAGGTCACCTTTTACTTGCAGAATTGAGGAAGGGAGACTTCCTCGGCGGTTCACTCAGCCAACGTTCATCATGTACAATGGTCGAACAAACCCTGTGGAGCATGTGAGCCACTTCAACTAGAGGATGGCTATGCACTCCAAGAACAAAGCCTTGATGTGCAAGGTGTTTCCTTCCAGTTTAGGGCCTGTGGCCATGAGGTGGTTTGATAGCTTGGGAGCAAGCTCCATCGATTCCTTTAAGGAACTCACTCAGGCATTTGGATCTCACTTTATTACATATAGTAGCGTTCCTCGGCCTTTAGATTTCCTATCCCTACTGTCTATGGCCATGCGAGAAGGGGAGACCCTGAAAACGTACTCAGACAGATACTAGGAGATGTTCAACGAAATAAATGGTGACTTTGACGATGTGGCCATCATGACTTTCAAGGTTGGCTTACCTGCCGAGCATGGTTTGAGGAAGTCTTTGACTGGGAAACTTGCTACCAGTGTACACTAGCTTATGGATTGAATTGATAAATACAAAAGGGTCGAGGAAGACCAACAACAAGGGAAGGGAAAGGCTAAGGTTGTCCCTCAGAAGAAGAGGGACTTCAAGTTGGACTGATACAACAATAATAGACCTCGAAGGGATTTTGCTGGGCAATCTGGGCCTACAGCTCCTTAGATGGTTAACACGGTGTTCCGAGAACCAGTACATCAAGTCTTGGAGAAGATTAAGAATGAGTCATACTTTAAATGGCCAAACAAGATAGGAGGAGACCCCATGAGGCACAACCAAAGTCTTTATTGCTAGTACCACCAGGAACAAGGATATACCATCGAGGACTGTAGAACTTTGTGGAATCACCTAGAGCAACTGGTTAGAGATGGAAGGTTAAAACAGTTTTTGTATCGGCCCAATGGGCAAGGAGACCAAGTCGGGTCAGGGGCTCAAGGGAATGCTTCTTCAAGGCCCCTTTGGGCACCATCAATGTCATCTTCGTGACCTCGGGGAGAACTAACTCTCACCCCTCCAGGGTGATGTCTGTAGCCCAGCTACCTTCTGAGGACTCAAGACCTGTGCTGAAGAGGGCTAGAGTGGAAAATCGACCAGCGATGAGTTTCTCTGAGGAGGACAAGGTGGGAACTATACAACCGCATGATAATGCCCTGGTGGTCACCCTTAAGATATGGGGGTATGATGTTAAGAGGGTGATGATGGATCAAGGTAATGGAGCAGAGATTATGTATCCTGATTTATACAACAGGCTGGGCTTGAAACCTGAGACAGCTTATGATTTACCTCTGGTAAGCTTCGACGGGAAAGTTTTTATTCCTAAGGGCCAAATTCGACTGCCCATACAAGCAAGATCAGAAGTGGTGGAGGTGAATTTCATTGTAGTGGATGTCTATTCTCCCTATACGGCCATTGTGGCAAGACCTTAGTTTCATGCCCTAGGAGCTGTTTCCTCCACTTTGCATTTGAAGGTAAAATGTCTGTTTGGGGACCGGATTGAGGAGCTGGTTGGGAGCCAATCCGTGGCAAGGCAGTGCTTGATTGCTACAATAACGTATCAGGTAGGAGTGGAGTCCTCGGCCTTTACTAAGAGGAGCTTATAGCAATTAAAGACTCCGGTGTTACCCATGGAAGAGACAGCCAAGGGGGAAAAGTGTGAGAATTTAGAGAAGATTGCGGTAGATGGTGATCCAGAGAAGTTTTTTCAGGTTGGAGCTCGACTGCCTCCTCAGGAGAAGGAAGAGCTGATCATGTTTCTAAAGAGGAATATTGATGTGTTTGCATGGACTGCTTATGAAGCTCCCGGGGTGGACCCGATCCTCATTTTCCATCATCTAAATGTCAACCCAGCTGTCCTCCCTAAGAAGCAACCACCTTGGCGCTCATCTAAAGAGCATTCTGACGTTGTCAAGGAGGAAGTAAACAAGCTTAAGTAGACTGGGGCTATTAAGGAAGTGTTCTACCCTGAATGGTTGGCCAATACGGTGGTAGTGAAATAGAAGAATGGGAAGTGGCGGATATGTGTAGACTTCACAAATTTGAACAAAGCTTGCCCCAAGGATCCTTTCCCTATGCCTCGAATAGACCAGTTGGTGGATGCCATTGTAGGCCATCCTCGGATGAGTTTCCTAGACACCTTCAAAGGTACCATCAGATACCTTTAGCCTTGAACGATAAAAAAAGGACAACTTTTGTTACTTCTATTGGGAATTACCACTACAAGTTGATGCCCTTTGATTTAAAAAATGCGGGATCTACCTATCAGAGGATGATGACTAGGATGTTTGAGCCATAGCTAGGAAAAAACATTGAGGTTTACATAGATGATATGGTGGTAAAGAGTAAGTTAAAGTTTGAGCATGTTAACGACCTCGGCAATATCTTTGAGATATTAAGAAAGTATAAGCTGCACCTTAATGTTTCTAAGTGTTCTTTTGGTGTTGGTTCAAGAAAGTTCTTGGGGTACATGGTCACTCACCGCGGAATTGAAGTAAATCTTGACCAAATTAAAGCGATTAACAGTTTGCAACCACCTCGGAATCCCAAAGAGGTCCAGAAGTTGACAGGGATGACTACTGCCCTAAATCGGTTTATTTCTCAGTCAGTAGACAGGTGTAGGCCTTTCTTCCAATTGTTGAACAAGTGGAAAGGGTTTGAGTGGACCTAAGAGTGTGTCCTGACCTTCCAGCAGCTGAAGGAATACCTATCTCGGCCACCCATTATGTCCAAGCTTGCGGTGGATGAGGTTTTGTTTGCTTACATTGCTATGGCTTCCCACGCGGAGAGCCTGGTGCTTGTACGGGTTGATAGTGGTGTATAGAGACCAGTTTATTATGTGAGAAAATCACTACACGAGGTCGAGGTCCGTTACTTACCATTGGAAAAGGCTATTTTGGCAGTGGTGCATGCTACGTGTAAACTTCCCCACTACTTCCAACCACACACAATTGTTGTCCTAACCCAGCTTTCTCTAAGATCTCTACTTCGGAATGCTGATTACACAGGGAGGATTGCCAAGTGGGGTACAATCCTAGGGGCTTTTGATATCAAATACATGCCCTGCACCTCTGTCAAGGGTCAGGTCCTCACTGATCTGGTGGCTGAATTTGCTGAAACCCCATTTGAAGAAAAAGTTGAGAAAGAGAATATGGATGGAAAATCAGTTTGCATGGTCTCCCTGCAAGAGCCTTTACCCTAGATAGTACATGTTGATGGTGCAACGAATCAAAGAGGATTTAGAGTGGGGCTAGTTATAATTTCTTCTAAGAAGATTATTATTGAAAAATCCTTAAGGTTGGGCTTCTCGGCCACCAATAATAAGGCCAAGTATGAGGCTCTATTGGTAGGAATGACTATGGTTCAAAAAATGGGAGGAAAAGCGGTGGAGATCTTCTTGGATTCAAGGTTAGTGGTGGGTCAAGTAAAAGGGGAGTTAGAGGCCAGGGATGCGAGAATGTAAGATTATTTAAGTCAGGTCAAGTGTTTACAGTCGGGGTTTGAATCTTTCAACTTGCAGCACATCCCTAGAAGTGGAAACACCCATGCTGATTCTCTGACCACTCTTGCAACCTCCTTAGCGCAAAGCTTGCCTTGGGTTATCCTCATTGAAGACTTGTGTAAGCCTGTTGAGATGGAGAGTAAGGTGGTCCATATCCGTCAAATTAGGGTGAGACCTAGCTGGATGGACCTCATAGTATCGTTCCTCAAGGAGGATATCTTACCCAAGGAGAAATCAGAGGCTGACAAGGTGCGGGGAAAGGCTCCTCGGTTTTGGCTGTCCGAGGACCAAAAGTTATACAAGCGCTTATTTTCTGGACCATATTTGCTGTGCATACACCCTGAAGTAGTTGAATTGCTCCTAGAAGAATTACATAAAAGAATTTGTGGAAGCCACACAAGAGGCTAGATCTTTGTCTCACAGGGCCCTTACTCAGGGGTATTGGTGGCCAAATATGCAGAGGGAGGCACAAGAGTAAGTGAAGAAATGTAACCAATGCCAAAGATTTGTCCCAAACATTCACCAACCAGGAGGTGTCCTTAATTCCTTGTTCAGCCCTTGGCCTTTTGCTCAATGGGGCTTGGATATTGTAAGGCCTTTCCCTAAGGTAGTAGGGAATAGGAGATGGTTGCTGGTCGGCACAGATTACTTTACCAAATGGGTTGAAGCTAAACCACTAGCAAACATCAGGAATATGGATGCCAAGAGATTTATTTGGAAAAACATTGTCACTCGATTTGGAATCCTTTGTACACTCATCTCGGACAATGGTCTTTAGTTTGATAGTAAGGCCTTCAGGAGGTATTGCTATGACCTAGGCATAATAAATAAATATTCCACCCTAGCATATCCACAGGACAATGGACAGGCAGAAACTGTTAATAAGGTTATAGTGAGTAGGCTCAAAAAGAGGCTCGATGATGCAAAGGGAAAATGGGTGGAAGAGTTGTCACACATTCTTTGGACGTATCGTACTACACCTCGAAGGTCCACTAGAGAGACACCTTTTTCAATGACTTATGAAGCTGAGACTGTTATTCCTTTGGAGACTGGATTCCTAACATTGAAAACGAGTTCTTTCATTCCGAGCAACAATGATGAGCTGTTAGGAAATAGCTTAGATTTAATTGAAGAGCGAAGAGAAAATGCCATGGTCTAACCGGCGTATTATCAGCATAAACTCAAGCAAGGGTATGATGTCAACATAAAGTGTTAGGTTCTAAAAGTTTAGAACAATTGGCAAATCGTGAACACAAACTTGTCTAGATATAGATCTTAGAGTCTATAGGTATTATTAGACAATGCTCAAGGTGATTCAAGTCAAGATTCAAGAACATATAAGCTGCAGGAAGAAGATTTCATAATCTGTCTGGTTCGATCAATCGAAAGACAGGCTTGATCAATCGAAAGTCGTATCTGTAGAATTTTAATTAAACCCAAACAGCAATTCAAGCCTATTAAGGATTAGGGTTTCAGATCTACTTCTCCTAGTATATAAAGGAAACCCTAAGCACGTTTTTATGGGGCTTTTTAGAGAGAAAAGAGTGTGCCTCTTTTGTATTTAGGGTTTTGTTCCTAAAAAGCTCTCTCATATCTTCTACCAGTGTTATTACTTGAAGAATCTCAAGATCCGGTATTGTAGAAGTTGCTGCCTTCTCTAGTCATCAAAGGTGTTGATGATCTAAACCTTCAAGGGTGGTCTTGGAGTCACAAACAGGAGAGTTTGTGTTGCTAAACCTTTGAATGAGATCTCAAAGTCACAAACATGGGTGTTTGTGTTTTGCAAAGGCCAAAGAAAGAAGGAGTCTGTGGTCTCGGAGCTTGCACGTGGTCGTGTTAGTAAGTTTCTACTGGTGGGTAGCAATAGGATGTTAGTGGTCTAAGTTGCTATTGTAAAACTTCAATTCTTTCTAGTGGATTTGTTTTTTACCTTAAGGATAGCTAGGTTAAATTCTCCCCAGGTTTTTTACCGGTTTGGTTTTCCTGGGTTATCATATCGTTGTGTTTTTTATTTTCCGCTACTATACATTGATATGATATATTTGTGTTAACCTAGATTTGTTAATTTGACTAAGTAATCACTTGGCTAATTACCTAGGTTAATCTGATTGTGGTTTTAAGGGGTCTAAAAACGTACATAAAGCTAAGGCCCTTAGCGCCTGGAGACCTAGTATTAAGAAAGGTTTTGGGTACTACCAAGAACCCAGCTTGGAGAAAGTTAGGGCGTAACTAGGAAGGGCCATATCGCATCACCTCAGTGGCTGGAATAGATGCATATTATCTTGAAGATCTAGATGAAAATGTTGTACCACGCCCTTGGAATGTAAATAACCTAAGAATGTATTATTAATGATGAAAGTTTTCTTTACCCTATTTTTGTTTATTACATTATGCGTCATGCATTCTACTATTTGTGTGAATATCAAACAAAACCTTTGTCATGCCTGGTTCATCGAACCACATACCTTAGGTAAATTGATATATTGAGTTACTTTTCTAAGTATTAAACAAAATCTTAGTTATGCCTGGCTCCCCGGACCACATACTTTGGGTAAATTAATACTTCACACCATTTTTCTAAGTATCAAACAGAACGTTGGTCATGCTTGGCTCCTCGAACCACATACCTTGAGTAAATTGATATATTGAGTTACTTTTCTAAGTATTAAACAGAATCTTAGTTATGCCTGGCTCCCCAGACCACATACTTTGGGTAAATTAATACTTCACACCATTTTTTTAAGTATCAAGCAGAATCTCGGTCATGCCTAGCTCCTCGAACCACATACCTTGGGTAAATTGATATATTAAGTTACTTTTCTAGGAATTAAACAGAACATTGGTCATGCCTGGCTTATTGTTGAGATCATATGAGGTGTGATAACTATGCTACCACTTTGGCAAATAAATGAATGGGGTTGTATCTCATTGTCACGATCACTAAATGTTAAATAAGATAGAAACTATATCAACACTTGTATGAGAATCACAAGAAGAAAGAAAAAGTTCATAACTTTCATTAATTAACGCCTTTGAAAAAGTTAGATTGGTTACAAAAGGGTAAGGGGCTGTATCTCATTGTCACGATCACTAAATGTTAAATAAGATAGAAACTATATCAACACTTGTATGAGAATCACAAGAAGAAAGAAAAAGTTCATAACTTTCATTAATTAACGCCTTTGAAAAAGTTAGATTGGTTACAAAAGGGTAACTTAATTACAAGCCTCAAAGACAAAAACAACAATTAAAAAGAAAACAAAGGGCTACTCTAAACTACTTCTTTTTTATTCCAATTTTCTCTTTTGGTGGACCCTTGGTAGATTGGGAGAGTGCTGCCTCTGAAGATCCTAAATCTTTGCTCTTGAGATCACCCTTGGCAGGCAATGGGAGAGTTGCTAGAACTATCTCCATCGTAGAGGGCACCTCTTTCTCTTTAGGTGGATCTTGAGGAGCAGCAGGGGGCTTGGTGGCATCAAGGGCCACTCCCTTGTTAGCATTAGCTTATTTTCAGCAACCCCCTACTGCTGAGCCACCTCGGAAGGGTTTTCAGAGGAGGTTAGGGCCTTGGCTGGACTGGCCTTACCCACTTCTACCACCTTGGGGGAGGCATCAGTCCTAGAGCTGGCCGGGCCAGATGCTTGGATGGCAAGAGGGTAGTATACACTCTCTGCCTTCCTAAGTACTGAAGAAGCCTCAACCCCAACTTGTTTGAGAGCCTCATTCCATACTTGGAGGTAGTGGTTCCTACATACCCCTGAGACCTCAGCCTTGAGGGCTTCCTCGGTCTTTGCCACTCCTACATCATACCCCTCCTACTCAGCCTAATCCTTGGCCTTCTCTACTTGGTCCCTTGCCTTTTCGACCTCCTCTAGTTTCTTCTTAAAGGCGATGATCTGTCCTTTAGAGGCGGCCAGCTGATCCTCGACCTGGCGAAGGAGCACCCATTGGCCTTCAGCTTGCCTCTCAACACTGTCCAAGGCGGCCTCAGCGCTCTTTTTGTCCCTTTCTACCTCGGCCATTTTATTCTTCATCTCGTTTATTCTTTTTTCGGCCACATTGAAGGCCTCCACGATGACATTGCGCCTTCCTTCTTCTTTTTTCATCTGCCGGTGGCAGAAATTTATTATCTCCTCTACTTGGAATGACGCTTGAATGGCCTGTCGAAAGGAAAGAAACATGGATTATTAAAAAAAAAAAAAAAAAAAAAGAATAAAAGAAAGAGAGGGAAACAGTAAAGGGAAGAAAATGGAGGAAAGTTGCAGCATTTAAAAAAAAAAAAAAAGGGAAAGGGGCTAAGTGAAGGGCTTACCATAGTGAGGTACCTCTTCAAACTGAGGAAGAACTCATACCTCCTCATGGACCGGAGATCAGCCATGTCTTTAGGGAGCAGTAGAGCCTGCTCTACTACGTTAGCCATATAGCCGGCCTTCCCTTGCTGGAAGTCCCTGATAGAGGCATTGGCTAGCAGAGGAGCTCCATCTAGCATTGGAGTCGGGATCTAGGATGGAGGTCCGACTTAAGAATCACTCGTCCTGTCATCTCCTATTTGCCCCACTTTGGTTTGTTTGGCCCCTTGTGGGGGCTCAGCCTCCTGAAGGGGTGGGTTTTTCCTCCTTCCACCACCTCCTTACCCTTTTGCTCCCCCTTCCTTTTGTGGTCTATGAGAGCAAATTAGAGGGGTTAGATAGGTGGAAGGGTAGGAAGCCTGGTCTAGGTAGCCTTCCCAGGCGCTTTTCCCCCTAGTTGGGACTCTAGCAGCTTTTGGAGGGTCGACCTTGGCTTACGCTATATCCCCATGTCTTCTGGTAGGGGGGAGTCTCCTTGGGCCTGGCTTGTTTGCACGGGAAGGGGGTGGCCGAGGTCACCAAATGGATTTCAGGGGGTAAAGGCTTGGTTGGAGATTTCAAAGTCGTCTTCAGAGTCAGAGACTTCAACGATCCTTTCCTCTCCCTTAGTTGAAGGTTGGGATGAGGTTGCCTCATCTTCGACAGTGCGTTGGAAAGGCAGTGCTATCTTTGGTATGCCTTTGGGGATAGGATTGGTGGTGAGAGTGCCTTCTGGGATAGGACCGGTGGTGAGAAAGCCCGGAGCAGCAACACTGATCTGATGTAGTCGAGGGTCCTTTGCTTTGATGACGCATTTCGGTGCCTGGTAGCTTTTGGAGATGGGTGTGTAGCTGTGGATTAAATGTGCTACTTTGAGCTGATTGTCACTATGGACAAACACCTCGGACTTTAAGATTTTGTTTAGATTTGGTTGATTGACAAGGTTGAAGTTGGGTGCAGCAACGTTCTTATTTGTAAAACCATTGGGAAAAACAGAAAAACATCGTTAGCAAAAAACATAGTGAATCATAGGAAAACTCATATACAAATACAAACAAAAGAAAAGGGGAGGGAGATGACTTTGAAATAATCAACCTAGGCTTAAAGCACAACCTGGTGTCCCCTCTCTCGTTGGGCAAGGGAGGCCATCGTGCCACTCCCCTGAAACGATTAAGAAGTCCTTACTTAGACCTTTGTTGGAATTAGGGAGGCATTGGATGAGTCTAACCTCAAGGTACCTAGACTTTAGGTAATACCCCTACCCTTTTAGGTGGTAGTGGTTGTAAACCCAGTTAACGTCTTGGTGGGTAAGCCCTAAACCCATTTTCTCATTAAGGGCGTCTATACTTCCTAAAATCCTAAACATGTTTGGGGCACATTGGGTGGGAGCTAACCTGTGAGCCCTAAGGTAATCCCTAATGACAGTGCCCATAGGGATTCTCATCCCTCCATTTATGAAGGCAATCATAGAGATTACCACCTCTCCCTCTTGTCTTTTCTCATGCTATTCCCCTTCCTTACAATACCCAATTGACACTCCAAGCAAAATCCTATACTGAGCTCTAAAGTTCTCTATACCCTCCCTAGAGTCTACCAAATAAGCGAATCTACCCATATTTATAGAAGGATTGAAGGTGCTAAGACCATATGGGAGAAACTAAGAAGGCTGAGGAGGAATAGACACAGAGAAAAGAAAAGTAGATGGAAAAATAAATGGAAGGGTTTGTAAAGACTTACATAGAGAGGAAAGGTCTCCTCGGACAGGCTCTTGAAATTTGTGAGGGCATGAGTAGAGTGAATAAGTTTGCAAGTTCAGTGTATGAGTGCTAAAGTGAGAAGAATCATTGATTTGGGCAGTATTTACATCAAAAAGATAGTTCAAGCAGGAAAACTCTCGCTCGGGTTCTAGCAAAATTCTCAGCCGTTGGATCCACATCGTGCCATAGAATGTAGGGGACAGAGAGCCGTAAAAATTTAATGAAGGCAGGTCTTGTATGCTGAAGCGTTAGGAGCATGTCTTGGGCAGTTAAAAAGGCATCTGTGCAGTCAGAGGTGATGTATGATGAGCACAGAGTAGTTATAGTGACATCGAAATCCTCATTTCTTCCCGAGGAGCCAGAAAAAAGAATATCAAAGGGCTATTATAGGGGTGATAGGCCTAGGAGTACAAATCTATGCATATATTGGGCCGGGGGCCCAATCCGAGGACATTAAGTAGTTCGAGGATGGATAAACGTGTTATAAAGGTCAGCACCAATAAATAAAGGAAGGGATCAAGGCACGATGTTCCAGCGACGTGATCCGAGGAGTGCTTCCTCGGCCGAGCAAAGCTGAGGTTAGAAGGTGTGACTTGACATCCAGAGCAACGTTCTAAATAACTCCACTATTGAGGATAAGTATTAAGAAGGAGCAGGATAGAAGGAGACTGAGAAATATCTAAGAGAAAGCTGCTACCACCGCATTAAATGCTTTGCAGCTAACTTTCTGGCTACATTTATTTGGAAAAGACCTCTGAACAGTGCTGGCTTGGCTACATTAACTCACAGAGAGCCAGAGAAGGTGTTCGAAGGGATAAGCACTCAAGTAGTGGCCTGGACAATCAACAAATGGAGGGCCAAGATCATCTAAAGGGAACTATATAATGGAAGAGACCCTCTTAGGAGGGGGGATCGAGAAATTAAGGGAGAAATACTGTAACAATCAATAGTGAAACTTATAATCAAACTTGAGTATCAATATATAAAAATTGATCTCCTCGGATTGTGCCGATGAAGATTTTCTTTAGATTAACATAGTTTATCTTCATTTTCTTGTCATCTGGATCCACTTTACTTGTTGTTTGACTCATTAAAACCTAGTTTTCCAATCCACTCTCTACAAATTCATTGTATTGGGCTCTTTGGGCCTAGGTTCATCCACCCTTTGGGCTTGGGACCCGAATTGTGTCCTTACAATTATTTTTTAAATTCTTGTAATAAGTGGCATATTGATGATCAAAGAAAATAAGATGATATCGCTTAATGAGCAAAATCTCGTGTTTTTAAGGCCAACGTTTAAGGCCAACGTTCATTAGTATTATTTCAAAAGATTAATTCATATATGCATATATTCAAAAGTTACTCTGACTTTTAAGTGGAGTTATAGTGTATCTTTGTGTTAGAACTCATTTTCATTTTCTTTGTGTGTGTGTGTGTGTGTCTGTTTCTAAAAATAAAAAAAGAAGTTATTTTCAATTCAAAAGTCTTGTCAAGAAGATAAATTTTTTTTTTTTTTTAAAATCTTTATTCCCCACTTATAGTAAGAAAAAAAGAAGTCATTAGAAAAGCTTTTAATCCCCACTTACGTTATGATTTAAAAAAAAAAAAAAAAAAGCTATTCTCAGTTATTTTATAAAAGTTACTTTAAAATATGCAAACATAGGGTCCGTTTGGATACAACTGAAAATTGAAAACTGAAATTGAAAACTGAAAAACACTGTAGCAAAATAATTTTTAAATGTGTAAATAGTACCGTGGGACTCATTTTTAATATTTTTTTCTTAATAAAGTGATTGTGGGTCCTATAAACAGTGCAAAACAGTGCATGAACAGTAAAATTTGTCTCCCGCACAGTGCATGAACAGTACTTTTACTGTTCATTCGCTGAAAAAAAAAAAAAAAATTCTTAAACACAAACGCGCGTTTGGGAAGCGCAAAACGCGCTTCCCAAACGCACTCCTAGTAAACAAATTGGAAAAAAAAGTTATTCTTGATTGTTTTATAAAAGTTACTTTAAAATATGCAAGCCATTTGTAAATGGACAACAAATTATTTTATTCTCTTTTAAGAGTTAATGCATCTAATTGAAGAATCTTGAACTTCCATAATCATATCAAATAGCACATTTGGGTTTGGTGGGAATTTATTTCAGTTTTCTAACTTTACTTTTGTTCAATTGAATCTACCAAGGTTGTGTTTGGATGGCAATATTTGGATTTGGATTTGGATTTGGATTTGGATTTGGATTTGAAATTCATTGATTTAAAATGTCTTGATTTAAAATCTATTAATTTTAAAATTTCTTGTTTGGGTCTTTTTAAATAATGAAGGATTTGAAATTCCATTTTTTGGATACCTAAATTTGGATTTGGATTTGGATTTAAGATCAATAAAATATGTTTTTAATTATTATTTTTTCTTAATCCTTCTACATTTTAATTTTAGTAACAATTTTAATAAATACATGAGGTAATAAAAAAGCCATTGATAATCCAATTGACAAGATAATGACTAATTATCTTTCATCATAACCAACAAAAAAAATGCATTGCCAGCTATTGACAACTAAAATGCTCTATATCAACATAGAGAGAACCCAAACACATGGGTTTTTTTTTTACAACATTCAAAATCTCAAACTAAAAAATTATTCCAAAGTTCTTAACAATTAAAAATGAAGAACAATACTCTTTAAGAGAGGAACCAATATCTACGACAACTTCAACTAGTGGATCTTTCCTACTCATTTTTCTTTGGTGAGGCTCAGCTGCAGAATTTGTTGATAACGAATGTTGACATGGTTGTTGTGCAATGAGAGAATTCACCTCATTTTCTCAATGTCTTCCTAATTGTCAATAACTAGAATTTACCTCAATAAAAAATACCTAGTAATTATCAAAAAGTGGGTGTGCTCCTAATGTTGTCTAAATTGTCTTCTTCAACAGACCTAACAAGTGGGGAAAGAAAAAACAAAGGACACAAACTATATTGTAAGATAGGTTCTTATCATGGTTGCTCCAATGGGACCAAAAAGAAGATGTCTGATTAGGGACAGTCTCTAAATCACTTGGTGCTATAACAAACATATGGAAGGCAAACAATGCAAGGTCTGCCAAGGAGAGAGTGGAGTAGAGAAATTACTGCCACATCCTGCAGGGAAATCACATAATCAATTATTCCATACTCCAGTTAGAAATTAAGCCAATCAAGCATATTTTCAGCAATAGCTTCTTGTATTGTAAGTTGTAATAATTTGAAAGACAGTTAAAGTTGTAGTTTCTCTTTGTCTAGTCAGTATCTTTCACCAACATTTCCTGATGTTCTGTCTTAAAGAAGCCTATGTAGTACAACAATACTAACTAGCTAATTACCAAAATAAGATAAGCACATTATAGCATTTTAGAAATTAAGCCAATCAAGCATATCTTCAACAATACCTTATTTTTGCAACTTGGCATGAATACACATTTATTGCTGGCATCACTAGCATTGCAAGTTAATCTAATAAACCATATGTACCATTATTGCTTAGTGTTCACTAACATTAATTAGTACAATTTACATAAAGATTAAAAAAAGAAAAAAAACCTAGTTGATTACTTGATCTTAGTCACTTGATAACTAAGATAACCCATTGTCTACCCTATATGTACAACAAACAGTGCTCACAATGAGTGCAAGTTTATAAGCTTTATATAATGAAAAATTTTCAAATGAAGAGGAGAAAAAAGCATATCATAATAGAGAGATGAGCTTCCTTTTAGAAGTGTAATTCTAAGTGAAAGCAGGATAGACGATTCAGAGATTTACTAAGACACTGTGTGAGTAAACATGCTTCCTAGGGTCAGATCCACATATAAAATGCAGCCAATCACCATCATATAATAAAAACTGCATATGTGAGGTATTCCTCTAGGAAGTAGAAGGTATCCCAAAATATACACTCTCAACCCAATAGCAACAACCACAAGAATATAGTAAGGTAGACAGTTGTTAGGAAAACATATGGAAAAAATACAGTTTTGTATCTCATACAAAAACATGCAGCGAAATATAAATGGATCTACTTCATTCATGAGAGATAACATGCAACATCTGAATTTAGAAACAAAGATTAAGAAGGTGTACCTTGGTGCAGTGAAATTTAAAGCAAATGAAGATTGAACTTGGGAAGACTTTCAATCTTCACTTAAATTCCATAATGTGCCCAAGATGTGTGGTCTCTCAATCAGTTCTATACGTATTTTTTCAAGAGAATAACCAAGTGTCTCTTAAGAAAAGACCGAATCTTTCTCTTTTTAATCATACGTATTTTTCTGCACTTGGCAGTTACTTTATTTAATAATTCTTATTAAATAAATAATTAATTATCTAATTGGGTTAGCCTTTTGGGTCAGCCCAACTGGGCTTAAGTGTGTAGCTTGGAATGGGACCAAAAGGGACAAATAAAGCTCTAGTTCCAATGGGCTTTGGATTTATCTGTCAACTCTTGATAAGCCCAAAGTTATCATTAATTATATTTAATACCACTATATAGGCCTTATTAATAAATTATATCCCAAGACTTTATTAAACATTTAACTCCTTCATGAAAATATTCATAGTAATACAATATCATAATATATAACTGTCACTTTGAAGATTACTACATCTTGATCCTTGAGTACCCGGTTTAATCATTTAAGTTATTCATATATATTTTATGAAATCTAATTTCATAAAATATTAACTTTATTAACTCTTTACTAAAGTGGTTAGGCCTAACACTCTGAATAACTAAACCCATTAAACTTATCTCAAGGGAATATTTTATATCTTTATAAAGAGACTATGAATTCCATCTTGAGAATATGTGTTCCTTCAACATTATGGGTGTGTTTGGATATCGCTTATTTTGCCGAAACTGAAAACCTATTGCTGAAAGTACTGTAGATAAAGGTAAAAATTAGTTGAAATAGTATAGTGTGACCCATGAATAGTACTAAAAAGTACAATGGGACCCATGAATAATAGCAAAAATAAGCTGAATAGTAAAATAATTTTAATTTTCCATCCCAATCCAAATGCACACTACGTGTGGTTGCCCAACATATTGAGATTTTGACCGTTTGTTTAGATCTCACTCCTAATATATTAAAGCAACCTACATTTCATGATTGGGCTCACTATTCCCTCAGGATTTAGATTTTATGTAAATGAAAGTCATGAGATTTATTATTCATTTGACAGTTATTAAAAGAATAATAAATTTCATAGCGGTCGAGTTCAATATGTCTTATATACTTAAAACATATTAACATATCAACTAGAAGTCTTCACTTCCATGATCAAGACAAATCATCTCATGTTATAGTCTTCACAAATGAAATGCCTAATTTCATCACCGATTACGAATTAAGATTTTGAGTTTACAAAGAACTTGTGATTTATATCTTTTATGACTAAATCACATAAATCACAGATTATGCATCTCAAGGACTATATGATAATGTCCAAATATTCATGTTACCATTAATTTAGATTATAATAAAACAACTTTATTACATATAATATAATGTCATACATAATGTCATACATAGCATTCAATAGGATTTTAGGACACTAATCCTAACAACAGTGGCATAACAAAAGGAAAATAAAACCAACCCATGTAGTAAAATTGCTCACCAAGTACATAAACAACAAAGCATAATGAGAAAGTATAACATAACCCAAAAACCCCATCATAATTTAAGAGATAAAAAGGCATAACTTGGGACCATATCTTAACGTCAGCATCCCACACATGGTGATTATCCACTGTGACAAATGACACGACGATGCTGAGATTGATATTCCTCAAACATTTCCTTAATGGTTCTTTCACAATGTACTTCCTATGAGAGGATATTCCTACAAGCATAACAAAAAACTCTACTAGCAGAGCCAAAAATCTCATTGCCTCTTCCTCATATATTTCCATCTCCTCTCTACTATGTTTTCGTTGAATGAACATTAACTATAGAGACAACAAGGATGCTTTCTGATATGTTCTCCAAAACCTTGTGATCATAGATGGACAAACAATATGATGTTTGTAAGGATCTCTCAGCCCATTAGAGAATATGATGTTGCTTCCAAACTCGTGCAAAATCAATTTGATATCCTGCAAGTGACCACAAAATATTTGAACAAATTTATTTAATTCAAGCTTTTATTCTAATTTGGTTAGAAAATTTCCTTCAACAATATCATGTGAGACATGATAGAAGGAAGATAAAGACAAGGTTATTGTGGCAGGGGCACTGCAAGTGTGAGGGCACTCGTTTGTGCAATCAGGGTAAAGGGTGGCTAGGTGGTTGCAAAGGGAAATCAAGAAATTATAATTGCAGTAAAGCTTTATGGGGTGTTTTGGACATTTTCAAACCACCTCTTCATCCATTGTTTTTTCCCAATGATAATAAGCAATAACCAATAAAAGCAACAATATTGTTTAGGTTTGGCTTTGGATTTTTTACATTTAGGGTGAGTTTAGTATTAGCTTTTAGCATTAATTTTTTACTTTTAACTTTTATGTATAGTTTTTTAAAACCTCACTTTTTCTCACTTTATTTATTTTTTATTTATTTATTTATTTTTCACTTTTCCCCACTTTTCTTACTTTTTTCAAGGTATAAATATAATTTAGCATACTTTCAAAAAAAAGTTTCTACCAAAAAGCTAGATAAGTTGTTCTCAAACGAACACTTAGTCTCACTTTATGCCTCCCCTCATCTCATCAATGCAGATATTTTGATAACCTCTCGACACCAGAGTTTGTTGTGATGAGAGATTGAAAGTTGTCATCATTCTATTGACAGGGATAGAGGTGGTTGCAATGAGTTATTGGAAGCCAGTGATGGTTATTCTCATCCTTTTCATTTATGCTAGGTGTGTGACTAGGATCTTAGTCATTAAATTAAAACACATGGAGTTTTTTTATTGGATGGGAGGACCATTAGGCATTGGTGATGTGGTCCTACAAGTGCACTAAATAATATCTCCCAAGTTAAGCCCTAGCCTAAACAAATAGCCATTCTTCTAAAGCAATTGCTCTATTTTCTTTTATCGAGTTTTTATAATTTTAAAATGTATTTTTTATAAGAAATCAAATTGAAAAATGTATTTAAAGCCAAAGTTAAGAGAAAATTCAATTAAATTCTATAATTGAAGTCTAATTTTTATGCCACGTGTCCATCTAAAGTTTTTAATTTTTGGTTCCAAGTGAGTTATCATATATTATATATAATAGCAGAAGCTGAGAGAAAGTTAATTCCTACAATTAAGGAGGTGTTGCCATGTAGGAAAAGTGGCTATCTAAAATTCAGCCACGTTTAAGTTAAAAAGCGATAAATTACATTATTTGATAACGCTACAACACCATTTAGAAGCGATAAATTATAATGTTTCACTATGTTAAAACACTGTTTGGGAGCCCTCTTGGTATAAAAGGAAACTAACCGCTTAAAAAGAAAAAAGAAAAAGAAATAGAGAGGTAGAGATAGAGAGGAGGGCGCCACCCACCTAGATCTTCTGCCATCACCGTAAGGGCACCTTCTGTTTCTCCTATTCAAATACTTTCTTTTCGCTTCCTTTTAAATTTTCTTAACATCAATGCTTGCGATCCAGAGATAGAGAGAAGGAGGAAAAAATAAACCTTGCGATACATAGATGAGAAGGAGATAGACATTGAGAGAACTACCACCGATAAGTTTTTCTTTTTTTCATTCTTTCTTAGATCTGGGTATGGGTATGAAATATGAATTAGTTTTGAAAATTTTGGTTGGATTGATTTTTATTTAGGTATTTGGGTAACATCAGGTTTTGATTTGATTTTTTGAAATTTGGGGTTATATTTGATTTAGGTTTGGAGAGGGAAAAAATAGAGAAATAGCGAGACAGACCATTAGATTCGTATCCTCCACCGGTTAGTCTTTGTTTTTTTTTTTGTTCTTTAAATTTGGGTTTAAATATGATTTAGGTCCAGGTATTCTGATTGGATTGTATTGTATTGGATTGCATTTAGGTTTTGGCTTAGATTCAGTTTTTAGTAAGGAATTAGGATAGAATGGTTTTTAATATCAGATATCTATGTTAGATTTGGTTTTTCTTTTGGATAATAGAACCACCCAATCAAACTCTCTTTCTCTTTATAATGCACTCTCATGACCTTCTTATTCTTATTCTTCTTCACACAGTTCTTTCTCCTTATTTTCTTAGTCTCCCCATCGTTTCCCCTAACCCATTTACGGATGGCTTTGTCAAACTATTGCCTCTACATTTGGTTCTTAGATTGACAGTTTTTAAGAGTTTTTTTTAATAATTTTTTTTAATATTGTAATAGCTCATTAATATGGATCTGCTACGTTGCTCAAACCATGATTTAGTTTTATGGCTAAAACTATTTGGAAAATTTAAAAAAAAAAAAGAAATTTTGTTTTTCTTTTTGTTTTGTTTTTGGGTGTGTTTATGTTTGTTTGATATGTTAGTAATTGCATATGAATGATATTTTTGGCCATTGATATGTCAAGCTTTTATAATGGGTCCAATGAGATAATTTTTTAAAATACTAATTTTATGATATTTACCTGTTTAGGATTATTGAATAATTTTTGTTGTTCATGTTTGTTAACTATCCTGACATATTGAAATAGTGGTTGCTGCAAATTTATTGGGTTTTTCTCTTAAAAGACCATAATTTGCCAATTGGGTTATCTATGAATTTTTGGGTTTTAGGATCAATTAGTTCAAGTTGGTTTCTTTTTATATCTATATACAGTTCTTATATATGTTTTTATATATTATATTAATACTCTTCTTGCTAGCAAGGTTATGGGATTTTGATTCTATAAGAGCCTATATGGGTTATATACTTATATATGATTTTTTGGATTTTAGGATACTTAATTAAATTGGTTTTTTCCTTTTTCTTTTCCCTGTGTATTTGAAGTTTTGAACTCAATTTGATTTTGTGAGTTTTTTCTCACATATACATTATGATTGTTGATTTATGATTGTGGTCTCTATAGAATTTATTCTTTTTTGGTGTTTGTGGGTTTTGGTCTTTAGATTTCATGGAAGAACAACTCCATTACTCTGCTATTTGCTGATGTTTAGATTGTTCAAATATTACAGATTCAAATCACAATGGAGTACAAAACTTTGAAGCAGATATCAGTGAATGTGGGATGCAGTTAACATAGCAAACAATCATGATCTGATCAATATTGCTATGATTTTGGTTGACAAAGAGGTAAGTTTAATTTTTTTTTTTTAAACAGAAAAAAATATTAAAAAAATGGAGACATAAATCTAAAAAACATTTTTCATATCTGCTAAAACTTAATATTATAAGCATCAATGGTTGAATATAGAGAATAAATAAAGGAAAGTAAGAATGAAGTGGGGTAATGTTATTGGGTCATCTCTACTTCTTTCTCTTCTCTTTTCTTTGCCCTGCTTTTTATTCATATCCCCTTTTTTACTTTTGCTCCCATGCCTTGTTGCTTGCTTTGCCGTATATATTTTTGCTTTTGGTTGTTTTGTTGATTGTTGAGGGTGAATGGGAAAAGGAGCTGCCTTTGTTGGGTTTCTTGGTTCAATGAGAAAAAGGAGAAAGCTTTATATGTTTTTGGTCATGCTTTCTTTAGCTTTCTTTAAGATGTTGGTCTGACTGTTGTGGAGAGTTGTTGGTGGTCTCAACCCTCTCGGGTTTGTGGGAAAGGAGGGAACTTTCTATATTTTTGGGCTAGGAAAGGGCTTTGTTTATGGAGTTTTGGAGGGCTAGAACAGTGGTGGTACTTTTTGTATTTGTTATGTTACTATTTTTCTTTTCTATCTCATTTGTCTATATTGAATTGTGCTTAAGAATAGACAAGAGAGACTTACAAATATTGCCCCCATTTGTAAAATATGTTACTATCTAATTTTATAAAGAACATTTTTCTATCATTGAGTTCGCTTATCAGACTTGGAATGCACACCAACTTAATCTCATTGAGTATTTCATTTAGAACTTTCAGTTTTTCATTATATAAGGATTATAAAAAAAAAGTAATTTATAAATTTGTATTTACCTAAATTAGACCATATTTCTTTCTGATGTCTTATGCTTTTTTTTTTCCAAAAATTTTAAATATGTATGTAGGATATACTGTTGGCTATGTGAATATTAAAGCAAAAATGTTGTTTATTCTTTGCTAGTAGAACTTAGACATTGATGCTCAAGATATGTGTATGCATGAGTAGATTTACAATATCATCCAAGTCATAAATAGTTATGTTTCTTCTCTGCATATACCTAAGGTCAGCATAACATTATATTTTGGTACTTTATTAATTTCTTTTAAATATGATCAAACATGCTTGGAGATTGGCTCAACTTTGTTTACTTTATGGTTCCATTGGAGAAACCGTATGTGGTATCTTATGATTTTGTTACATATATTGTGGTTGTGTTAAAAAAGTCATTAAAATTACTTTTGGTCCTTTGTGTTAAGAATAATTTGTCATATAATTCCAAATTGTTCTATTAGACTTGGATTCTATTAATTTTTGAACTGCTTAGGCTATTAGATTCAGATTATTGGCAAGGTTTTTTGATGTTGTTGTTGTTAGGTTTGCTTATTTTTTTTTTTTTGTTCATTTGTTTTTATTGTTAAACCTGCCATGTTAATATTGTATATAAAGAAATATTGAACGGTCTACCTAGACGTAATACATACTGTTCATTGAAATTATTTTGAAACTGTTGATAATATAAGTTAGATTGTCACTTATGTAAACTCAATTGAATTCAATTAAGATGTCTTCTACCATCTTTTATGTAAGATGTTAGTGAATTACTGTTTGTTATATTACTGTTTGAACCTAACAGAAGTTGGTTGGAGAAAATATTTTGAGACCGTTTGATTTTGTAACTATGATATTGAAATATGCTATCATGATTTATATGTCTAATTGATTTTCTACTTAAAAGGTATCTACCAGTGGGTTATAAAATGAGTCAATAGGGTTTCATGATTTCATCCATTAGCATATTAAGGAAGTTGTTTAGAGAATATTGTATATATAAGTGCAAGAGCTCTTAACTCTTTCTTACCATTCCTCTAATAGTAAATAGGCCATTTTGATTTTATTGTGTCTATAAGCTTTTGGGATTTTGTGTAGATAAGCTTATTTTATGAAGAGAACATGATCTCATATGTGATAGATTAGATTAGTTCTAGCAAGTTGAGGTGTCAGTTTTACTAGTCTACAAAGTAAAATAAGTACGTTATTGCCTCTATGCCAGGATTAAGATTTCCTTGATCTATTGACTAATGATCCTTAATTGCCAGCTTGTTACTGAAGATTGTTTTAGGAAACCAGTCCAACAGCAACCCATCAATGTGTGGTGGTCTCTCTTTTGTTTTGCTTTTGTCCTTGCAATGTGTGAATAATATGCATTTTGGAAAAATCTTGATGGAATTTTGGAGAGTTAAATTATGATGGAATATGGATTGTAGGTAACATTCCACTAAACAATTTAGCAAGAATATAACATTTAGTATCAGAAATCCTAATAGACTTTTTACAATTTTTTGTAGGTGACTATCAACTATCATTTACTTTTGCAACAAAACTCTACGCCAACCTTGACATTCCCAAACTCACAAAAATTCAAAACAAGTAACTACTGTGATAGGCCAAAAACGTATTGACCCCTTGTGATGAATTAATTGATTAATTAGCCAAGTTTATTAATTAATCAAGTTAACATGCAATTGTACGTGGTAGCACAAACAAATCACTAATTAACTAAAGTATGCAGCGGAAAATAAATTGACACGGTGATTTGTTTATGAATGGGGAAAACCTACATGGCAAAAACCCCACTGAGTGATTTTAAGGTCACCATTCCTGAGAATCCACTATTGTCAAAACAAGCGGTTACAAGACGGCTCCTAGTACGTGACTAACCAATTGCGCGGATCCTAGTACGCGACTTGATCACTAACTTGAGAAAGATGTTGACTGCAAAGTTCTTCAATTCATCACATGATGAAGATCATGAAGTTGCTTGGTCACAAAACCCTATGGTGTACAAAACACAGCAGCTTCTTCAAGAGAAAGAAGAACTAGGGCAAACTAGGTTTCCGGTCACACTTTTCTTCACACTTGTGGAATTGTTCCCTTGTACAATTTTCATCACCTTTTACGACCCTCAAAATAATCCTTATATATGTTTAGGGTTGTGAGAAAAGAAAACTTAAACATACATTCACGGATTAGATGAAAATCAGCTTAAAAAACTGAACTTCATAAACCTCGATAGATAGCCTATTTGTTGAGCAGCTGTTGAGCCTCGGGTTGAAACGGCTCTTTTAAACCTCGATAGATGCAAGCTGTTGAGCTAGCTGTCAAGCTAGCTGTCGAGATTTAATGAACAGTACTTCTTCACTTGATTCTTGCACAGACTTGCATGGCTTTAACATTTGAACTTGAAACCTTATTTCTTGAAGCATTAAACACATCCTAGATCTACCCAATTACAAGTAAAGTGCTTTTTGTTAAAGGATTAGCCAATTACATAAAATGTTGACATATGTTTCTAACATGAATCACATATGTCCTAACATACTGCCATGCTATTTTTTTTTTTAATATAAGAAAATTAAATATTCAGCAAACTAATAGAAAATCATATTAAATGTTGATGCATAGATTGAACACCACAATGGACATAAATGTTACACAGATTATGCCAAGGGGACCACATGAAGTACAGGATATAGAACTTGCCTTGCATAATGAAAAATCAATAGCTGAAATAAAGGACTTGGAGTGGAACTTAGAGACAAAGGTATCAAAGGGATTCATACAATTTCAATTTAGCATAATTGATAACTGAAATTTATAGTCCCAAGGTAAACGAAAAAGTTTATTTGTAAATTTACAAACACACACAATATAAATATACATTATACTAAAAACTTTGCAACTGAAACAACTATAGGATACAAATCCAAGTAGAAAATAAGACTGGTTCAACAACATTCATTTTGATTGACAAAAGAGCTAAAAAATTGTATCTAAGAAAGTAAAAGAACTTGTAGAGATGCATGCAGAGGTAATTTCAAATAGAAATGTCAATTCTATTTTCGTAGCTTTTCCTCTTACATACATTATCTTTATCAATATTCTCTACTTAAGATATTTGAGAATTTCAGCTTGCTAGATCAATATAGTACTATGAATGCAATAATCTCATAAATAAAAAAAATAAAAAAAATGATGGTATAGGTCATGATGTATGTATGTATACTTTGCTAAATTTATGAGTTCTTAGGTTTTCTTCTTTTCCTATTACTAACCAATCATATTGATAGTTTATGCTTGATGCGTTAGTGTACAATATTGTTGATTAAAATCATAATGGTTGTTGAGGTTGTACTGCTCTTTGTATTTATATGGTTGGTAACGTAGAGGTAACAACCATATAGTTTATATCTACTATATACAATCTGTTCTACCACAAAAAAAAAAAAAAAAAAAAATTATAATTTGAGTTGGATTTCTTTGTCATAGGGATTATGCTAAGCTATTGTTTTGCTTCCACTACCCCCCCGCTACAAAAACCAAATTAGAAAGAAATAACAAGATCACATTCTTTTTACATACTTCAAAGGGATAGTACTATAATAATTAGATGACAATGTTAGATGTAAATGTCTAAAATAGCTTTCAAATTCAAAACAAGAACCAAAACATGTAATTGACTAGACAAGAGATGGCAATTAGTTAGATACTAAGATTGTTTCTATTGGAGTGATCATTTCAAAAGTTGAAGTGAACATTAAAATAGAGGGTAGAAACTTGATATAAAACACGATTTTCTGGTAATTAATGTTACCCTTTGAATTTGTCATAATATTATGTACTCTGATGCATATTACTTACTATGCACATCTGCTTGGTACATAAGAAGTTCTCATGAAATTAAAAATAATATATTAGACCTTTTTATGATACCTTCAAAGCCAATGTAATACAAAAAAGCAATATTAACTTTGTTTATAAGAGAATTGTAACTTCTTGTTTAAGGATTTATTTGATGTTTGTAAATTTTTGAAGCACCTTTTAATTAAAGTGAAAATTATTACAGGGCACAAAAGACAAATTTCTAAGAAAAAAAAAAAAGAGGACATCAATCCTCTATTTGCAGCTTCCATACCTACTGAAGATGGAAAATCAGATGATGATAGCATGCCTATTCAAATGCTTCACAAACGAAACAAGGCTACTAAACAAAATGCATCAAAGAAGAAGAAAAATTGAAGAAGGAAAAATGGCAACTACATAATTCAATTTAATACAATTTTTGTTTTCCCTCCTACCTGTTCTACTATTTTTAAAGAGGGATTGAAATTGTGGAACATTGAAATCTGAAAATGTAATGTTCTTTATACAAAGTTTATTATTTCATAGATTTTAGCCAATATTTCATAGATTTTGTGTTTTGAATTGTGAAATCTTAAAGTATAATGTTCTTTGTACAAAATTAATTACTTTGTAGGTTGTGACGGAAATTAATTTCCTACGAGATTCCTATGTGTTGGTGTTTATTATGGTATTCCAGAGACTCATAAGTTGCAAAAAAACACCATTCAAGAAGCCCATAACCCTTTTCTTATTTTCTTATTTTCTTTTTCTTTTTGCTAAACAAGAAACCCATAACCTGTACCAACAAACAATAGTTAGCACATATATCTTTAAATAACATTACCTCCAAAAAATAATGAAAAACAATCTCTACTAATCATAATAAAGCTTCCAAATCGGTTTGTAACAAAATTGCAATAGAACTTATAATACCTAGAGCAATTTTCATGTGAATTGGAATTATAGGAGAGAACACATTATATGAGTTTGTAATGATACTATTAATATTGAATAGAGATGAGTCCAAACAGACTATTCTTTATAAAGGTTGTCTTTTAATATATTTTCTTGATGGTCTATATATTATCTAAATTACAGACTTATTCTGTACTAACTCGACTTATTCTTTATAAAGGTTGTTGTCTATGTACCATTTTTCCAACGCTTTATTGACAAGTAGATTTTGGTTTAGTAGACAGTAGCTCATATATGTTGAAACTTGGCTCACTGCTAGGTAGTCGACTTATTCTCAACATGTATTAGGTTGCTACTTTGTTAGTTTCAAGAAGCCCCACATATGGGCTACGTTTTTGCGCATTGTGGCTCATGGTGCACTTGTTTTCACTGTTTCATAGAGGCTAATTGTGTTCTCACAGACAGGGGCTTGAATAAAGATTGTATTGCTATCATCTTTTGAAGATATCATGTTCTTACATATAACGACTTATAGAATGCACAATTTTACCATTTTCTTGAAGAGGACTTTTATCCTCGCGTATAGCGAATTACCATATGGCAATGAGGTAGTGATTTGTTGCGACGACTTTCCCATATTCTTGAGGATGGTTATGTCCTCACATGTAGTGGATCATCACGCTTGAATTATAAGATATTATGTTGGCTTCCTTACTACTTCGTATGGCTTGCCGTTAAGAAAATGTTGGCTTTCCTTACCTTGTTGAGGGCATTGTACCCTCACAAGTAGGGGTCTTGCCATGTATGAATGATATGACATCTTGTCGGCTTCCTAATCATTCGATAGGGCTTACCTTCGAGGATGTATAGGCTTTCCTACCTTGTCGAGGGCTAGTTGCACCCTCGCAAGTAGAGGTATTGCCATAATAAAATGTCTCGTTGGCTTCGTAGCCATTTGATAGGGCTTACCATTGAGAGATTATGTGCTTGGCTTTTCCTACCTTATTGAGAGTATTTTCACCCTCACATGTAGAGGTTTTTTCATAAGAGTAATTTATAAGCTTTCTCGCCACTTCGCAAGTTTTACCATTAGGAGAAAGCATTAGCTTTCCCTACCTCATTGAAGGCATTGCACCTTCGCATGTAGGGGTCTCACCATGCTTGGATAATATGATAGTTTTTTGGGTTCCTAATGTTTCATAGGGCTTGCCTCCGAAAGCTGATGTAAGAAAGAAGTATTGTTGTCGCTTATGAGTGAGATGCCAAAGCAACAAATGAGATGCTTCTTGATGAGTTTGGCTATGGCCATTCCCATTGCTTTTCTTGAGTGGAATTGCTTCCACCTACTTAGTGAATTACTCAGTGGCGGTTAAGACCCGAATGTAGTTGATGAAGGGTGGATGAATAGGTCCAATGAGATCAAACCCCCCCCCCCCCCCAAGTGTGGAACGCTTAGGGACACTCATGTCTTGAAGGCTTATAGGATATGTGAGAATGAGTTTGGAGTGCGCTTGGAAGTGCAGCAACTTTTAGCAAATTTGGTTGCATTAAACTAATGGTATCCCATCACTAAGAGTTGTTGGTGGAATTTCTTCCTCCCTTAGGATTCTCCGTATTCCCCCAAGATGAATTCCAAAAATGGGATCCCCGATTTGCTATATAGAGGGCCGAATATGATTCTTTTTTGTCGAAAATTTGTTGTACCCCAGACAGTGTCTCCATACTTTGCCAACTTGGCTTCTAATTTTAGGATAATGATAGGCTAAGCATTGGAGAAGTTAATATAGAGTTGTTTCCCAGTACAACAGTTTTTCTCCCACACTTCGGTTTGCCTTTTTGTCGAAGATACATGGTACTGCAGACAGCGGCTCCATACTTTGCTTGCTTGGCTTCTAACTTTGGGACAATGATGGGTTAAGTATTAGAGATGTCGGTATAGAGTTGTCGTATCCATAACACAACAATTTCTCTCGTTAGCCTCTATGCCGCTTAATTCAAGCTTCCACATTATACTAAGATTCCACTCCAAAGTCTTCTTAATGGGTTTCTAGAATCTTGCTAGTACCTTTTGAGCTATTTGACATCAATATCTAGAGCGAGGTCTAGCAAAACATTCTTCAAAGGTGTGTGCCAAGCCCCGTACCATTGGGCTTAGGAATTCTCCTTGCAAGAGTTGAGTGACAAGAACAATTTTCTTGAGGTTGACAACATTGGCACTTCCCTCTTCAAGCATGATCCTGAATTCAAGAATGATCAAGGTGTTGGCATGGCTTGGAATGTATGCGCTTGTCATGACTTGAAATATATGAACATGCCCTGGCTTGGAATGCGTGGATCGACAACGACTTTGGATGTGTGAACTTGTCATGGCTTAGAGTGTATGAGCATGTCACAACTTTGGTGAGAGGGGATTGAGTTCAGATTTCCTTCATCATTGGGTGCTTCGAGAAGGTTTCCGTTTCACCTTAAGTGCAAATGTGATTTAATTTAGTAAACGATAGTCATGGCTAAGTGAAGTAGCATACACGACTAATAAAAAATATTTTGATTAAAAATTTAAAGGGTTAATAAAAAAGTGAATTAGCAAAGAGAGTGCTTGGGAGTCTTAGCTTAAGCGTGCATTGACACTAGTATATGGCTCGAATGACTTCAAGACTTGGTATTTGGAATGTCACTATCTCAAGACTTGGTGTGTGGAATATCTAGTGACTTGCGGTAGGCTTAGCTATGGCCTTTAGAAATTTGGCGAAGACTTTATTTAGTGGTGATGCGAGAAATATTCAGTTGCGAAAGGTTGCACACAGCATCAACTATACTCGTCCCAACACGAGTCAATCACCCACGATAGCCCTCATATGCTCAATGCTAACCCCAGTAACAATAAAGGAGACATATGCGAAGGAAATGTTGACAATGAGCTTTTAGCGTTGTCGTGGGGGGTTCTTGGGTTGAAATTGATGTTTAGAGCTTTGCTTGCTGATTATTGGCCAGAGCCATCATTCCTTTCGTGGTTGGACTTGCGGCTCACCATTTTTGCATTTTCAAGCTACAATAAAAAATTTCACAAATAATGTAAAGCAAGAGATATAGGATGATTCATCCATAAGTATAATAGCTAAAAGAGAATATAAATGACTAGAAGAAAATTTTTCCCTTAAATAAGAAAGTTGATTCTCCCTCCATCCTCAAAATTCTTCACTTCATGGATGGTTTCTAGAGGCTGGAGCGATTTCATCGCATGTTTGGGAGCATCTCCAACAGCTCAATGAACTAAGGACAGACATTTTTTCAACTCAACTTCACAATGCTCTTCTTGCGTAGCAAAGTATCATATGGTTTCTCTTTGTTGGTTGCATCTTTGGAGCACCATTTCTTTTCTTTCAGCTGCTTAACTCCCTAGCGGAGTCATCAAAATGTCGGGGATGTTTTTGCAACAAGGGCCAAAATGCAAGATTAGCCTAAATCTCCCTTTGGGTTCTTTAAAAATGTTTATTTATGGAGAATCAAGCCCCAAATTCCAAATGTATAATGAACAAAAGGCTAATGGTGCTTTAATAGGAGAGAAATGAAATGTTATAACTAAAATACAAGAAAATGTAGAAAAAGTACACAGGTCCGAAACTTCGACCCACAGTCAGTAAGAAGAGTAAATTGAGAGAGCTTGCGAGGAAGAGAGGGAATGTTCCCCTGTACCCATATTTCCACCCCTAAGCTTCATAATTGTGAGAATGTTAGCTAGCTAAATGGGCTTTTGGTCTCAAGTTTCAGCTCTATAGGGGAAAATCGTGGTTAGTTCGTTTTTGAGTTGAAGAGAAAGTTTTATATAGAGTTTGGGGTGTTGCTAATGACTAGGTTTTTGGTAGTAGAAAAGGCTTTTATCCCCCATGACACTAATTTGGTGTCTTGGCTTGGGTTGCTTTTGTTTAGGGAAGAGTTTGGCATGCTTTCATGATTTGGGAAATGCTTGACTAAACCTTCATTGGCTCCCCCTTTTTTTCAGTTGTTTCAGACCATTGGGAAGCTCACTTGAATGAGAGTTAGCAGCTAAAGTTGGCCAATGAGAGCCAACCATTTTTAAAGGAAAAAAGGGTTCGGGCAGAAACTTTGGGCCACAGTCAGCTATAGTATAAAAATTATTTTGGGGTGGAAATTTCAGGTACAAGGCCTCCTCCATGAGCCTGAGGTGCTACCAGTGTCCCTTGCCCACTTGGTAGCATGCATGTGTTGGGCTCTTGCAAAAGGTCTGAAAGGAACCGACCCATACCCTCTAAACCACACTTCCTCAATTTCCCTCGTAAGTCACATGGGCTTGGGCTATGCTTAAAAGAATAAAATAAAATATAATACGTGAATGGAGCCCATAAGGAAGTCGAGCTTGGTTGAATCGGGCTTGTAGAAAATGTATCGTGAAAATGAGTATCAACATCCTTTTAAGTTCCAAAAATCTACATTAGTATTTATATAGATAACTACTCTAACCATTTGTATAAATAAACCACCCCAATAACCAACACCAATGGAATATACTCTGTTAAAATCCATTTTTAAAAAAATTAGTTTTAAATCCATAAGTCGTAATTTTGGAGCTAAGATTACTCCAACTTGTCGCCTTGCAAGGGAGTACTACTTTAAAACTTTCAAAGAACCATAATAAGCAAGTTTGTTCTATTTATCGTCTAAATAAGTAAATATTATGTTTAGTGAACTTTTTCAGTGGCTTAGATTTGCCTTCCCCATGCAAGATATCATATTAATATATTTTTTTATTTACATTTTTGCAAGTTTGTCCCCATTTTTACAAGTTTATCTATTAATAAATTAATTCTGCCCTAAAACAAACTATCATGCTATTTAGATTTTAAATCACTGATGTTTTAATGATTTAATTCTTAATTTAGTCATATCTTTTTGTATGATCTTTCCCTAGACCAATTATAATTACTTAAATTTCCTTTATGCATTCATGCATTGTTAGGACATATGTGAATCATGTTAGGAACATATGTCAATATAGAATTGGCTAATCCTTTGACAAAATGCACTTTACTTATAATTGGTAGATCTAGGATGTGTTTAATACTTCAAGGACAAGTTCAAGTGTTAAAGCCATGCATGTCTATCCAAGAATCAAGTGAAGAAGTGCTGGATTTTAAAGCTTGGCAGCTAGTATCTATCGAGGTTTAAAAGGTTGTTTAAGCTCGATGCTCGACAGCTGCTTGATAGATAGGGTATCTATCGAGGTTTAAGAAAATCAGATTTTCAGTTCTAATTTTCATCCAATCTGTGTATAGATGTTTGGGCTTTCTTTTCTCACAACCCTAAACATATATAAGGATTGTTTTAAGGGCCATCACAGATGATTCACCTCAATGCAAAAGTTTTTCACAAGCATATTGTGAACCGGAGACATATGCCCTAGTTCATCTTTCTATTCAAGAAGTTGCTATGTTCGTACACCGTAGGGTTTTGTAACCAAGGAGTTTCGTGATCTTCATCGTGTGATGAACTGAAGAACATTGCAGCCAACATCTTTCTCAAGTTGGTGTGTAAGCCGCATACCGGGATCCGCGCATCGAATTGGTTAGTCACGTGCTGGGAGCCATGCATTGAAAGAAGAGATTGTCACTACAGAACAAGTCCAATTGGGTATTGGGGTAAGGGTTCAACTGTAGGTTGGTATAAGGTACTGGGATTCCTTTACTTGTAACCGCTTGTTGTGATAATAGTGAATTCTTGGGAGTAACCTTAAAGTCACTCGGTGGGGTTTTTGCCATGTAGATTTTCCCCATTCGTAAACAAATCACCGTGTCAATTTATTTTCCACTACATATTAACTTAGTTGGTGATTTGTTTGTGCTACCACGCTTATTACATGCTAATTGAATTAATTAATTAACTTGGCTAATTAATTGGTTAATTCATCACAAGGGTTCAATACATTCTTGGCCTATCATGCATGTTTGCCGATCACCTCTCTAAAATGAATTTATTTCTTTTGATTTTTCTTCAAATTTTGATTTTGATTTTTTTTTTCTTTTCCTTTTGAGATTACTTCCAAACCTCTCTCTCTCTCTCTTCTTTTTTTTTTTGGATAGACCAACATCTTCTAAATTGTTGTTTGCTAATGGATATTTGATAATTGGTTTGAGGATTAGACATTGGTTTTTTTTATAAATGAAAATCTTGTGCATTTGCACAAGTTACAAGGTTACAAGCTAGCTCTTCTTTAAAAAAGAAAAAAAGTTACAAGCCAGTACTAGTGATTAGAAATGTGTCAAAATTTGTAATTCTAATTAATGTCGTGATTTATGTGAAACAAATAATACAACTCCCACCTTTTTTTGTTTTTTTTTGTTTTTTTTAGGAAAAAGACCAAAACTTGCATTAAAATTAAGGAGCTGGAAAATTAGTAATTTCAGTAGAATTAACATAAGCTGGAACAGACTACATCTAGACTGACAGCAAAAAAGATAGTCTCGCTCTCTAGGCTAAGGTATGTGCAATTACATTACCTTGCCCCATGGTATGATAGAAAGAGAAACTCCTTAGGGAACTAGCACATACTAAAGTATCTTTGACTAGATGACCAAAAGAAGATAGCAACATACCTCCTTTTTGAAGTGCTCTGATGCCAATCTCTGAGTCACCTTTGAAATGTGATTGGTGCAAACTCACTTCTTGAACTAAAGTTGCTGCACGCCTAGCCACTAACATCTCCAAAATTTCAACTAAGGGAGGTTTCTGAATTTTTTCGGACAGAGCAGCCATTACCTAGCCAACTGAATTCCAAACCACAACCCCGATTCTCGCTTTATCACTCTCACCAAACATGGCCCCATCAAAATTTGTATTGAAATCACCTGGTTTTGGAGGCACCCAAATTCTCTTCCTGGTATATACTGCAACCCGTGAAGTCAATGTATATACTACAACCCGTGAAGATAATTGACTGGAGTTAAAATCTTGGAGATAGCTGTGAATCGATTCCCTTGTTTTGCAAATTAATAACGCATTTTCCTTCAATTTGCACTTATTTTTGTGTGACCATAAAAACCATGTAGTTGTAGCAAAGATATCTAGAGCCCATAAAAACCATGCAGTTGTACCATGTGAAGCTTCAAAGTCATTAACCTAACCGAAGTCTATACACCACACTGTTTTGATCACCTTACATCCCCACAATGCATGTAATATGTCCTCTTGATACGACCACACAGATGACAAGAAGAATCTAAGAGAATTTTTCTTTTGACCAAATTAACTTTTGTTGGTAAGCTGGTTTGTGCAGGCCCTCCATAGAAAATGTTTCACCTTCCCCAGAACTTTAAGCTTCCATATACCAGACCAAAAACCGCCTTCCCTCTCTGAGTTTGAGCTTGACTTATCCTCCCTCCTAGATCTTCATAAAGCAGCTATAACTCGACTTTACCTAATAAACTCCATTTCTCTCTAGAGGCCAAAGAAGAAAATCTGACTGAGCAGTCATGCATAGAGGAATGGACTTTATGTTGGAAAAACATGGTTTGTATCTCATACAAAACATACGTAGCAGAAAATTAACGGATCTACTTCATTCGCAATTGATAACATGTACTATGTAAATTTTAGAATTTAAGAACAAGAGAGCGTACCTTGGTGTGGTGAAATTCAAAACCAAAGATTAGAAGTACTTGGGAATACTTTTAATCTTCACTCCAATTCCACTTATGCCCAAAAAGTGTGGTCTCTATCAGTTTATATGTATGTGTTCAAGGGAGAATAAGAGAGTGGCTTACACTCACATACACACCATTTCATTCTTCTAAAATTCTGTATGTTTCTCTCCTTATATATAACTGATTATCTAATTGGGCTAGCCTTTTGGGCCATTCCAATTGGGCTTTAGTATGTGGCTTGGAGTGGGACCAAAATGGACAAATAAGACACTAGCTCCAATGGGTTTTGAGCCTTTATGCCAACTCTTGACAAGCCCAAAATTACTATTAATTATATTTAATACCACTATATAAATATAATTACACTCTAAGCCTTATTAATAAATTATATCCCAAGACTTTATTATACATTCAACCCCTTCATTAAAATATTTGTAGTAATACAAAGTCATGAATGTTGACTGCCACTTTGAAGATTACTACATCTTAATTCTTGAGTACTCGGTTTAATCCTTTAAGTTATTCATCATATATTTATGAAATCCAATTTCATAAATATATACTTTAGTAACTCCTTACTAAAGTGGTTAGGCCTAACACTTTGAATAACCAAACCCATTAAACTTATCTCAAGGGAATATTTGATATTTCTGTTAAGAGATTATGAATTCCATCTTGAGAATATGTGTTCCTTCAACACTAAATGTGGCTACCCAACATATTGAGATTTTGATCATGACTTTAGATTTCACTCCTGATATATCAAAGTAACCTACACTTCATGATCAGGTTCATTATTCTCTCAGGATTAAGAGTTCATGTAAATAGAAGTTGTGAGATTTATTATTCATTTGACAGTCGTTAATAGAATAATAAATCTCACGGCGGTCCAATTCAATATGTCTTAACACTTAAAACATATCAACATATCAACTAGAAGTCTCCACTTCCATGATTAAGACAAATCATCTTAGTTGATATGTTATAGTCTTCACAAATGAAATGCCCAATTTCATCACCAACTATGAACTAAAATTCTAAGTTTACAAAGAACTTGTGATTTATATCTTCTTGACTAAATCACATAAATCACATACTATGCATCTCATGGACTATATGATAATGTCCAAATATTCATGTTGTCATTATTTTAGATAATAATAAAACAGCTTTATTAATCACAACATAATGTCATGCATAGTATCATACAATGGGATTTAAAGGGCACATATCATAACAATTTCCCACTTGCCCTAAAGACTATTGTGCACTAATCTAACTCCCATTCCCTCCAAATGTAACTCAAAAGTCATTTAGGGCAAGGCTTTGGTAAAAGGATCTGCTAGATTACTTGCACTATCTATCTTTGCTACTACTACATCTCCTCGAGCAACAATGTCTTGAATGATGTGGTACTTTCTTTCAATGTTCTTTCCTTTCTTGTGATTCCTTGGATCTTTAGATTGTGCTACCGCTCCACTATTGTCACAAAACAATGTGATAGGAACTTGCTCCATTCTCACAACACCAAGATCAAAAAGGAATTTCTTGAGCCAAACAGCTTCCTTTGCCACTTCACAAGCAGCAACATATTCAGCCCCCATGGTGGAGTCAGCAATACAAGATTGCTTAACACTTCTCCAACTTATGGCTCCATCTCCCAAGGTGAACACATAACTTGAAGTGGACTTTCTGAAATCAAGATCTGGCTGAAAATCTAAATCTCTATAACCAATGGGAATCAAATCCTCACTATGGTAAACAAGCATATAATCCCTCGTTCTCCTTAGATACTTCAGAATATGCTTTACAGCTTGCCAATGTTTAAGTCCTAGATTTGATTGATATTTGTTGACCATGCCAACTGAATAACAGATATCTGGTCTAGTACAAAGCATGGCATACATGAGACTTCCCACTGCAGAAGCGTAGGAAATTTGTCTCATCATATTTTCTTCCTCAAGACTCTTAGGCCTTTGGTCATCAGACAGAGGAGCTCCATGTCTGAAAGGAAGCAATCATTTCTTGGAGTTTTGCATGCTAAACCATTCTAGAACCTTATCTATATATCCAGCTTTTGATAAGCCTAACATTCTATTCTTACGATTTCGCCAAAACTTGATCTCGCCAAAACTTGATCCCTAGAATAAAGTTAGCTTCGCCCAAGTCCTTCATATCAAATTGGCTTGACAACCAAATCTTTACTGATGACATTACCCCTACATCATTTCCAATGAGTAGAATGTCATCAACATAAAGCACTAAGAACATTACTACTTTATCTCAATGTCTTTTGTACACACATAGTTCATTTAGATTTTGTTCAAAACCAAATGACTTGATTGCTTGATCAAATCTGATGTTCCATGAACTATGTTGATGCCCAGCCTCAACTGGTTAAGCAGAAAAGACTGCTGCCACTATGCCTTTGTTTGACCACCCACCGTGGCGATAGCTCCCATGCGTGCGGGACCCATTGGAGGCCCCTCTCGACGTATATGCGAGTTGTTCGTGCGGAGCTTCAGGTGCTCTCTCTCTTGATGGAGGAAGGTAGGTCTACCTTTGGCGTTATGGCAGGAATCTGGGCCAAATTTTAAGGGATTACCAACGGTAAGTGGAGTCGCCACTAATCATTGGGTTTTTCTAAGGTGTGATTGGTCACCTGTTTCTAGTTGATTTTATTACCGATCCTAGGCTAAGAAAAAAGGGCGTTTTTCCTAATCTAATGTAGATGGCAAAAAATCTTGATTCTTAGGTCTGGAAGTTTGGTTACAGGTGGGGAAGGTGTTAGGTACCCCACAACGCCTGTCCAAGGACAGTCATTTGTTTTGATAAAACCATAATTTTTGGAGATTGACAAAAAAAACATGATTTTGGCATTGGCTTTCAAGGCTTTGCATGCATGGGGGGGCTTTGAGGTTTGGCTTTTGAATGGGTGTGGTCCCAATATATGCTTTCCTAAGGCATTCGAGCAAAATGCCAAATTTCCACTGCGAAAAACCGACGAGAAGTCACCTTACTTTCGTGGCAGAAATTAGGCATCGCTGGCCTTAAGTGACACGGATCGTGACAATCACACCAGAAAGGGGCAAGTAGGTATATATATGCATGCATCATGCACAATGCTGGCACACAGAGTAGGAAAGTAAATGCCTACATCCCTAGAGCATGTTTCAAAATATAGGTGGAGGAAAATAAATAGGGGTCGCCATACTTTAGAGATGAGGACAAATGGTACAAAGCATGATATACCTAATACAAACCATTTAAGGGAGAAAGGGAGGAGGAGGAGGGAAGGGGTTTAAAAGAGTACATAACCAAAGGGAAAAGCTAAACCCTAAACCTACTGAACACAGCCGCTCGACTCATGTTGGCAAGCTTGCATCCGCGCCCTTTTTGCTTGCGCCTAGGAGATCACACCCTAGCTCCATGTGTCCTTGATCCATGTGTGTACATGCAAAGGCAAAGACAAGAAACTAGCAGACGAGTAGTGGAAAGAGAGAGATGTGTAGATAATAGCAAAAGGGCGCAAAATGAACAATCAAGATAGCAATGACAAGCATAACATACAGGATGCGAGCAAACAACTGAGCAAAGGGGCAAATAGGAAAATGTGATGTTTTGAAAATTCGTAATCAAGCGGCTGATGCATTTTTGATACAGAATCAACTTAGTGTCTCGAGCTTGCCATTTTCCTTCGATTTCGGAGATAATCAACAGGGAATCTCCAAAGACGCTCAAGTTGTAGGCGCCAAACTCTAGGGCCACTTGCAGGCCTACTATGCACACTTCGTATTCTGTGATGTTGTTGGTGCAATCGAAATTCAGCTTGACTGAAACAGGGATTTGCTGGCCCTTGGGGGAAACTAAGATTGCTTCCACTCTATTTCTAGTAAAATTGGTGGCTCCATCAAAATAAAGGTTCCAACACCACAGTTCCACACTGTCTAGTTCTGGCTCTAGTGCTATGACATCCTTGTCAGGGAAGAGGGATTCTGAAAGTTCTGGATCATTTAGTGGCTGATCTTCTAAGTAATCAGCTATGGCCTAGCCTTTGATGGCCTTTCTTGTTACAAACACAATGTCGAACTTAGAGAGCAACATCTGCCAACGGGAGATCTTCCCTGTAAGAGCTGGCTTTTCAAAGATGTACTTAATGGGATCCATGTGGGAAATGAGCCGTATCGTGAAATGAGCATAACACATCTTCTTAATGGTAATGTAGTTGATCTCATAGCTAGTAAACTTCTTGCTTAAGTAGCAAATCGCCCTTTCTTTCTGGTTGGGTTAAGCCACCTGGCCTAACATGCAACCCATGGAGGTCTCTTGTATCGCTAAATAGAGGATTTACGGATATCCCAGCGTTGGGGGAACCAGAATAGGAGGGTTCAACAAATACTGCTTGATCTTGTCAAATGCCTTTTAGCACTCATCTGTCCATTCTATCTTTGTGTCCTTCTTCAAGGGCTTAAACAATGGATCACATGTGGTGGTTAACTGCGCTATGAAGCGAGCTATGTAATTGACTTTGCCTAAGAAGCTGCGAATCTGTTTCTTGGTTTGTGGTGTCGGCATATCTTAAATGGCTTGGACTTTTACTGGGTCCACTTTAATTCCTCTTTGACTGACTATGAAGCCAAGCAATTTCCCTGAACTAGCTCCGAAGACACACTTGTTAGGGTTTAGTCTCAACCTGTACTTGATAAGGCACTTGAACAACTTTCTCAAATCTACCAAATGATCCCTAGCTATCCGGGATTTGGCAATCATGTCATCTACAGACTTTAATTTCTTTATGCATCATATCATGGAACAGGGTCACCATGGCTCTCTGATAGGTAGCACATGCATTCTTTAGGTCGAATGGCATGACATCATATGCATAAGTTTCCCAATGAGTGGTGAATGATGTCTTGGCTTTGTCTTTCTCGGCCATTTTGTTCTGATTGTAGCCTGAGAAATCGTCCATAAAGGAGAAGAACCTATTGGTAGCGATATTATCGACCAGGGTATCGATATACGGCAATGGAAAATTGTCCTTGGGGTTGGCCTGGTTCAAATCTTTGTAATCAACACACATGTTTACTTTCTCATCTTTCTTAGGCACAGGAACAATGTTGGCAACCTAATCTGAGTAGGCTATTGAGGTAAGGAAATCGGCTTTCAATTGCTTTTCTACTTCTTCCTTGATCTTCAAAATGATCTTAGATTTCATTCTTTGAAGGGCTTGTTGCACTGGAGGGCACTCAAGCTTAACTGGAATTCTGTGTACGACAATCTCGGTATCTAACCCTGGCTTATCTTGGTAGGACCAAGCAAAGATCTCCCTGAATTCTTTGAGTAGCGCTATAAGCTCGGGCTTCATGTCTTTAGGAAAGTTTACCCCAATATTGACGGGTTTTTGATTCTCACCTTCATTGGCAAGGTTAACCATTTCTATCTCTTCTATGTTGGGCTTGGACTCTTTGCTCTCCTTGTTTAGAGCTTCCAAAATATCACGAGGCAAACTCCTTCGATGTCATGTTCCAACTTTATTGTCTCATTCATGTCATTAATATCCTCGTTATAGCAACAGGACGATGTACCCGCTTGGGAATTAGAATAGATCCTATAGAACAACACATATACTAGGAAACATAAGACAATTTACACACACATATTCATAAGAAAGCAAATAAAGTAAAAATGCAAGGATTTCTTGAATAATACGCTGGATAATTTCATTAGTGGATTGTAGATAGAGGGATAACAAAGTTCATGCATGATAATGATAAAAAGGAAACATATTTTTTGGAAAATGAACTGGAAAATGCAGACAAGGAATGCAGGAAACAGGAAATAAACATGCAAAACAAACTAGATATGCTATTCCAACTCTTTCGGGCAATTGGATGACCCAACCACATGATAATGGAATACTCCTTACTCAGCCAGTGCAACCACAAAGCAGGGCTTGGCGGTCTAATGGCCTATTGTCTCACCTGGCACATAAGGCCTGATAGTAGCAGTCAGATCATCCCTTGGGGATATGATGGCGTTCACTGAGAATTCCTCCGGACAAAGGCGGATGAGACAAGCTAGATCTGATTCTTCCTCACATGATTCCTGCATTGCTTCTGATCTGATTACCTCGGCCAGAGCCAGAAAAGTGACCTTGATGTGGGGAATGGACATCCCTTGGCCAATGCACTTCCTTTTCTTTCCTTTGGAAGCCTGAAAAAGTTCTTCATCGGAGGGGTCGTAGCCTAGACTAAAACCTTCTTTGTTGTTTGGGAGTTCGATCAAAGAAATCTTCCCATGTCCAACGAAACTGAGGCCTTGGCCCAACTGATAGCCAAATTTGAGCATTTCCTTGGCGGCCATTAAAGTAGCGGAGGGCCATGCAGACTCGAGTTCTGGAGCTCTAGAAATCATGGAGACTAGCTCGAAACTATGAAAACTCACCTCCAGAATGGCATTAGCACCAATGTAGGGGACAAAAGTCTCCTTGAAGAAAGACAGGGGTTCCTCAGCCATAATAGTGACCATTAGATCTTCAGATGGGAACTTGAGTCTTCGATGAAGAGTAGAAGCAACTGCGCCTGTGGTGTGTAGCCAAGGCCTCCCTAGGAGCATATTATAAGGGGAATCCACCTTGATGACCTGGAAGTTGATCGTGAAGAACATAGGGCCAACTCTAATGGCTAACTCGATCTCACCTTGCACCTCCCTGAGAGTGCCATCAAAAGCTCTAATGATCATAGTGGTAGGGCGGATAAGAGAGGTATCCACATTCAAACGCTCTAAAGTGGACATTAGGAAAACATTCAGGGCCGACCTATTGTCAATCAATACTCTAGCGACGATCATATCCTTACGCTTTACTATAATGTGCATGGGCAAAGTGTGGTCTCTACCTTCCGGTGGTAGTTCATCATCCATAAAGGAAATCTAGTTGGTGGCCAACACTGTTGAGACCATGCCTTCAAAGGCGGATTCTTTATTACTTGTACGAACACATGTCTCTTTTAGGACTTTCAAGTGAGCATTGCGGTCGACCTTAGAGGATAGCAATAACGCCAAGATGGAGGTCTGAGCTGGTTACTTGTTTAGCTATTGAATCACACTGTACTCTGAGTTTCTGATAACTTTCAAGAACTCCTTTGCTTCTTCGGTTGTGACTCTGTTCCTAACGGGTTCGGTGGTACCCTTACCCATCTCTTTTCTTTTCTTTTCTAGCTCCTTGGGAGTATAGCAATGGCCACTCCTAGTGAGCCCAGATAGACTTGAAGCAATATTGGAACAGACCTCCGCTTTTCAGGTTTGAGTGGAGATCAAGGACACATCATATTTCCAAGGGACACGATGACTATCTTCATAAGGGAATGGCTTTGGCATGCAAATGATAACACCCTTTTGAGTTTGCAAATTGGGTGCTATGGAGAACGTCTTCGAATTAATGACCACCAGACTTGCATTATGGCTTCAAGGGCCTTTGAGTCGGATACCCTCGAGATTCCTGAGGCAAGCTTTGGCAAAATAAGAGGATCAAAACCTCGGATAGTGGGAGCAATGGTGGTTCCCTACTAAACTGATGATGAGGCTGGCCCTGTGACCGCAGGTAAGGCAAGAATTAGAGGAGTGAATCCTTCGATGGCTGGTGAGACTTGGCTTTTTCTTGAATTTGATGACCTTTTATCCACAATGACCATTGAAAAGGACTATGCTGGAGCAATCTGACCAAGGAATTTCAGTAAATATTCGTCCCACTCCTTCTTTGACACAACTGATATAGCATTGCAGCTGGCTCCTGACTGGATAGCTAGAGGACATAAGCTGGTTGCCATAAAATCACCTCTTCACACACTTTCCCTTTCAACCCAAATGATACCACGTTTACCTAACTCTGCACTTGTGCTCAAAGCACTTTACAATAAAAAAAAGGGCATGACTGTCTTCACTGTCGTAGAATGAGCAGATTCTCCCATCAAATCCTGGGGTTCCCATACCTTTGAGATCGAGGTGGCTCTCTTGGACCAAGGCTTGAAGCATAGCCTTTTATGGGAATGACGGTGAGGAGAAATCCGGTACCCTTTCTTCCACCGTGATGATGGCATTCACATTCCCTTCCTGATGGGAAGGTAAAGGGTTTGTGATGATGTTCGGAGTGGCTGCATTATCAAATTGTATCAGCTTGTTGTCTATGAGATCTTGGACACGGTCTCTCAACTGGAAGCATTCTTCTAGAGTATGCCCTTCGGCCCCAAAATGATGTTCGCACTTCTTGGGCAGATCAAATCCCAGTGGAAGAGGACCTTTTCTGGGCCTTTGAAACAGTGGGGTCACTAACTTCCTTTCCAGTAGGTAAGCATAGAGATCTGCTAGGGGCATGGGTAATGGAGTGTACTTTCGGTTTTCCCTCCTAGGGGGACGCGGTAGATCTGGCCTTCCTTTCTGATTAAAGGCTCTGTTAGGGGCTTGAGCAGACTGATTCTGTTGCTGATAAGGTCTAGCAGTTAGGGTAGCATAAGCGGGAGCAACACCCTTAAGCCTTTCTGAGGCATTGTTAACCATATGAATATCAACTTCCTTAGTCTTGCGACCAGTCATTCTCTTGACTTTCTGTTCAACCATGGAACTCAGAGACTCGACATCCATGATCTTCTTACTCCTAATACCTTCGTCTATGCGCTCCCCGATAGGGATAAGGCTAGCAAAATGAGTGATTTGGGTGCTGATCATCTTCTCGTAATAAGGAGGCTTGAGGTTATCAATGAACCACTTGATCATCTCATTTTCCATCATGGGAGGTTGCACCTGTGCAGTTAGCTCATGCCACCTCTGGGCATACTCATAGAAGGATTCCACACTCTTATTTTCTGTCCTTTCAAGAACGGTGCAATCAAGAGCTATCTTGGTGTTGAATCGGTAGTACTCTAAGAAAGAGTTGGCCATTTCCCTCCAGCTAGAGGTATTTTCCAATCTCACATACCACGTGGCCACAGGGCCGGTTAGATTATCAGGAAAAATCTGGCAAAGTAAGGGGTTGATTATCCCCATAGGAAGCCATCTTCCTATAGAACATGCGCAAGTGCGCGCAGGGGTCTTTTGTAGTATCATACTTGACGAACTCTGGTACCTTGAACTTGGGAGGCTTTTTAGCTTGAGTTTCCACTTGGCTCTTGACATGGCCATACACAGATTCGAGGTTCTTGTCCTTAGAAGGATCTATTTCCTAGTCATTGCCCTGGGGCAGTACATGGTGGCCCTGTTCCTATACTAGCGGAGGTTGATTTTCATTCTCGGTTTGGGGACCCCTTTGACTATGACCGGAAGAGTTTAGTCCTTCTTTTACAACCAGTTGTTGCATCATACACATCATTTCTGCCATTTGCTCCTTCAAAAGAGCAACTTCCTGAACAGTTTCCTCAAGGGGAGAAGTACCACTAGTAGACATCTCTCTTGCACGAGACCTAGTGATGATGGGATCATGATGTGGTGGTAGCTTAGCCTGTTTCCTTTTAGCAATCTTTTGATCTTGAGAAAGAGGGAAGTGAAAGAAACGGGGTGTGTTTGACAAAGTGGAAACACAACACCAAAATCAAGTTAGTTTATGTCCTTGCTATTTAACATGCACTTACCATTTTCAGAAAAATTTGGCTTTGCACCCTTGATCAGGTATTTATCATGATGAGTTTCTACTATGATGCAAGATTAATGCACATGCAAGATTAATGCACAAGATTGGTAAGTAACCGGAACTTTCATGATATGCTTAACAATGCAGGAATGACTAATTCTTTGATTACATGTTTGTACAAGACTTTTTTTTTTTTTTTTTTTTTTTTTTTTACAACACTGGGTTCATCAGCTCCAATAGTGGGCCTTTTACAAGAAGTACAACTGCGAGAAAGAACTTGGCTTTTGACAGTGTGGACTTCTCGAGGAAGCTCTTGGACACTTGGATCCCTTGATAACTTGGACAACATGGATCTCTTGGACTTTTGTATCTCTCTGAGGATCATGGCCCCCTAACAATCTTTCTTGGATCTTCCTTGGGAGAAGTCTTGGACTCATGATGTCTTGGGATTCTTTACAGTTTTCTGGTAGCACCTCCCCCTTGAACGGAGTTTCAGTTACTTGCCACAAATTTTATCTTTGCACAATTAGGTGATAGAACCAATCAGTGTATGCATGAGTGCCCTTATAGGGTTGTAAACCCTTAGGGATAGGGTATGGTCTAGTATGTACAAGCAATGGGGTTGCTTTTCCTAGGGGGTTTAATCATGGATGTTGTGTAAGAAGGATAGAAGGAACTTGGAGTAGAGCACGATTTCTTTGGCACAAGCAAAAAGGGTGCACCTATTACAAGACACTTTCCCCTGAACTCTAGCCGTATAAGGGTATCCTTTCCTAGGCTTGGATGTTCACTTTTTAGGTTTCACCTAGTCCTGATGGGCTCTGGGCTTGATCAAGTTCTCACGGGTTTGACATAACTAGGCCAACTGTATGCAAAGGCTTAACCGGTAGGTGGTTCCTATCCTAGGGTACTCAATTGCTATAACCCTCCTTACATGGAAGTTATGGGGCAAGAAGGATCGAGGGGGCCTTTTTAGCAACTCCTGTCCATCCATGGATCTAGAAGTGCCTACAACATCAACCCCGAATCTAACTATGGGTAACGATACTGATGTTTCGGTCCATACATCTATAGATGGAGTGATGAAATCCCCAAAAGAGATGAGATTACGCCAGCAGTGCGGAGCGCGACTTCAGCTCAAAAGGGTGTATATGTCATGCAATCCTTAATGAAAGGGAAAATTTTTTTCAAAGCACAGCAGATGTATATACGAAAAGCAGATAAAGGTATAGCGAAAATTAAATTTTGCTACCCTATGTTTGCATGTGAAGGAAAATGGTAAAGCATGTGTGGAAAGTGGTAAAGCCCTATGTGAAAAATACCCCAAACCCACCTTTTTGAATAAGGATTTTTGGGAAAAGGATTTTTTCTCTTTTGAAAATGGTCTACTAGGATATAGTAGAAGCCTTTTTCAAAAGGAAAGCCCTGGAGGCCAATGCCAATTTTTGTGTTTTTGAAAGCCAATGTCCAAAGATTATGGTTCTATCAAAAGCTCTAAAGGCTAAACTCTCATCGATCCCCAGTGGAGTCGCTAGTCTGTCAAAGCCCGGCCTTGATTGGCTAAGTGGAAAAGACTGCTGCCGTTGTGCCTTCGTTCAACCACCCATCGTGGCGACAGCTTCTATGCGCGTAGGGCTCGTTGGAGGCCCCTCTCGATGTATATGTGTGTTGTTCGCGTGGAGCTTCGGGTGCTCTCTCTCTCAGTGGAGGAAGGTAGGTCTACCTTTGGCGTTATGGGAGGAATCTGGGCCAAATTTTAAGGGATTACCAAAGGTAAGTGGAGTCGCCACCAATCATTGGGTTTTTCTAACATGTGATTGGTCACCTGTTTCTAGTTGATTTTATTACTGATCCTAGGCTAAGAAAAAAAGGGCATTTTTCCTAATCTAATATGGATGGCAAAAAATCTTGATTCTTAGGTCCGAAAGTTTGGTTATGTGTGGGGAAGGTGTTAGGCACCCCACAACGCCTGTCCAAGGACAATCCTTTGTTTTGATAAAACCTTAATTTTTGGAGATTGGCAGTAAAAACATGATTTTGGCATTGGTTTTCAGGGCTTTGCATGCATAGGGGGGCTTTGAGGTTTGGCTTTTGAACTAGTGTGGTCCCAATATATGCTTTCCTAAGGCATTTCAGCAAAGTGCTAGATTTCCACTGCTAAAATCCGTTGAGAAGTCACCTTACTTTCGTGGTGGAAATTAGGCATCACTAGCCTTAGGTGACACGGATCATGACAATCACACTGGAAAGGGGCAAGCAGGTATATATATACATGCATCATGCACAATGCTGGCACACAGAGCAAGAAAGTAAATGCCTACATCCCTAGAGCGTGACCCAAAATATAGGTGAAGGAAAATAAACAAGGGTCGCCATACTCTAGAGATGAGGACGAATGGTACAAAGCATGATAAACCTAATACAAAATATCTAAGGGAGAAAGGGAGGAGGAAGGAAGGGGTTTAAAGGAGTACATAACCAAAGGGAAAAGCTAAACCCTAAACCTACAGAACATAGCCACTCGACTCATGTTGGCAAGCTCGCATTCGCGCCCTTTTCGCTTGCGCCTAGGAGATCACGCCCTAGCTCCATGTGTCATTGCTCCATGTGTGTACATGCAAAGGCAAAGACAAGAAACTAGTAGACGAGCATAGATAATAGCAAAAAGGCACAAAACAAACAAGCAAGATAGCAATGACATGCATAGCATACAGGATGCGAGAAAACATACGAGCAAAGGGACAGACAAGCAAAATAGCAAAAAACAAGCAAAGGGGGAACAAGCGCGATAGCAAACAAAAGGTGGTGTCCACGAGGGACAAATATAGGTTTGGATTGGATGTGCATAGCCTCATTGTGTTGAAGCATGGATGACACACTAACAAGTAAGACTCATGCATGAACATGTAAACAAGTGTGTAAAGATGCACATAAAGCCAACGGGTGGCAAGCTTGCATTCGCGCCCTTTTCGCTTGCGCCTAGGAGATCACGCCCTAGCTCCATGTGTCATTGCTCCATGTGTGTACATGCAAAGGCAAAGACAAGAAACTAGTAGACGAGCATAGATAATAGCAAAAAGGCACAAAACAAACAAGCAAGATAGCAATGACATGCATAGCATACAGGATGCGAGAAAACATACGAGCAAAGGGACAGACAAGCAAAATAGCAAAAAACAAGCAAAGGGGGAACAAGCGCGATAGCAAACAAAAGGTGGTGTCCACGAGGGACAAATATAGGTTTGGATTGGATGTGCATAGCCTCATTGTGTTGAAGCATGGATGACAAACTAACAAGTAAGACTCATGCATGAACATGTAAACAAGTGTGTAAAGATGCACATAAAGCCAACGGGTGGCACAAAAAATCATGGTAAGAAATCGTTGCACGAAGCTGAAAAGGGGATAGGTATGCATGAAGCAACCAGCATCATGGTGATGCATCCCAAGTGCTTACATCTAGACAAGGCCTCATGGGCGTCGGATGTAACCACACAACCACAAACCTGCTAAGGGTATCAAGTGTGGTAAAGCCTACAACAAAAGAGGGTGACACAAGCATAAAGCATAGAAGCAAGCAAACATAGACATGCAAATAGGATGATCCAAACCCTTTGATGTGGGCCAAGGTGCACAGAAAATGACAAAGACCATAGGGTCTAGATCGGGTCCCAACCATTAGGCCAAAATACAAGAAAGAAAGATAAAGTGACAAAGGGGCTACAATAGTACATGGCATGACAAACATAGCCTAGGTCTAGGCACACAAACATGGCATGGAGCGCACGAGCACATGGAATATAGCAAAAGCATGTAGAAAGCATAGATCCAAGAATACAGGCATGTGAAAACATAGATCTAGACATATAGGCATGGGAACATACATGTAAACATGTAGAAATTTAGCACATAGACATGGAAGGACATGAATCCAAGCATACAAGCATGTGAAGACTTAGATATAGGCATAGGATCATAGAACGTGCATACAAACATGTAGATCTAAGCAAGACATGACCATAGACATGATATCAAGCATGTGAGCATGTAATCCTAACATCAACATAGAGCAAAAAGGGGAACAAAACATAGAAAAACATGGCATAAAACCCTAAGCATGTATATCTAAACATATGAACATGTGAGAACATAGATCTAAGCACGAAACATGGCATAAGACATAACAACAAAGAGATTTAAGCTAGAAACACAAATAAGGCAAGAAACACGCTAAGGAAAGTGATAAATCATGTTATTCAAGCAAAAATAACAAGATAGATGCTAGAAAACGATTTAGAAGGGTAGGGGTGTGGATGGTAGCTAAAAAGCTTCATCCACACCCTTAAACCCCAAATCCCAAGTGTAGAACGAAGGGAAAGAAGATCGGGTATAAGAACAATACCTCGTATTTTTGGTGAAGAGAGAATAATCAAGAGGCTTTGATGTGTTTTTTGTGTTTGGAAGAGAGGAAAAAAGCTTATAAATTGTCCAGGCAGAGAGTAGAAACCCAGAAAAGTGGTCTCCTTTCAGGTTTGAGGGGTGCCTACGGCTATTTATAGCCCCGGTGCTTTTTTCAAGGTAGCGGCCCTTCAAGGGCCGCCAAGCTCAAAAGTCCTCTAATCGGGTTGATCTTGACACCCTTGGAAAGATCTGATTTTAAGTTTCTAAAAAGGTATGGATCTAAAGAATCCAACGATCGGAACAAAAGTTATGGCCTCAGGAAGTTAGCGGTGCATTAATCGGTGCGTTAGCCCGGTTTTTGTGATATCTCGGCCGTTCTAACTCCGATTTTGACCTATGAATAGTCGTTGGAATAAGAATTTAATAATCTTCGCAATGACATTTGTTTTAACCATTCTGATAGCCGAATCAAAATTAGAGTTTTGGACCTACCTAGAGTCAACTTTGGGTCAAACTTGGTCAAAGTAGCTAAAAATCTCTGAGAAGCTTAGGTTTAATGAAAAACTTTGAAAGATGTTATTTTGTATGGATTTTTACCTTCTTTGACCTTTGGTCAACCCTAGGTTGACCAAGGGCATTTTTGGCCATTTTAGCCGAAAAAGGCATTTCGGGTGCTCCAATGCCTGAACGGGTTGCTTCATGTCGTTCTAGATGTTCTCATGGCCCCGTAGAGAGAATAATATTTTTGGATTTTCGGGGGTTCAGCACGCAAATCGAGGGCAAACAAAATACGGTATCAATAGCCTAGATGCTTGCTTAAGTCCATAATTGGACCTTTTCAACTTCCATACCATATGCTTTTGGTTCTCTGCTATGAAACCTTCTAGTTGCATCATATAGATTTCTTCTTCAAGATTGCCATTTAGAAATGCAATCTTGACATCCATTTGCCAAATCTCATAATCATAATGAGCAGTAATGGATAAGAGAATTATGATAGATTCAAGCATTGCTACTGATGAAAAGGTTTCTTCATAATTAATACCTTCTTTTTGTGTATACCCTTTCGCCACTAGCCTTGCTTTAAAGGTTTCAACCTTTCCATCTATCCCCCTCTTCCTCTTGTAAACTCATTTGTAAGCAACAGGTTTAATGTTGTTAGGTACCTTTACAAGATCCTAAACTTGATTGGAATACATTGAATCCAATTCAGATTTCATAGCTTTAACCCAATGATGTGCATCTATATCTTTCATTGCCTTTTCATAAGTGTAAGGATCAAATTCAGCCTCTTTTGAGATAGCTTCATAAGTTTCTCCCAGACCTATAAATCTTACAGGTGGCCTTATAATCTTCCCACTACGATGAGGCACCTGTGTACTAGACATCTCATGAGTAGAATCTTGTGGTGTATCTAATACGGCCACATCATCCCTAGTTTCATCCATTGGTTGTTCAATTATAGGTTCATCTATTTCAGCCAAGACAACTTTACTTCTAGGATTAAAATTATTCACATAATCATCTTCCAAAAATTTGGCATTGGTGCTAACAAACACATTGTTATCTTTATGATTATAGAATAAATAACCCTTAGTTTCCTTTGAATACCCTAAAAACATGCATACTTTTGTTTTTGCTTCCAACTTTTCAGACTTCCCTTTAAACACATGTGTTGGACATCCCCAAATGTGGAGATATTTCATACTGGGCTTGCGCCCACTCTACAATTCCTTAGGTGTGTTGGGAACTAATTTTGATGGAACTAAATTCAAAATATGCATTGCAATTTTTAGTGCATATCCCCAAAAGGAAATTGGTAAAGTTGAATAACTCATAATGGACCTAACCATTTCTAAAAGAGTCTTGTTCCTTCTCTTTGCTACACCATTTTGTTGGGGAGTTCCAAGTGCAGTCAATACAATCCCATTTTGAGTTAAGTAATCCTTGAAATCCCCAAGAAGGTATTCGCCACCTCAATCAGATAGAATGACCTCTATGAGTTTACCCAATTGATTCTTAACTTCAGCCCTAAACTCTTTGAACTTTTCAAAGGCTTCGTACTTCCATCTCATTAGGTACACATAACCATATCTTGAGTAATCATCCGTAAAAGTGATGAAGTACTCATAACCTCCTTTTGCTTGGGTTGACATAGGACCACATACATTCGTATGAACTAATTTAAGCAACTCTTGGGCTCTTCAACCTTTTGCATTAAAAGGTCTTTTGGTCATCTTGCCCTCCAAACAAGATTCAAAAATTGGAAATCCATCAAAGTCCAATGGCTCTAAGAGTCCATCTTTGATTAGTCTTTGAATTCTATTTGAACTAATATGACCCAAACACAAATGCTAAAGATATGCATCATTAGTAGAAGGAAACTTTCTCTTTAATGATTTTATGTGAGAGTTATTATCTAATTCAGAATTGTATAATTCATGCTTATTAGGAGTTAAAATATAAAGACCATCAACAATATTGCCAGAACAGATAAATACTTTATCCTTCAAGGATAACACAATATCCATGTTTACCTAAATAAGTTGCAGAAATTAAATTCCTACAAACATTAGGTACATACAAATAGTCTTTCAATATAAAAACTCTAGAACTAAAACACAAATTAAACACTCCAATAGCTACAACTAGAATTCTGCTCCCATCAGCCAAAGTAAGAAACAATTCCCCTTCATTCAGCTTTCTGGTCTTCTGGAACCTCTGCAAAGTATTGCAAATATGATTAGTACAACCTAAATCCACACACCAAGAATCCGTGGGATTTTTTACTAAAAACATTTCAAGAAGGAATGAACCTTTCTTACCCTTATTATTGGCAGCTTTGAATTTTGGACAATTCCTCTTCCATTGACCTTTCTCACCATAATGGAAACACTTTCCTTTGGCGTAGTCCTTCTTCTTTCCCTTGTTGGCAACTCCTAAGGCAATTTGTTTACCATCTTGCTTGGTGAAGTCCTTCTTCTTCTTCTTTTTACCCTTGCCTTTCAACTTAGGTTGAGAAAAAGAAGCTTCAACCATATTAGCATCAACACTGGATGTACCAAGAATGCCTTCTGCTACCACCAATTCATTCATTAATCTAGACAATGTATAAATCTTTTTGTTCATGTTATAATTAAGTCTGAATTCTTTGAATGATTCTGGTAGTGACTAGAGTATCATATCTGCTTGGGATTCTCCATCAATATCGGCACATAAAACCTCCAGTGTATTCAGATGAGAGATCATCCTAAGACAATGCTCCTTTACTGAAGTACCTTTAGCCATTTTGGTATTATAAATCTGCCTCATAGTTTCTTGCCTAGCAAAACGGCCTTGCTCACCAAACATCTCCTTCAGACTTAGCATTATGTCCAAAGCTAGTTCTGCATCCTGCATTTGATGCTGTAGAATATTTGAGATAGATGCTAGGATATAGCACTTGGCCATCTCATTAGAATTCTGCCAACGATCATATCGCTATTTTTCCTCAGGAGGAGCATTTAAGATGGAAAGTTAGGCCAAGGTTGACTAAGCACATACTTGTGCTCTTCAGCAGTGAGAACAATGTCCAAGTTTCTTTTCTAGTCAACATAGTTGGATCTAGTCAGTTTGTTTTGATTAAGAATAGCAACAAGTGGGCTAAAAGATGCCATGATTAAATCTGAAAAACAATAAACACGGATATAATAAGTAAGCTAGACATTATCAATTTAGCATATAAACATATAGTATGGAACCTTAATAAAACCATTATATAATATATGCAACGACAACCCAATTCATGTCTATAGTTCCTTGGTAGCAAGTATATTATAAACATCATGATTGATTGAGAAATATTCTCATTATTAGAGCTATCATGATAACTCTTATCTAACACTAATAATATGCCGTACTAACTTTAGCCTCTAAGTAAATAATGACATAACTCCTTTGGGAGGTTAACATTACACTTAGTCTAGTGTACACCATTATTTAGAATCATGTGTAGCCACATTTCATCTCCCTTATAGTGTTTAAACTTGTAGTACCATGAAACAAAACACCCTCCTTTGGGATCGCAAGGCATATACGCCCAGACGAGGTGCTTGTTCACACTACTTTAAACGGGTAAGTTCAATCTTGTAGTACAATGAAGTAAACACCCTCCTTTGGGATTGCGAGGCATATACGCCAAGACGAGGTGCTTATTCACACTACTATGAACTGATAATGGAGGCTGTGAGATCCAACCCTTGTATCTCTCTCCCACTAGATATTTTAAAAGAAAGGTTTTCAATTAGAAAAAATGTGTAATCTCATCACACATAGCCTTGTACTTTATCTATATTTTAACACTTAGTGAAATTTCAAAAAACAATTCATTTGATCGATTGAAGGTATTTCTCGATCAATCGAAATATTCAAAAAATTCATTTTGAAGTTTCTGGATGACTCGATTGACTCTCGATTCCTATTTGATCGATCGAAAAGGAACATTTGATTAATTGGAATTCTCGATCGTCAAAAAATTGAAGAAATTCATCACAAAGTCTCGATTTGCTCGATCGATTCTTGATCACCATTCGATCGATCGAAGGTGATTCTCGATCGATCGAAACTCATGAAACTATTTTTTTTCAAATTTTTATGGTAACCATGTTTGACGTTTCACTTGAACAAAACATAGTTTCTTGATCACATCAGAATGAGATTGAGATCAAAACTGAATTTCATTGATGCTATAGCCTTAAAGTTCAATTTAACATACTTAATATCAAACTTAAACAATCATAACATCAATATCAGTTTTTACCAAATAGTGATTTCCACAACCAAGCAGAAAATTGATTGTAGAATCTTCTAACATCATAAAATTACTATCTTTAATTCCAAAACTCACAAAACATGTTATACAAATTCGAAATTGAAGACCGCTCTGATACCAATTGTTGGAAAAACATGGTTTGTATTGCATACAAAACATGCGCAGTGAAAAATTAATGGATCTACTTCATTCGCAATTGATAACATGTACTATGTAAATTTCAGCATTTAAGAACAAGAGAGCATACCTTGGTGTGGTGAAATTCAAACCAAATATTAGAAGTACTTGGGAACACTTTTAATCTTCACTCCAATTCCACTTATGCCCAAGAAGTGTGGTCTCTCAATCAGTTTATATGTATGTATTCAAGGGAGAGTAAGAGAGTGGCTTACACTCACATACACACCATTTCATTCTTCTAAAATTTTGTATGTTTCTCTCCTTATATATAACTGATTATCTAATTGGGCTTGCCTTTTGGGCCATTCCAATTGGGTTTTAGTATGTGGCTTGGAGTGGGACCAAAAGGGACAAATAAGACACTAGCTCCAATGAGTTTTGGGCATTTTTGCCAACTCTTGACAAGTTTAAAATTACCATTATTATATTTAATACTACTATATAAATATAATTGCACTCTAGGCCTTATTAATAAATGATATTTCAAGACTTTATTATACATTCAACCCCTTCATTAAAATATTTGTAGTAATAGAAAGTCATGAATGTTGACTACTACTTTGAAGATTACTATATTTTAATTCTTGAGTACCCGGTTTAATCCTTTAAGTTATTCATCATATATTTATGAAATTCAATTTCATAAATATATACTTTAGTAACTCTTTACTAAAGTGGTTAGGCCTAACACTCTGAATAACCAAACCCATTAAACTTATCTCAAGGGAATATTTGATATCTCCGTTAAGAGATTATGAATTCCATCTTGAGAATATGTGTTCCTTCAACACTAAATGTGGCTACCCAACATACTGAGATTTTGATCATGACTTTAGATTTCACTCCTGATATATCAAAGTAACCTACACTTCATGATCAGGTTCATTATTCTCTCAGGATTAAGAGTTCATGTAAATAGAAGTTGTGAGATTTATTATTCATTTGACAGTCGTTAGTAGAATAATAAATCTCACAGTAGTCCAGTTCAATATATCTTAACACTTAAAACATATGAATATATCAACTAGAAGTCTTCACTTCCATGATCAAGATCAATCATCTTTGTTGATATGTTATAGTCTTCATAGATAAAATGCTGAGTTTCATCACTGACTACGAACTAAAATTTTAAGTTTACAAAGAACTTGTGATTTATATCTTCTGTGACTAAATCACATAAATCACATACTATGCATCTCATGGACTATATGATAATGTCCAAATATTAATGTTGCCATTATTTTAGATAATAATAAAACAACTTTATTAATCACAACATAATGTCATACATATCCTAACACTTTATACGTTGGGCTTCAAATGGGAAAAAAATGAGCATCAATGATTCAATAATCCAAGTATTCCACCACCTCAAAGCTAGATCAATAAGGTCAGCTATACAAATCTTACAACCAAGATCAGAGGAGGAAGATGAGATTTTTCTACCTCAATTTCTAGATGGCTAGCTGTCTTTGAAGACCTGAATGGACTTCCCATTTCCCACCCTCCATTTAGCACACAAAGCTTTTACCCGCCTTGCCTTTAAAATACTTTTCCATGCATAAGAGCCCAAATATTGTTTTGCATCAAAGATATTTCTAGTTGGGAAGTATTTTGACTTAAAGACACGATAGAATAATGAATCTGTATCATGTATAAGTCTTTATACCTGTTTTGCCAACATAGCGTCGTTAAACTTGTCTAGCTCCTTGAAACCCAAACCTCCACCTCCTTTTCACTTGCACAAATTTCCCAAATTTTCAAATGTTTTTTCCTTCATTCCCCTTATTGATATCGTATTTTATCCGGCCCCAATTCACGCGTCAAAACAAAGACTAAAAAAACCAAAAAATTGAAAAGCATACAAAATCATGAATTTCAAAGCCAAAATGGGTAAAAATAAGTACAACATGTTTGAGTGGTGGATCAAAAGGTCACAATATCTAAAAATCCATTTTATAGCAATTAAGACCAAAACCCTAACTAGGTATGGTAAAAAATTTGACTTTTTGATCCAACAATTGGATCATGTTGAATTTTAGACCATCTTGTAGGGAATATTTTTCCCTTTTAAACGATAGTTTACGGGCCAAAATTGGAGTTAAAACGGATGAGATATCACTAAAATACCAAAAACCCTAATAAAATCTTCACTATTGTTTTTAGGAAAACTGGCAGTTTTTTACTTGAATTCATGCAATAAACTGTACTGATTGGAAAATAACTGGAATGAGCAGGCTGGGAAATCTTGAAGAACAAGGTCTTAGCTAATTTTCATAAAAAGGCTTGACGACATTTGTTTCGGATTGGAAGATATGAATTTTTCAAGAAAATATGTCTAGAATTTTTCAACTTTGTATCACCTTCCTTCCAGGCGCGATATCTCAATGATCGTAACTCTAAATTGAGTGAGGCTAGGATTTTTGAAAATTAGACATCCAGAGCTTTCCGTGCATATAAAATTCAAAGAAAATAGAGCTAGGAAAGGCCTCCAAACAGCTACACGAAGATGGGCCAGAAATTAGAAAAAAGATGAAAAATGGCTGATGAGGTGGCAAAAGTGGGAGGCTAGCATTGGTGTATTAGGATACTCCAATGCTAGCCCCCTATTTTCCAAATTCTCCTATAAGTACCCCCAATTTTTGTGAAAAAATAGTTTTATGGACAAGAAAGCGTGAAATAGAGAGAAAAAAGTGAGGAAAGTCAGAAAAAGTGAGAAAATTCTGGAAAAATAGCCTTGAAAAATTAAAAAAAATTCTCTCTCTCTCTCTCTCTAGGAAACCCTACACAATTTTTTATTTTTATTTTGTTGTTGTTGTTGTAATCTTTGTGGGTAAGGCTATAGGGATGGATTAGTTCCTTAATAACTAAACCCATCCCATCCTTTTAATATCTTGTAATCATCATTTCCATATATATATAAAATCATTTCTTTTAATTTGCTTGTTGTTCATAGTTGCTTTATTTTTACCATGCTCTTGTACATATTTTGTATATACCTATCTCTTTATTTCAATGTTCATATTATTGTTGTTGGTTTATATTATTGTGTTTATATCCCTAGATGAGTATTGGACCATCTCCTAGGCTATGATAGGGAAGTACCCTTAGGGGCAAGAAATCTCATCCCACCTAGGCATCTAGGGATTTCATTGTTGTTACCTTTTATTTTATGTCATCCCATTTAATTTCTTGCACATCCCCTCTCCCCCTTTAATTTATGGCACTTATACATATATATATATATATATATATATATATATATATATATATAAAGACACCTAAAAAACAAAAAAGATTTTATACTATCCCTCTTAAATGGTTTTTAAACTTCCGTTAGAACACAATATGGGTATGTCTCATAAGAATGGTGACGGCTTAGAACTTCCATTTCTATATGTTGAAGAATCCATAAGGCTTGAAAGAGATTAAAATCTATTTAAGAGAGAGAAAAAAAAAACATTTTTAATCAATCTTTACAATATTCCAAACTCTTTACTTTTATGTCATTTATATTCCAACCTCTTTACTTTTATGTCATTTAAATTTCAAGCTTTTTATTTTCCTTGCAATTTATTTTTGTTTTCCCTTTACATTTTTCATTAATAATGTGCCATAAAATAAATATGCTTGGGTAAACATTTCCCCTACACACCATTCTAAGAAAATGCTTTTTCTAAAATCTTTATCCACCTCTTTCTTTAAAAATAAAGTCTTTTTCAAAAAAAAAAAAAAAAAAGAAGGAGACCTTTTAAAATGTTTTTCCTTTGTTCTTCTTAAAATGCTTTTTCAAAATTTAAAAAAAAAAAAAGTTTTTAAAAAGGAACTAAAAGAAAATTTTTTTTCCAAAACTTTAAAAAAAAAATGTAAAACTGTTTTTTTTTAATTTAAAAAAATCTGTTTTTATAAAACAGTTTTCATAGTATAAAAACTGTTTTATAAACCTGTTTTTCAAAAAAAAAAAAAAAAAAAACTTTTTCAAAACTGTTTTCTTAATAAAAAAAACTGTTTTCAAAATGATACAAAACTGTTTTCCGAAAACTGTTTTCAAAATTAAAAATCTGCTTCCTAAAAAACTGTTTTCTAAAAAAAATATGTTTTCAAAAACTGTTTTTCAAAACTAAAAAAAAAAAAAATCTGTTTTCAAAATAATAAAAATCTGTTTTCTAAAAACTGTTTCCAAAATAAGAATCTGTTTTCAAATAAAAAAAGAAAATCAGTTTTTTTTTTTTTTTAAAAGTAATAACACAAATATTTTCAAAAATGTTTTTCCAAAGTTCTTTCAAAAATGCTTTTTATTTTTTATTTTTTATTTAAGTTTTCGAAAGGTCTTTTTAAAATATGTCAAAAAAAATTTTCAAAAACGTTTTCAAAAAAAAGGAATGATTCTTCAAAGATACATGTTTTCAAAAAACACTTTTGTCACTTCAAAGAAAATTGTTTTCAAAATTTTTTTTCTTTGTTATTCCTAAAAGAGCCAAATTTTTTGGAAAAAAAAAAAAGGAGAAATGTTTTCCAAGATAAATGTGCTTTACCATGTTGGAGTTTTCTTTTAACAAAAAAAAAAAAAAAAAAAAAAATTCTTCTCAAAATATCCCAATAAAATCTTTTTAAAAAAATGTCCGTTTCCAAAATAATAAAGTTAACGTTGTAACTTTTATTTCCAAGCATTTTCTTAGAATAGTTGGAGTTTGTAGATTTGTGTTCAAGGCTCACTCTCTTGAGTCTTTGAACACCCTATAAGTTTACATTGTTCCTAACATTTTTTGGCACTAATAAGTTTCTTTTTGTCATCTTTTTGCATGAATAAAATGGGAAAATGGTGAATGGCAACAAGGTGCTACTCTTCCAATTTATTTTTATTTTTATTTTTATTTTAATGTTGTGTTTGTTTTTGTATAGCTTTTAGTATCCACATGCTAGTTATATAATAAATAAATACTCACATGCTATTGTCTAGTATGCTTGTATGCCTTCTCACATGGTACTTATGTATATATCTTACATGTTTATATATTCTTTGGAGTTAATATTCATATGTGTGCGTATATATATATATATATATGTATGTATGTATGTATGTATGTATGTATGTTGTTTGCAAAAACCTTTTTCAAAAAATCAGAATGCCAAATATCCTATGTTTTCATAAAAAGTTAACATTTAGAATAAATTAAAATGAGGTACTATCTTCAGATAGGCATTGTGGGGTGCCTAACACCTTCCCCACATGTAGCCAAACTTCCAAGTCCAAGCTTTTGTTCAAAAACTTTTGGTTTACCTTAATCAATGAACCTTTAAAATTTGGTTTGGTTAATTAGGTAACTTAAAATAAAATTAGACATCTAGATGACCAATCACACCTAATAAAAAACCAATGGTTGGTGGCGACTCCTAAAATAAAAAAAAAAAAAAAAAAAGGGACTCACACACACACACACACACCTCACTCTAGATACACAAGCACACAAGAGTCACATTGCCAAGGATCTAATGTACGATAAAACTCGAAAAGAATTTGGGGGGGAAGGGGGGGGGGGGGGGGAGTCCACACCCCTCGTTGACCCCACCAAAATTTCTTGATCAACATCTCAATATCCTGGCATAAACATGAAGGAAGTTTAAAACACCACATGTGAAAGGTGGAAATAGCTTGAACAATAGCCTTCAATAACACCTCATTTGTTGCTTGGGATAGGAACTTCTCATTCCATCCTTGTAATTTGCCCCACACCCTGTCTTTAATATAATTCAGACTAGCCTTTTCTCTTTCCCAACCACCACTGGTAGCCTCAAATACTTCTTATATTGTTTAATCTCTGGCACACCAAGATCTTGTTAGGAGTAGTGCCCTTAAATCCTATTGTATGATGCTATGTATGATATTAAGTATGACATTATGTATGGCTTAATATTATGATTAATAAATTTGTTTTATTATTATTTGAAATAATAGTAACATGAATATTCGGACATTATCATATAGTCCATGAGATGCATAGTATGTGATTTATGTGATTTAGTCACAGAAGATATAAGTCACAAGTTCTTTGTAAACTCAGAATTTTAGTTCGAAGTCAGTGACGAAATTGGGCATTTCATCTGCGAAGACTATAACATATAAACTACAATGATTTGTCTTGATCATGGAAGTGGAGACTTCTAGTTGATATGTTGATATGTTTTAAGAGTTAAGACATATTGAACTGGACTGCTGTGAGATTTATTATTCTCCTAAAGACTGTCAAATGAATAAGAAATCTCACGATTTATATTAACATGAACTCTTAATCCTGAGAGAATAATGGACCTGATCATGGAATGTAGGTTGCTTTGATATATCAGGAGTGAGATCTAAAGTAACGGTCAAAACCTCAATATGTTGGGCAGCCACATTTAGTGTTGATGGAACATATATTCTCAAGATGGAATTCATAGTCTCTTAACGGAGATATAAAATATTCCCTTGAGATAAGTTTAATGGGTTCAGTTATTCAGAGAGTTAGGCCTAACCACTTTAGTAAGAAATTACTAAAGTATATATTTATGAAATTGGATTTCATAAATATATGGTGAATAACTTAAAAGGATTAAACCGGGTACTCAAAGATTAAGATGTAGTAATTTACAAAGTGGCAGTCTACAATTATGACTTTGTATTATTACGAATATTTTATGAAGGGGTTGTATGTACAATAAAGTCTTAAGATATAATTTATAGATAAGACCTAGAGTGCAACTATATTTATATAGTGATATTAAATATAATTAATGGTAACTTTGGACTTGTCAAGAGTTGACAAAAAAACCCAAGGCCCATTGGAGCTAGTGTCTTATTGGTCCCTTTTGGTCCCACTCCAAGCCACATACTAGAGTCCAATTGGAAAGGCCCAAAAGGCTAGCCCAATTAGATAATAAGTTATTAAGAGAGAAACATATAGATTTTTAAAACTAACAACTTGCATAAAATGGTGTATGTGAGTGTTGGACACTCTTTAATTCTCTCTTGAACAAATTCACATTACTGATCGAGAAACCACACATCTTGGGCGTTAGTGGAATTGGAGTGAAGATTAAAAGTATTCCCAAGTACTTACAATCTTTGTTTTGAAATTCATCACACCAAGGTACACTCTCTTGTTCTCATATTCTGAAATTTACATAGCACATGTTATCAATTTCGAATGAAGTAGATCCGTTAATTTTTCGCTGCGCACATGCATTTTTCCTTCAAATCTTTAATAGAATTTTTCACCAACTCACATACTGATTTTCCGAAGAAGAGAGTAGTCTTGTCAGTGTTTATTAGTTGGCCCGAAATTTTTTCATAGACTTGAAGAATATTTTGGATAGCTTGGATGTCTCCCATTTATGCTTAGCAAAATAATAGACTGTCATCTACAAAAAAACAAATGAGAAATTTTTGGACCACCTCTATAAAGAGAGAAACCTTGAATTTTTCCTTCATTTACTGTATTTTGAATCAAATCATTCAATCCTTTAGAGCACAGTAGTAATAGATAAGGAGATAAAGGGTCCCCTTGTCTCAAACCCCTTGAGGGGACAATATGACCTCTTGGTACACCACTAACCAATATAGAGAAAGAGACTGAACTAATGCATTCATAAATCCAACCAATCCATCTTGAGTGAAAACCCATTTTCTCCATAATTATTACCAAAAACTTCCATTACATTTCACCCTATCATACGCCTTACTCATGTCTAACTTTATAGTCATAAAACCCACTTTACCAGATTTTTTTTGTTCTCATGCGATGTAAAGTTTCAAAGGCGACTAATATATTTTCTAAGTTGGCCTTGTCAAATTGAAAGGAACTTTGAAACTTAGAAATAATCAGAGGTAAAAAAAAAATTCAACCTATTTGCAAGCACTTTTGAAATGAGTTTATACTTACAAAGAGCTATAGGTCTAAACTCAAAAACTTTTTCAAGACCTTTTACTTTGGGAATGAGTGTAAGAAAGGTGTGGTTCAAACTTGGAAGAATTTTTCCAAAGTTTAGGTAGGAGAGCACCACATATGTAACATGGTCTCTAATACTAGGCCAATAGTGCTAGTAAAAAATTGGAGGCATTCCATCCATCCTTGGAGCTTTTAAGGGAGCCATTTGCCTAAGAGCCTCCTCTACTTCAACTCGTGTAAAATCCCCCACAAGCATATTGTTCATATCATTTGTTACTACCTCGGATGAATGAATAATTACCTCTTCAATCTCCCTCAGGTTTGATGATGTAAATAGGGTTTGATAATAATTTTCTAGTTGCCTTGCCACATTATCATCACCAGTGCACATAAACCTACTTGAATCTTACAACTCTAGAATCCTATTTCTTCTAGATCTTTGTGAGGCTTTATTATAGAAGTAACTAGTGTTTTTATCTCCCGACTTCAACCAATGAATTTTTTAGCATTTGTGCCACATCTTCTCTTCTTTCATCAATAGACTTGAGAGCTCACTTTTCAGTCTCATCATCTACTCGGCACTGCTTCCATTCAAGGCTGCCCTCCTCAGCTACTACCTCTTCTTGGCCAGCTCCTTGGTAATATTCCCAAAACATCTCTTACTCCACCATTAAAGCTTATTTTGACACACACACAACTTATTCATCTCCTTGTTCATCGATGCACCCTCCATACTACCACTCCAAGCTAAAGCAATAGCCTTATAGCATCCAACCTCCACCAGCCAAATTTGTTCAAACCTCCAAGGTTTATTTAACTTCATAGGTACCCCACAAGGATGATTAATTATAGGCTTATGATCCGAAGAGCCACACTCCATCAGAATAACCTTAGTAGCAGGAAAACAATCACACCATTTTGTAGTTCCCATTGCTCTATTAAATCTTTCCCACACTAAAATCCCATTTGCAAAATTTTAAACCACGTAAATTTACTCCCCACAAAACCAAAATCCATAAGACCACATTCATCCAAAACATGTCAAAAAATTTTCATGTGTATAAGGTCTTAACCTCCCTCCTTGTTTTTTATGAGTCTTTGCAATCTCATTAAAACCACATGCACATAGCCATGATATTGAGAATTGTTGATGTAAATCCCTTAAAAGATCCCATTACTCCATTCTTAAGTGAGTCTCTGGAGCTCCATAAAAACCTTTAAATCTCCAACTATCCTCTTTCCCTTTATTGATTAAAGCATCAATATGGTTTCGAGAAAACGATATAACACCTATCTCAACATCCTTTTTCTAGAAAAGGGCCAATCCACCACCCCTTGTAATCTTTGAAACCCCAAAATAATCCCCCATCTGCAATTTATCATAAATACCAGCTAACCTTGCCTTATCCAGCCATGTTTTGGCTAAAAACACCACTGTAGGATCTTGTGCCTAGACTAAGTCCTCAAGCTCTTGAACTATCTGTCGGTTTCCAAGCCCACGACAATTCCAACAGAGGATACTTATTGTGTCTAGCGAGGTTGGGAACTAGCCTCCATCAATACCTTGTTTGAATTCTCATCACCCTTTGAAACCAGTCATTTTTGGTAGGTAGCTCTAGGTGATTATTTTTTGGGAGATGACTTCGCTTATGCCCAATTATTGCTTCTGTGGAAAAATTGGAACTATCATTAATTTTTTGCTTTCCTTTCCATTTTGCAGGATCCTGTAAAGGTAGAGAAGATTTTTCATTAACACGTGCACCTATCTTCTTTACCACCCTTGACGTAGCCCCAGGATGAGGAGTACTAGATGATAAGGAGAATTTATCCAGCTCTGTGCCCACAGGATTATCAAACTTACTAAGATCTTTGTCAATTTCATTAATCCGTTGTCGAAAGAGTTCATTAGGACATACACGTTTCACAACCCCACTAGGGCATGGGAAAAAAAAAAAAAAAAAAAAAAAAAAAAAAAAAAAAATCTCAAAAGGAAACCCAAAAGATTGGCCATGTAATAAGTGTTGCTCTTTAGTCCAATCACACCCAATGTCAACCCTCATTGAATCTCACATCAAATCTGAATTCAAATCTGTATTTTCAAAAAGGAATAAATTACCTTAAACATTACCATCCGGATTTTGTGGAGGTCGTTTATTTGATTTGAATCTTGACTAACATTTATCTCAGCATTAAACGCTCCCTCGAATTCGTCAGTTTCCTTATTTGGGTTCTCCTTCTCTAGAGAATCCTTCTCAAGGTTCTCAACCACCGTGGTTGGGGTGGGCACTTCTGACCTCCGAACTTCCTTCCTAGTTGAACCCAATCTGTCAAAGTACTCCGGAACAAAGATCACCTTTTGTTTGGAGGGTAAATAGGGAGGGGCTCTTAAGCTTGAGTTGAATTGTTTTTGATCTTCATTAAGAGTTCCTCTACTCTAAATCCATAGTGGGAAATCCTTGTCTTCATGATTCAAGTGACCGCACCAATAACAGAGATTTGGCATATGTTCGTACTTGAAAGACACCAAAGTCTTCTCCCCGCTTTCTAACGTGACAACTCTCCCACTGCATAGAGGCAAAGAGATCTATATTTTCTCTCACCCGAATAAAACTTCCACCTTCTTCATTTTCAGCTCCAATTGCTCAATGTAACCTCACCAGTAATCTCATATATACCTCTGGCCACATATGTAGTCATGAATTGAAAAGGAATATCATGGACCTAGACCCAGAACATCACCTTTCAAATTTTAGATCACCCAGTGGAACATCTTTCTCATATCTCTGAAGCACCACCAAATGCTTATCAAAACTGTAGGGCTCGCTAAACAAAATTCAGTTTACATCACATTCATCATCAAAAACGAAGAGTGCTTTATGATCATTTACATTATGAATCTTAAAACCATCGTTACATCTCCACAACTGTTTGAAAGTTCTACTCACTGCATCCATATTCAAAGCACGAGTAGTAAGAAATTTTGCCGCTATGATAAATCATTTGTTCTCCGAGCCTCAAAGAGAACAAAACCTGAATCTTCCCTTTCAAAAAGAGAGAGTTTACTCCAAGATCTAGATAGGTCTTCCATAGTGATAACCTCAAAAGAATACTAAAAGTTAAGAAAAAGCTGTTTCCCAATAACCCCAAAAGAGAAAACCACTAGCTCTATAAGCACACTAGGTACCTAAGAGGACAAAATCACCTCCTAAGAGGGACGGCAATTCTAAAGCCTAAGAGAAGGTGGAAAAACCAGCTTTCTTAGTGACAGAGAAACCTCCCAAGAAGTAGCAAAGTGATTAAAAAAAAAAAAAAAAAACAAACAGACAAACACCCTACAACTCCCACCTTTTAAAGCAAAAAGGGAAAAAAAAAAATTGAATGCTCTCATGTAACACATACATATAACTTTATTTATTTATATTATTTATTGCAAAAAGAAATGAATTCATTTAAAAAAAAAATATTTTTTACTTCATAAAAATATATTTGACATTATTTGAGTGTATATTTTAATTTTAAAAACACTTTAAGATTAATTTAATTAGTAAAATCAAACTATAATATTTAAAATAGGATAAAATTACACTAACCTCCACTAAGGTTTTTCGTTATTTGACCCACCTCCCTTCTAGTTTGAAACAATCAGCTCCCCTAAAATGTAAATTAGTTATACTAACATTACCTAGATGACTAAAAAACGATTTTGAAAAAACCAACAAAAAATAGCTTTAAATTTGCATTCCTATTATAGAGGACATGGATGATACTTTAAGTGGGGAATAAATAGAAAATTCTATATTTTCTAACCTCTTTTTTAATTCATTTAGAGAGGTCAGTATAAAAAGCTTACATTTTAAGAGAGATGAATGTAAATATGTAATAACAAAAAAATTTCAAAGGAGATTAGTGCAATTTTTCCTTTAAAATATTATGTCCTTTGAAGCACAACTGAACACAATAATATTATTATGAAGGGAACGTCATAAATTTGAAATATTATTTATAAACAAAAGCTTTGAATAATTTTTAGTTAGTCAAAAATGATATTTTCAATAATTGAATAACTATAGAAAACTTCCAATATCATCAAAAAGACTTCTGTTATTTGCCTTCCTTTCTGGTCTTCTCCTGCTCTGTACTCCTAAGTCATTTGTCAATGCCACGGTTATAAGATTTCAAGCTTTTCAACCAAGCCAGCAGCCCAACCTCAGCTTTAGTGAAGGCCTAACCCAACCAATTTGGACCTAGCTAGTATGTACATATCGTATTTTCTATTCTTCTTAATGGTTCAAGACAAAAATAGACCAAATCAAAGTCGTTAAATTCTTCTTATAGTAGTAGTAAATTGTTTTAGTAAATAAGATTAGCTTAATTGGGAACCTATGGTATATTATTTAAGTGAGTTTTTTTTTTTTTTTTGAGAAACTCACTTAAATAATAATAATAACTCACTTAAATAATGTACCGAAGGTTCCCAAATAGGTGAATTGGTGTAAAATGTTTTATTATCAAATAAAGTATATATCTAGATTCAAATCTGTTATAAACCAAAAACTAGAACCAACCGTACTAAAATTCAATTGAGTAATGACACAATCCAAATTTGGTATGTGTCAACACTAGGCCTTGCTTGCACATTTATGGACCCTAACGAAATCAATGGCCTTTCGGCTAATGGGTTTTTTGCCCAGGAGTATATAGGAGTTCTGGGTGAGTGAAAGTTTTATTCCCTACAAGTAAGAGCACTAGCATTGGGGGTGTAAATGCCCCCCAGTTGCTATTTTAGCAACCAACAAGCCAAAAATAAGCTACACCCGGGTATGGGAATGGATTTTTTTACCAGCTGTGAATAGTTAGTTCTCATATATAGAGCCAACTGTAGCTCCGGATGTAAAAATAAAAATAAATAATAATAAAATATTGAAAATATCTTTCTCTTTTCTCTCCCTCTCACCCGTGTCTACCCTCTCTCATTGCTCTTCTCTCTTCTCTCTTTCATCTCAGCTACGTCTCTCTCCTCACAGACTTCACCTCTCTCACTCTCTCTCGGACTTCTCACCGTGGGTTAATTTTGCTTTGGGTTTGTGGTTTTGATATGGGTTTGGTTGTTGATTTGGATGTGGTGGTGGCTGGTCAATTTCTAGTGGTAGTTGGGTTGGTGGTTGTGGTTTGTGATTTGGTTTTCGGTGGTGTGGTTGAGTTTTTGGTTGGTTTTTGTTTCGGTGGATGGTGGCTATTTAATTTGGGTGTTTCGTGGTTGGTGTGGTTGATTTTGGTGTTTTGGTGGTGGCCGAGTTTCAGTTGGAGGTGGTTGTTGGTGGTGTTGGGTTTGTCGTGGTGGTGCAGTTGTGGTGTCATGGTGGGTTTGTGGTTTTGGGTTGATCTGATTTTGGGTTTGTTGTAATTATTTTTGTTGCTTTTAGGTGATTTTTGTATAGGTTTGTTGGGATTCTACTGTGTTTATTTTGGGTCTAGATGCTTGTTGATTTTGGTATGGATAGATTTGGTTGCTGGGGTTGTTGATTTTGGTATGGATGGGTTTGGTTGCAGAGTGGGAAAAAAAATAGATAGAAAGGAAGAGAGAGAAAGAATAAAAAATAGATAGAGGAGAAGGGAGAAATTTGATTTGCTTATATTATTTGTTGGTATAGTTTATATTATTTTAATTAGTTGTATGTAAAAATAGAAACTTGCATGTTGGGTGAGTTGTAAAATGAGATGGTAAAATAGATAAAGTAGGTTTTGAGGATGTAAAATAAGAATTTTTTTTGCATCTTTAAGGTATACGAAGTCACATTTATACCAAGAGGAGACATTGCCCCCCTAGTCCATGAATATTTTTGTTCCACTTACGCAATTGATTTGGCGATAATGCTTTCTAGAAAATAAATCATTTTCTAAATAAATTTTCTATAAAACTATCTCATTTTCCTATATTTGGTAGCAACTTTAAATGAGTTAAAAAATGATCTCCTAAATTCCCTTATTTAGTTTGCTCTGAGATAAAGTTGTTTTCCAAAAAAATTTAATAGAAAAAAAAATTAAAAATAAGTCATACTTTTTATGTTAACCAAAGATAGTTTTCCTTTGATTCGGTTTTTCTAATGCTACCAAATACTGAAAAATACGGAAAATTATCTTTATACAGGATTTTCCATCGAAACAAACAGAGCGTAAGTATATTTTTGTATATTTTTGTTATACTTATAGTAGCTATAAAAAAATATAATATATAAATTAAAATTACTTCCAAAATTGACACCTAGACCTGTCTCAATTATTAAATTAGTCCAAAAAAAAGAAAAAGAAAAAGTCCAACTAACCCACACCCAAGGTTATCAAAGTCGAGATCCTATGTAGAATCATAGGAGACTAGTGGGATCGTAAATTGTAAAATTCTATTTTTAAAAAAAAAAAATATTGGTAGTGACTTTGTATGTTGAATAATCTCAAAAAATAGATATTTGCATCAATTTGATGTCATTTCTATACCATTAATTGTTGCGGGCATATACTAACAAAACAAATACACTTAAATGTTTACACAATATATCCAAAAAGTTCACCAAATGTTTAACTAGTAACCAAGAGCCAAAAAAACTATCAAGGATCAAGACAGTTTTAAAATATTATTAAAGTTCTAAGTTTTAAGTTCAAAATCCAAAATAAGTTTGCAAATGGCAATTGGCTAACTATGATATAAAATCCAAAAGCAATATGTAAATAAGGGTGGAGTGAAGATTTAATCATCCACTCTAAAATTCTCATCATAGTCACCATAATTATTGTCATCATCGTTGTCTAGGGCCTATAGGGTCGTTTTTATGAATCTATCCATTAGGTTGATTGGATATCTATTATTTTAAGCCAACTTCGAGCAAATTTTGGACTGCGATCCTAGTTAATTTAGCCTTGTAGGATCATAAGATCCTATGATCTGACTCCAAATTCTGACAACCATGCCCACATTTATGCTCCCCTCTTAAAATAAAAATTAAAAGTTAAAAACTTTTATTTAATAAATACATGAACTCAATTGATCATACTATCATATTGAAAACGTTAATCATAGCCAAAAGTGTTGTTAACTCATCCAGGAACCATCATTTCTTTTCTTTTTCATTAATTTTTATTAGTTATTTTACCAACTTCGGGTATAAGAACAAAAGTAAAAATATAAAATAAAGTGGATGCTAACTTTTTTTTTTCTTTTTTTATGGAAAAAAAAGGGTAGAGGGGGTGACTTGAGTTGGCGTCTTCCACCTAGTCGTGATCATTGTGGCACTTTACCTGCTAAGCCCATCCCTGCGAAAGTGGAGGCTAACTATGTCTGTGTGTTCAAGTGTTAATATAGCTAAAAGAGAGGGAAACAAATTAGGACAAAATGGGCAAATACCCTTTTTTGGGAAATTAAACATTCGTTTGCCCTCTTTCTGAAAGTAAATAGGGAAATGCCCCTCATTTGTAACTCGACAATAGAGAAATCGAGTTTCAATGAATAACTCGATATTTGTATGATCGAGTTATTCTGACCCTTCGAATTTTTCCCAATAAAAAAATGTTTGTTTATACGTTCATAACTCGGGAAACTGGAAATCGAGTTTTAATGAATAACTCGATATTTCTATGACCGAGTTAGTCTGATTCTAATTTTTCCCAATAAAAAAAGTTTGTGGAGACATTCATAACTCGGGAAACTGGAAATCGAGTTTTTTTCAGCGGTTTGAATCAATAGGACCCTAACGTCTCACAACGCTATTCAGTCACTCGCTCTCCCTGTACACTCTCTTTCCCTCGCTCTCTGCCATCACTCTCTCTCCACACTCTGTCTCTCTCGCTCTGCGATCAGGCTTCCCCACTCTTCCTCGAGTCTCCATCAGTCGTCGTTGGTTCCCGCCGCCGCTGATTACAGGTACGGTCCTCTCCCTCTGAAATATTTTCTGATGTTGGTTAATGTTAGGTTGCGTTTTGTGTGGGATTTTGATTATTTTGTTGAAACTTAAGAAGTAGTAAATTTACTAATGAAGATGAGAATTTTGTTGTCTTTTATATGCTGCAATGATGATTTTCTCATTAATGATTTTAAATGTGCTTGGGGTTTTGATGAAGGGTTTTGGCAAATCGAGTGGTGGTGTTTCAGTGTGTCTCTGGGTTTAGTACAGCAACAAAGAGATTAAGTTCTTTGATATCCCTTAAAAGTTTTAGTACTCATTGTTTTTGGTATATCTAGGTTGTTATAAATTTCATTATTTCTTGGGATTGACACTACTTTTGTTGTGCATATCAGTCCAATGTCTTACTGAATCTATGCTTTTATTTTATATTAATTGTGGTTTACTTGTTAGAAAATTGCTAACAATGTATTTGCTGCCATGTCAGATATGCAGGCACTAGATAGAGTGCGGCCTGGACCCGATGTGGATACCCAGTTGGCCCAGCAGCCGAATCATCGGTCAAGTCCGCTTTGGAGGTGCGCCGCTGACGAGGTATGTAGTAGTATTATTAATACATGTTTGTTTTATAATTACCTTGTGTTTAATCTCCTAACACAATACTCGTCCGTGTGCAGGACGTGCCTGGCATGATAAAGGTTCGACGCCGTAAATGTGTATTGCCACAGGGTGGGCTAGATCCACGTATCATGCAACACATAGATGCAGCAGGGTTGACTGGTTTATTCAAGGTTCCTGATATGGAGGTCGACCACGCCTTGATCACGGCGTTGGTTGAGCGGTGGCGTCCGGAGACGCACACGTTCCACTTACCCCATGGAGAAATGGGTATCACCTTGCAAGATATGGAGGTGATTCTGGGGCTTCCGGTGGATGGGTTGCCTGTCACTGGGAAGACAGACTACCAATGGAGTCAGCTGTGCGAACAGTTGTTGGGCCATAAACCTCCACCCCCGATACCAAACTCAAACAAGTCTATCCTTGCTGGGGGGAGGATAAGATACACCTGGCTTGATGCACAGTTTGCTGATCCCTTAGCTGCAGATGCTGCTGACGAAGTCGTGCAGCAACATGCCCGCTACCACGTACTTGTACGGATGGGGGCCCTCTTGTTCATGGACAGGTCTGCGGACCGGGTCTCACTGGTGCCTCTGCAGTTGCTCAACCCAGTCAGCAATGCGAGACGGTATAGCTGGGGTAGTGCAGCATTGGCCTGGCTGTATAGGCAACTTTGTGGTGCATCGAAGAAGGATGCGATGCAGATTGGAGGAGCAGTCTTGTTGGTGCAGCTATGGGCCTATTCAAGGTTCCCACAATTATGCCCTGTTGTGAGGCCGCCTCTACCGCCAGTGCACTCAGGGCCCCTTGCCATTAGGTACGTTCATTGAGTTCTCGTTATTTGTCTCTTTCATATAATTAAAAAAATGCCAAACTAACAAACAAAAGAAACTTATCAATGCTTAGTATATGGATGTGAAATATAAAAGCAAAGTTTGTTAAATGTAAGGTTCAGTAATGAGCATTTGTCGACACCCCATGTTTGGTAGGTGGAGCGGGCCAAAATGCACCGCAGAGCATGCCACACACGTCCTTGCTGCGTACCGAGCGTCACTGGCTACACTACGGGCCGAGCAGGTATTCGGTTAATTTAGTTTGAATTCTTATGACCACGTTTCCCTCAATTCTTATGACTACGGGCCGAGCACGTTTCCCTCAAATGCACCGCACATGCTTTTATTTTCGTTTCCCTCAATTGCATGACCACGTTTTTATTTTTATTTTATTTTGAATTCTTGGATTGTTGTACGAATGAGTTGATTTCATAATACCATCCCATCATTTTGTTTGATACTTGGATTTCCATCCCATCATTTAACTCAATTGGAATGTCCATCGTGAAGTACTTCACATTAGAACTTCCATTTGTAGCACCTGCATGAATACGACCAAACATAAAGTAAAAAATTCTTGAATGTTAAATCAAAGGGTTTTTTCCAAATTGGGTTGGATTGAAGGGTTTTTTCCAATGCAATCCAACTCACATGACTCAGGTTAAGTTGGGTTAAATCAATGGGTTATATATAAATTTAGTCATATATATATAAAGTAGAATTTGGCTATATTCTTCATTATGTACGGAAACGTTTGTGATTTACACCGAAAAAATATTAAAAAAAAACACATAATAAATTGTCCCTTTTCCAAGATGTTTGAAGCATGTGCAAGACAGTGAGTTCAAACTTGTGTTGCAACCAAAAAACAAAAACTCCACCAATTGTTACAAATGTCATTAATCTGATGCAATGAAGAGAAGATGCACATATTGGATTATGTAATTGGTTATAATTCAATGAGAAATGAATTTACCTAAGAGTATACCAAAGATAATCAGATTTGTCTTTGGTTGTATTTGTGTGCTCAAGTAATTCATTTGATTTTAATGATGCATCTTCAAAACTGAGGATGACATCTTTAAATTCTTTCCAGCTACTAACTGAATCAAAAGTTTGTGTTCATTTTCTGATTATGTCATTATACACCGTTTCAACCTATTTAACACGAGAAAATAGAACTTTTAGCCTGCTATGAAAATAAACTAAAAAATTTCAAAACAATATTTCTTAAGACTTTATATAAGGCGAATGATTGTAAACACAGAAGATATCAATTAAATTCTAAACAACAAATTTCCTACTATAAACTTGACAAATATGGGTCTTTTCAGAACAAGGGAATCAAGGCATATTAGAATACAAATGATATTTTCAAAACGCATGGCCCCTGCGCAAGGATGACACGCATAAATCGAGAAATGGTCCAAATTTTTTTCTTTCCCTAATCCTTGCGTGAATTCTGCTTCACTGTCTTCTTCGTTCTTTTTGCACTTTCTGCTTGTTTACATGCGTTTTGGAGTCTTGCTCAACAGGTTAGCCCAGACTTCTGCTCATAATTCTTTTAGAGAGAGTTTGAATCTTTGATAGTCGTTATACTTCAATATTAAAGCTTTAAAATACAAATTTTGTTTAGAACTGTTGAAGCTTATTAATATTTCACACCTTCTGGATTCGCTATAGTTTTGGTGGTTGACTTAGATATTACCACAATTATATTCCAGATTTTCGTTGAATTACATTTGCTGAGTTAGAGCTTCTCTTCACTGTTGTAATATAGTTGGCTATTAAATCTCATAAAATGATAAAATTCTTTACATTTAGAACGTTGGTAAAGCTGCAAATGTTAAACTATGAAAATTTTATCTAATTATTGTGTAATCATGACATGAGAGCAGAAATATACAACCCCAATTTGCATTTTTGGCCTAAGTACAGAAACAGAGGGAATGATGACATTATTGATCATTGGCCCGTAAAACACATGATCACTTCTCTGGCTTTCATTGAAATTTGAAATTAAGCAAACTAAAGGATGGACTTACTCTGCCTTGAATGTCATAGAGTGACCATACGCTAAGCCATTGCCATAGCTTGTCCTTGTCCAATGCTGGATGGTTGTCATTGCTTGGGTCCACACTGTGAAATTTCCAAAATACGAAGCCATTAGTGCCCCCCCCACTAGGAACTCGAGAGTCCAGGGTATAGGTTATAAGCATAAATGAGATTTGGGGTTGTTTAGGATGCCAGAGTGAGCACCCAAGATAGTCTCAATTGTTGCTTTGCCTTCAAAAACTTACTAATGTTTGGAGTTTATGCATTGAACTACCCCTGTGAGAGAACATAGCAATATTTAGTATTAAGTGACCATCTAAGGTTAATATAAACTTTTATGTTATCTAAACATCCGTTTGGGATGTTCTAGTTGATGGTGTTTTCATAGGTAGTCAATGTCAATCTAAGCTCTTCACAATTCGTTGGTGCCACTGGTGCTGCAGGTGGTTTTAGTGTGTGAGCTCCATTTGGGCATAGATATAAGTTTCATAGGTACGATCGAACTCTCTTGGCTAGAAGTTTCATATGAACAATTGCTTGTTCTTACTATCACGCTCTACTTTAGTCGGTTGTTTTTGCATATAGTCTCAATATATGCTACAAATTTGATTAAACAAATAAAATTTAAGCTTGTACGGTTTGTAATTAAGCTTGTACAGTTTGTAATTAATTAATAAAATGTTATGAGCTTAAAACCATAGTTATTGCTCTGCCTAATAAGTAGACAATTTAGTATTTCCTCTTCTAACATAGGGGTATCCAGGATTACAAACATTGTTATTGTGATGCAAAAAACATTGTTACATTGTAAGTTATAAATTACCTTTGCTGAATTGAAGGTTATATTTTTATAGTCTAGTAGAATACTGTTTGACTTCGATTTACGTATTCAAGTGGTATATTTTGAATATGCACAGCCTCGATTGTCTTCTTGGAAAACAATGGCCTAAGTTTAAAGAAACAAATAATTGTTAATCAGTGATATAGGAGAAAACATAAAGACGCTTGACACATTACCTCTTGTTGTTGACCTAAATGAAAAGTTAGTTCGTGCTCCTTGCACCAAAGTTGGAGAGCACAATTTAATTGCAGCATGCAACTCCTTAAGTTGTCCCCACTTTAGCTGCCTTAATAGTCCTAAAATTATTAAAAGCTATGGATTATTAATGAGTACTTTATTCATATAATTATTAGAAGCGTGCAAAATATGCTACTCACCATATTCTTCAAGAGGAATGTAATTTTAGACATTGACATGATTAGTTTGAGATAACTAAAAGGCTTACGTAATTTCCAACACTAAAATTTATAAGAAATATATATTTACATAGAAATATAATAACAGTATTTGATGAGGATTAGACCATGTAATAATTTACATAGCTTCCATTTCTTGCAATATAAAGTGCTACTTGAAATGCAATGTCTTCAGTAGACCTTATATATGTCTTCCCTCCATATTTTTTACAGCTTCAAGAGCAAATTAAGTACAGTTACTTTAGTGTTACAATGATTAATAGTCATTTTGTTCTCATTCATTGAAACATTGTTAATGACTAATGCAATTAATGTAGCACAATATTTCTATTACGATAAAAAGATTTTGCGAAATCATCAACTTGGATTCATCTTACAGGCATAAGGATGCTCTAGTACCCTCCTCTAAGTTTGGTTCAGATTGAAAACCCTAGTATTTGATGGTGTCAGTTAGCTTTGAACCCTGTCCAGCATATGAACATGGGGCTGAAAATGGTGGACACGAACAACCTAGATCTTTTAATATTTTTTGCAGGTCAATTTTGTTGTTCTTTTACTTTCTGGCCAATAATCCCTGAAGATTTTGTGTACGACTAGAAGCAAGAAATTCCATGCTTTGCATATTACATATCACAAACATAATGTTAAATTAGTATGATGTCTCACTATCACAAACATTATGCTTTTATGCAGATTGTATGGGAGCCGTACACGCATACGCTGGGCTCCCTACCTGCGTATTGCACTGCCGGGCAGCATATTTGGAGGGCCGAGGTGCCGTTGATATTCTTTTGGATACTGGAGTGGCATCATCCTGAGCGAGTCCTCCTTCAGTTTGGGATGAAGCAACCAGTTCCAACTGTCGTGGATACGTCGCCTACCCTTCACAAGATATCCCTTCAGGGTAAATGGGAGAAGAACTGGGAGGTAGAACATGATCCCTTTATTCGGCAATGGGCCAACCAAGTGAATGTAGTTCGCGGGTCCGATCTCCTAGACGGTGATGATACGTACCTCGTTGAGTACATGATGTGGTACAATCGCCACACAAGGCGGTACATAACACCAGAGTCTGCGTATTGGGAACTCATGGTGAGGCAACAATTCCTATTTTATGGATGAAACCATTGTTCGATTAAATATCCTCAGCAGCTTTATCATGCATGCAAAAGTCCACAATAATTATCGTTGTTACATCTCTATAAGTTTCTCTGTCATTTTGTTTTAAAGTCAAAAAATACTGCATGAGTCTGTCATTATGTTTTAAAGTCAAAATACTGCATGATTTAGTTGTTCATAACAAACTGAATTTGTCTTGATCCAATTTGTTTGCGTGAGGAATGGTTAATGGGCAATGACTAATGATGACCACACCTTTGTTCATATAATTACATTCAACTTTTAAAAAGGGTGGGTTGGGTTGGGTTTTATTGTATTTTATTTTATTTTTTGTTTAAATTTTTTTTGTTTTTGGTTGGCTTGTACTTTCAAATGGACGGTGCAACTCAGTGTAGTAGTGATAAATTCACATTTCATGATAGTTTAGATAGCCTTTCCTCCAGGACTGATTAATGTATTACATATTCCTTGATAGATATTACCTCTAGGATTGGGAAGTCCCTTACTAAACTGTTGGTAGAATGCAATTCCGAACAGCTTAAAGGTCATTTAAAATCTTGCAAGTATGCAGCAAGGAGATGTGCATTTATACTAGATTCAAGTATGATATATGTTCTAAGTTTTTGGTACTTCCCTTAATTGAAACTTGAAGCTGACATTTGATATTTTCAATTCATTTGATTTGGGCGTGTACGTTAGGAAATAATAGCTTCAAAATATGTGTCCTGATTGCAATGTGATATTAATGGAGTTGTAAATCTGGTGAAGCCTAGATACAGAAGTGAAATTTTGATATTTTCACTTATGCTAAGATTGAACTTATGTACAACCAACTATACGTGTTTTTTAGAAGTATTATCTCAATGTTTAGATTGCATAGCGATAAACATAACAGGAAACTGAAAATTCCTGAGTGTTGGGTTGGAACTATAAATTTTTGCACAGGGGGGCCAACCCCTATTTTTATACACTGTCTTTTTAAAGATGCTTCATAATTATAAGTAATATAAGGATTTCATTAGCTATGTTTGCTACTTTTTCTTTTGATTTTGGAACAGATTTATCCAAGTTTTGCATCAAACTTGCGTTCTTGCTTTTATGACGCCCTTGTTTTGTAGGTTCGGACGATGATTAGGTCTATACAGAGGTGCGATGAAGGTTCTGACATGCACACTGACCTTACATTTACACTAGAGCTTGTGGAGGAGCTAGGCCGACTTAAATTGGCGAATGCGCTTGCAGAAGCAGTTGACATTGGTACACAGGCCCCAGTTCGTGGCGGGCAACGTGGTGGGTCTCGTGGGGGTGGACATCGTGGAGGTGGTCAAGCTGGTCGCAGCCGTACGACCGAGTCGGCTCCCATCTACGAGGAAGGGAATGAGTCGGGTGCAGAAGAGGAATGGCTTGGCACTGATTGGGTACTGTCTGATGACGACGGCAGGACACCGCGATGCACGTCTGGCGATGGTGCTGGGCCATCCCATAGCGTCGATCATCAGGGCACTGTTCCAGCCCACACTACATCCCATGGTGCTAGCACGAACTATGAGGGCCCTCCTCGTATGTCGCCCCCAGTTTTCAGTGGATCTGCTCATGATGGTGGATGCATATTTGTCCCCACACCAGGCATGCCCACCCCACCTCTAGTGCATGTGGACCCCACCATGTCAGCTCCATCTCAAACCCCCCACGGAGAGGCTATACAGATTGAGCAGATACCGGCTGAGGACATTGAGCCGGTGGAGGCTTTGCGGAGATCGCGACGCCCGCGTGCGCATGCTCCCGATTGCGGGACCGGTGATGGTATGTACTTCGTCTACACTTCCCATCTTCTTGAGCTACTTCTACTGTGCATTTGATTGATTATGTTAATTTAATTATGCTGTTGTGTCTGATGAAACAGGTAAGATTAGACCTGTCAGGGCATATGGGCGGAAACGAAAAGATCATTAAATGCCTTAGTGTATGCTTATGCTTCCTGCCAATAGGTGACTGCATAGTTACGTTTCACTTTTCTTCTAAAGTAGCCTTTTTTTTTAGACCTAACTGCAATGGTGGACACGAAAAGGCCATTGAGCCGGATTGTCCTTGTGTGCTTATTCTTCATGTGTATAGGTGTTTGGAATAAGCATGCAAAATGTTCTACTAATTGGGGAGAATCTTGGTGGCTGTGCATCTATTTCTGGATCATTGCTTGGGGAGAATACTGGCTGTCAATGTGTTTGTTGTCAAGAAATTGATATTTTGGAGAAAACCCATAAGGCGTATTGTATTTATTGATGTATTAGGAAGTTTTTCTGCACTTGGAGTTTTGATTGCAATTTGACAAATGTCTGGATTGGTATTCATTTGAAGCCAAACTTTCTTGTGTTTTTGTATGTTTTTAGCTACAGTAAAGTGGGTTGTAAGAGAGTAATTTGTTTTTTTATTTTTTTTTTTATTTTTGTGAGAAACAAATGTGTGGTATTGTTAATAAGCAAGAAGAAGTAATTTGATACTTTCTGTAAAAGAGTTTGATGACGAAGTTTATGCGGATCAATGGCAGAACCAAGTCCTTTGTAGCAAATCATTTATCGGAGCCTCTACAATGCTTGGCTAGGTATGTGTCTCTCTCCTAATTTTCTGATTCGCCTTCCCTAAAATTCCTAGATTGGTACATCCTCCTTCCCATTTTCTTATTTTTAATCTCCTCTCTAGAATGATTAGATTTGTGTACATTTGATTACAAGTTTGTTAGTAGGAACTTTGGAGAATAGAATTTATATATTTTTTTTTTCTGAGTTGTAGAGCAGCTCACAATATAACTTACCTCAAGCTGAAAACGGCAAAAATCTTAGTTATGTGTGCATGTTTTGTTCCTTTCGCTTCTTGGGGTTTGTAATTGTTATTTATCATTGTATATATTATCTTTTCATTTTGGTAGCAATTTGGGGACCCAATGAGAAACATTTAATTGATTATTGATTTTTTCATCAATTAGCCTTCTTATTTTATGCTTTTCAGTATATATATATATATATATGTTGTGTGTGTCATTGGCCAATGAATCAAATCTTGTCCATCATTTGCTTTAATGAAATGATGGAGGCGTTCATTGCTTGAATTGGGGATGAAACAGCCTAATGATTATCTTGAGGGCATGGTATCCGTTAAAAAATTAAGAAGTAATTGAGTGTGTTTTCTATTCTGGTTGGAAAAGTAATAGGATTTAAAGCTGCTCACTCTTAGTGTTGTACGATGGTTACTCACACCATCAGAGCACACTCCTATAATTATTGCATTTGCACGATAGGCTTGTTTTGTTGAATTTTGTTTGTAGTTTCGAGAGATACTTATATGATGATATGTGTTTGATTTTACATTTATGTAATTCAAGAAAGTGGTTTAGTTGGCCTCAAGATTGGTGGTTTGATTTGCACGGTGGAAAATCTGATATGCAAGGTTGAAAACAGAACCACCGTCCGGCATTCATTACCAATCTGACTGGTTTTCTATTTATCTTCACATGATTGAGAGTTGAGTTATTTGCTTGAAAGTTGGCTTTATAATATGTATATGGGTGTTAGAGGACGCTAGAATTGAAAAAAATTTCCAAGGCTTTGCTTACCCTTCCAAGTAGTTGCAAGTCTATGTTTATCCTCTATTTGGTTGAATGCCTTGCTAATCAATTTGCTCAAAATTTTATGAATTTTGGCTAACCATTTTTGCGAACACATTCTCTGAAGATAACAAGGCGGAGTATAAATTATAGATCTTGATAATAATCTCAGCCATTTCTCTTATATGTTATTCTTCAATAATTCATCAATATTTTATAGGTTGTTTTATCTGTTGAATACATGGTTGTTCATGCTTCTAATTGTATAGTTTATGCTTAGGAATTTTCATTTTTCCTTGGAGGGAAATGCAGTTAAGACCATTGAGCTGACATATCAGCTGGCACGTGACTTGTAGGAGAAGAATGAGGACTTGTCTGCTCTAGAAAACGGTATGCAGAGTAGCAAAAATATTTCGTACAGAATGAATTGCTGAATTATTGCTTCGTTGCTGGCATTTATCTGGTTTTTCATTAGACAATTTGTGTACATGCTATAGGACTTTCTGCCCCTGCTTGCATATGAAGGGCTGAATAAAATCCAAGCGGTTCATCTGCTTAGCAAATAGTTGCTGAAACTTTGACTTGGCCTTTTCTATAAGTAGAGTGCAAACACATTGATCTTTTCTATAAGTAAAATACTAAATCTGTGCATGTTCTCGCAAATGCTATAAGAGAATAAGTACCTAATGATCTCAACTTGTGAAGGTGGGAGATTTTGTCTCACCCCATTGAGTCACAAACTTGTTTTAGGTTGTTAGACGTTCTTACTTTCATTATAAACTTGAGACATTTTCTCATCTATAAGGCTAATTTATTGTGTTGGGTCTTCTAGGTTCGAGGGTCTTTGAGTTTTTACAAGGGCATTACACCGAACTTTCCTGAACAATGTTCTCGTTCGAAGGGAACCGGCCTCCATCAAATTGGCCATCTGTGGGTAAAGTTGAAATACATGGTTTGCAGGTAACTATTTTTTTTTATTTAAATTAAAAATCTATAAGGTTCTTATGCTGAGATTCTAAGAATATTATTAATAAAACAGATCAAATATAGGCTGATGCATTTGTTATGAGGGGGATCAGTTGCACATTTGAGGAAGGGCACAAAATACGTATTGTTGGCAGAATTGGCAGTGGCAAAACCACTCTCATAGAGATGAACCTGTTTTGTCCAGTGGAGCTAGCTAGAGGGAAGATATAGTAATGTATCTATTGAAACCTGTAGTATTCCATGTAATGTTCACTTTTTACGTAACTTTGAAATTTTAAGTGTTCATTTTTTTTTTCTAATTCAGAATAATATTACAAGGTACATCATAATTTTAGGGTTTTATTTACTGTGTTTGGGATTCAAGAACCTTTATATAGCTGTGTTATTTGTTTTTTTAGTTGGTTGGTGTCAATTTTTATTCATGGTCATTTTGTTATGGACTTTCTATATCGTGGCTATTAAAATTTTCAGAATTGACTTGAAGAATTTAGATAATTTTCTAATGTTGGACGATTTATCATGTATGAATAATTCCAATCCTATCTTTTTTAAACTTTGAATTTTCTTTGATTGGTATGGATTGCAGTGAATCCTCCAACGAGGAGGATTTCCAAATCGTTCATGTAGAGGTTACGCAATTCATTGTTGTGTTTCACGTCATGTACATTCGTTAATCGTGGCTCATTGTGTATAGGCTGATCTAGTATTTTGTAACTACACAATAATGGACTGCAGTGAATCAAATAGACGGGGTACGACCAAAGCTGACTGAATAGGATCAAATAGAGTAAATAGAATGTAGTACACTGATTTTCCTAGAAACTACAGTGGACCGAATAAGACCAAAGTAGATATAATGGACCGAATAAGACCAAAGTAGTCCAAAAACAAAAATATATACATATCTGCCAGTGAAACAATTGGAAAACGATGACACTTCTACTTAAAGTACACACGAAAGTAGTTACTTGCAAGAATACATATCTTACTAAATACCACAACAAGAAGTCGTACTTTTGCATTCATGCATCCGTACGTTGTCTCGTGGGTGCATCAACTTCGTCATCCCCCACAACATGAGCCACCACTTCATTCAACATGTTTGCACTCAACGTTGCGATCCTCCTTGCGTGGTCACGCTCCTCAATGGCAACTTCCAACTGATACCTTAACAAAGTGTTCCTAATGTCTCCACTGCCATAGTTGGTTCCTTCGCTTTCAGAAGTGCTAGGTGGAGTTGAGGTTGATATGTTTGGAGTTTCCCACGATCTAGACGCACCACCATGCACGCCCATACCATTACCATGCAAATACTCCATGTATGCAGCTTCGGCTTCCCTTCGATCTTTATATGATTTGTGATTGGCATTTGGGAATTTATGAACTTGTCTACTTGCATCTAGCCAACTGTCGTATATGCCTGGAACACGACCGTTAAACACAACATAGGTTCGTCCCATCCTGCTCTACAAACACGCAATGGTGGGAATTCAATTGCTCTAGAATGTGGTTGCACCTTCTAACGTGTGAAGTGGGCTTTTGTAGAGGAAATGGAGCTAAAACTCGATTCTACAGAAATCGAGTTATAGCAACATCTACAATGCGGAGTTACATGTAACTCGACTTCTTAGTAACCGAGTTTCTGAAATGCCGTCATTTCAATATGTCTCGTCAACAGTAACTCGATTTATGTGGTATCGAGTTTTATATAAAATCGATTTCCTTAATATCGAGTCATGTTGTCCCCCTCCCCACATTTCAGAATCCATGCACGTGTCTGGCTCTATCTGTGTTGAAAACCTTCACTGTCTGGTCTCTGAAAAAGAAAGCCTATGAGGTGAACAAAGTTTGCTAACTCTTCTGCCATTTTCCTTGTCATTATTGCATCCTCACCAGGCGTGCTGTTGCTGTGGTCCCCTTCTTCTTTGTTCTGGCACATCTTCCCTGATAGGTATATATTCACTTACATAACTACTTATAATTGGATTGTCTTACATAACTACTTATAATTTGGATTGCTTTCTACAACTGTCTTATTCTGAAATTATGTGTGTGTATATATATACATAAATGTATGTATGTATAGATATATGTATGTATAGACAAACGTATTTACCCATATCAAAAGATGTATATGTGGCATGAACAAATATATGTATATATATATACACATACACACACACACACACACATATATATATATATATGTATGTATGTATGTACGTATGTATATGCAAATATATGTAAATATAAACAAAGCTACCTACCCATATATGATCACATGTATATATATATATACACACAGACATGTATAGGTATGTCTACATATAATGTATGTGCTTAGGGCACCAATTTTTTGAAAAACACCAAGGTTAGGAATTGCAAAAACTGTTAATGCATTGAAAATCCTGAAAAAAATTGTCCAAAAAATGATTAATTATTGTGTGCTCTTATGACATACATTAGCAAAATCTTATATGTGTGTGTGTGTGTGTGTGTGATGGTGACATTGTATACATATTGTTCCTAAATATGTATAGATATAGTAATGTATATAATAATTATTTTCGAGAATTTTTTTGGGAAATATGTATATAATCATTCTAAATAAACATATATATAAACAAACATTGTATGGTGAATTCATATGATGACATATGCATTCATTCATACATATTAACAATGATGTGTAATGTATACTGAGGTTTACATTGTATGGCTTTTTCAGTTCTGAAAGGCTTTACTGTGTGGGTTCTGAAAAAGAAAGCCTGCGAGGTGAACAAGTTTTGCTGACCATGTTTGCTTTTTCCTACTCCATATTGCATCCTTACCAAGCGATATTACAAACACCCTGATTCTTTGTTGTGGCACGTCTCCCCTAAAAGGCCAATCTTTGTGTCCAAACGAATCAAGTGTGTACACCTATAATTAGGATAGCATCATAGTGCATCTGTAAAAGATTAATTACTGTTGCATTAACATAACCCCCTATCTTCTACATGATAACCACAATTAATTGTCCTTATCCAGGTCTGACATGGGTCGTCACTGCTTCTACGTTTACTATGATGGGGAACAGTATTTCCATGACTTGCATGGGCTGTCCTATAGAGGTGAGTCAGTGAAGCAGAAGTTCATTGAGTTGAAATGGGGAACACACTTGAGAAAAATGCACCGGAAGATAATGGTAGCTCTACGGTTGGACAAGGAGTCACATAAGATATCCATCGTGTACCGTGCCCCCCAGATACTTGTGAGTACTCAGGTTGTCTACAACTCAAATCCGTTGGGTTGCGATGCTGACGTGGACATGATGTGGGCAGTGATTAAGCGGACCCCCCAGTTCATAGCGTCCGACTTGTATGTAACTGTTGAGGCTGTTGGGTTCCATGGTAGTGCAAGTTCACAGCATGCCAGTGGGGTGGAAGAGCCACACTCATTGTCGGTTGAAGTGCATCCTCCCTTTGCCTATGCCGCGCCTTTCCCCTACAATAATCAACCATGTAGTGCGGTTGATCATTTGGACAACACCGAAGTGGTGGGCGCCACCAATACACATGATGTGGGAGGGTCTAGTCACACATATGAGCATGTCCAAGCTGATATGGACGGGGGAATTGATATTGATGCCAGCCGAGATGTGTATGAAGAGTTCATTGATACTGATGGACCAGTGGACGACGCGGAGGTCTTAGATGTACCACTGATCGAAAATAACGAGGAGGATTGCCTTACAACAGTTCCTATCCCAGAATGGTTCACATCAAACACATGGGACAATATTAATGACCCATCACCTGCATTGGGTACAGGACATCTTACAAGTTGGCATAAAGGTGACCACCCAGCAAGGGGGATGCTATTCAAGAATAAAGCCTCTGTTCAATATGTGTTGACCCTCTACTCTGTGGAGCATAATAAGCAATACAAGGTCATCAAGTCTGACACCAATAGGCTGGTAGTGCGGTGCAAGAATGAGGCATGTCTGTGGTCAATTCGGGCCAATTGCAGCAAGAAGCACGGGATGTGGGTTATCAGTACATGTAAGGGTCCTCATAGTTGCTCATCCCTCCAGCTACCAACTGATGGGCGGATGATGGATTCAAAGTTCATCTCCATTGCACTTGAGAAGTATGTACGGGAGGACCTAACCCGAAAGGTAAGGGACTTGCGTAGTATGTTGCATGCAAGGCATGGGCATGATGTAACTATGTACAAGGTTTGGGAAGCCAAACAGAAGGCAGTTGCACGTATTTACGGGGATTTTGACGAGTCGTACGCAGAATTGCCACGATTTCTAGCTGCATTGTTTGATGCAGATCCGAATACTGTGACCACATTAAAGTGTGACCCCCATGTCCCGGGGACTTGTATATTCAACTCTGCGTTTTGGGCTTTCGGTCCGTGTATTAGAGGGTTCAGGCATTGCAGGCCGGTGATAAGTATAGATGCAACGCACCTCTATGGCAAGTACAAAGGAAAGTTGTTGATAGCAATGGCAACAGATGGTAACAACGAGGTTTATCCACTCGCATTTGCCGTTGTCGAAAGCGAGAGCACGGAGACATGGGGATGGTTCTTGGCATGCCTGTTGACCTATGTTACAGACCGGACCAATTTGTGTATAATATCCGACAGGCATCGTGGGATACAATCATGCTTCGATGACACCACTAGGGGCTACTTGCAACCGCCCTTAACCCATCACCGGTATTGCCTCCGCCATTTAGTAAGCAATGTTAACACTAACTTCAATAGTGTGCCGTTGAAGAACTTGGTATGGAACGCAGCAACTGCGAATCAAGTTAGGAAGTTTGAGAACACCATGGATTGCATCAAGAATGTCAACCCGGATGCGTACGACTATCTTAAGGAGGTAAATCAAGAAAAGTGGACACTTGTACATGACCATGGGCACCGATATGGGGCAATGACAACCAACCTGTCAGAGTGCTTCAATGGGGTACTTAAGGGCGCACGTAGCTTGCCCATAACTGCAATGGTGAAGTTTATATTTTACAAGGTGAACTCATACTTTGACGAACGTCGAAACAAAACCCTAGAGAAGTTGGAAGAGGGGCAAGTGTGGTGCAAATATGCCTATGACAAGTTCGAGGAAAATCAAGAGAAGGCGAAGCTCCATATTGTTAGAAGGATGAGTGCGCAACAACGGTTATATACAATGGAGACACAGTCTTCACTGTTGAACACTGGCGGGGGAGATCACACCCATAGGGTTTCCCTCATAGACATAACATGCACGTGCGGCAAATGGGAAGCAAACAAGATCCCCTGTTCCCACTTGATAGCAGTTTGTGCCAAACACAACCATGATGCCACTGAGTATATGGATCATTTCTACCGCCTTGAAGAACGGTATCACAGCTATGAGCCTATATTCCAACCACTAAAAGATAGGTTAGAATGGCCGGAGCCAGCAGAAAGGAGAACCGTGATGCCAAACCAGCAGTTGATCCGTGAGAAAGGTCGGCCAAAGTCCACGAGAATCCGCAATGAGATGGATGACGAGGATAGGGAGTTGCCAACCTCATTGTGGATTGAGAATGGACCAAAGTTGAAGTGTGGGTTGTGTCGCGAAGAGGGTCATAACCGTCGTACATGTCCAACTCGAAATGTGGCTTCAACAAGCCATGGTGCTATGTAGCAGGTAACAATTAGAAATCATAGTAACAAGGGGGTATCATAAGTTATTCTTCTTTACATGTTTAGATATTACATTATATGAGTTATAATTAAGATGTGGGCAGTAATTTGTAGATTGGAACCATGATAGTAATACCATTGTATCAAATTTAGCTCCACTTTGGGCAATCTTGTGATTACTTCTTCAAGTAGTTGCAGTTAGTCTTAACTCCTACATATTACCATTTTTTTTATTTTTGTCCTAGTTTTGGTGTTCTTTCAATCTTATTGTTTGTGGTGTACTTCTAGTATTCATGGGGTCTCTATTTCCCTAACTGTATATATTTTGCTGCAGATTTGTAATTGTCGCCAAGGTGTAACTGTAGATGCTCCTCATTTAAGCAGGCAAGCCTGAAGGCTCTTCTGTATTTGTCAATTCAATTTATTAATTACCGTGGGTTGTATACTAATTTCTGTGTTGGCTACTCCTCAGAAAGGAGGCAACTTCTGAAGAGAACAAAAAGAAGGTGTCACTCAAATGCTATGACTCCATGTTTGCCTAAAACCATTGTTGGCGGATGCTGTCCAAGTTTCAAGTTACAATTGTGAAGAATGTTTAAAATGCAGAAATTGAACTTTTTATTTTTGTACATCAACTGATTTAAATGCATAGAGGCTCTTTACTTACAAATAAGCTTGTATATATGGATGATGTTTTTATTCGCGTAATGCAAATGGGGGAATGTTACTGATGGATGTGGTTGGTCTGCATTTGTATGGATGACTTGTTGTTCACAGCATGGTTGTCAGCAGGTCCACTTTTACTATGAATAAGCACGCCAATACTGAATGGGTGTGAACAGTGCAAGTCGCAAGAAAAATTCCAAATAGAAAGGTTATATACTAAATAAAACTTGATTTCCCAGTTAACGAGTTACGTTGCAGTCCATTCTCAATCGTCTTCGACTCAATCCATTCTCAATTCTCAAGTACCTGGGTTACTCGATTTCTCTAGATCTGAGTTACGTTGAACACACTTAGATTCCTCTTGGACTGCCTCTGGACCAGTCCAATTATCTGGGCTGGGTCGGGAAGCCCAGTCAACGTAACTCGATTTCAGTATAACCGAGTTACTTTCAGAAGAACTCGATTTCTCTAGCTTCGAGATACGTTGAAGACCATTGTGCACACTTAGGTTCCTCTTGGACTGCCCCTCTGGACCAGTCCAAAAATCTGGACTGGGTGACCCAGTCAACGTAACTCGATTTCACTATAACCGAGTTATGTTGAGAACAACTCGATATCTGTAGCTTCGAGATACGTTGAAGACAATGTGCACACTTAGATTCCTCTTGGACTGCCTCTGGACCAGTCCAATTATCTGGGCTGGGTCGGGAAGCCCAGTCAACGTAACTCGATTTCAGTATAACCGAGTTACTTTCAGAAGAACTCGATTTCTCTAGCTTCGAGATACGTTGAAGACCATTGTGCACACTTAGCTTCCTCTTGGACTGCCCCTCTGGACCAGTCCAAAAATCTGGACTGGGTGACCCAGTCAACGTAACTCGATTTCACTATAACCGAGTTATGTTGAGAACAACTCGATATCTGTAGCTTCGAGATATGTTGAAGACAATGTGCACACTTAGATTCCTCTTGGACTGCCCCTCTGGACCAGTCCAATTATCTGGGCTGGGTCGGGAAGCCCAGTCAACGTAACTCGATTTCAGTATAACCGAGTTACGTTCAGAAAAACTCGATTTCTATAGCTTCGAGATACGTTGAAGACCATTGTCTACAGTTAGATTCCTCTTGGACTGCCTCGGGACCAGTCCAAATATCTTAAATCGATTTCTGTATAAGCGAGTTATTGGCGTGTAACTCGATTTCTGTAGTATCGAGTTACTTTAACCTGATTTTAGGGATATCGAGTTACGTCCAAACCACCACACACAACATGGATTCCTCTGACATACATTGCGCACAGCATGGACTCCTTTTAGTGGCAGTACAAAGAACTCGATTTCTGAATAATCGGGTTATGTGTATGACCAGGCCACTATTTAGTGCTCAAACGTACGAAGCAGCAACTGTTCAACTTCTCAGCGAAAGTTTGGAGAACCAGAACAATGGCTTCTCAATGGCGGAGAGACAACGACGATGGTCCTGCTGATCGGTCCCCACACTTTTTCAAGATTATTCTGCCGAATGCTGTTCAGGAAGGAAAGCTTGTAAGTATGCGTAAATTTATAAACTAGATTCCTCTGAAAATCATATGCTAATACACTTCGTACACTTCTTCTTCTTTATTTGTGATTCTTGAAAAAATGTACATTTGTTACATGTAGTCAGAAAAAGTTTCATTTTGCAATACGTAGGTTACACTTTAAGAAGATCACAGTCACATAACAGAGTACTTTTGCATCGAACACTTTTATATGAACAAAAAATGAAACAGGGATAATCGCATGGTAGAGATTGAGGAAAAATAAATTCAGAGCAAGAGCAGATGGCATTTTTTTGAAAATGTGATAGGGCTTATAGGGTCACCACAGATGTATAACTGAATTTAAACTATGAAACTGTGTCCTGGGATCAAACTAGGATACAGAAATCGTTCACTCTTTTTATCATTTGTTTTTTGGAGTTCACAAACTTATGAAGTGGCTGAGTGGCAAAAATTTGTACCTCTAAATCCAAATCCTGCCCATAAACAAAAGTGGGTCATCTTCAATGTTTTCCCAACACCCCAAAACCAAATCACAGACACATTATCAAAATACAACATTTCCCCAAAATTTTTTACATTTCAACAACAACAGAGAAATGTAAAATGTTGAAAGCTGTTGATGGTTATTTTCGTTATAAGATTAGGTTGTATAAGAAGCATAAAAATTCATAAGATTTGTTACTGTCAAATATCGAGCCCTTAATATGACAGATTGAGGTTATAGCTATTAAATATAACGTCAATGTTACATGGGCTGTTATTTTATTTTGTTTGATTTTCTTTTCTTTTTTGTGTGGGGGTGGGGGGCTGTAACTAAGGAGTATTCTGCCATCATTCAAACTTTTATTTTCTAGCATTGTGTATAAGGATTTTGTCTGCTTTTTTGAGCTTTTGGTCATCCAACAAATAGTAATACCATTGAACACTTATGAAAGTAATATGACCTAACAATCACTAAATCCATTTTTCCTGCAATGGTAGCTGCACAACTCCATAGAGCTTGATTGATTGCATGTGTTTATTTCCCTAGCCTGCATTTATGTTATGGAGATTCTTTTTACAGCGGATTCCAGATAAGTTCGTGCAGAAATTTGGAGTGGACCTGTCAAATATGGCCTTTCTCACTATTCCAAATGGTAGAAAATGGAAAGTCAAGTTGACACAACATGCTGGGGGGGTTTGGTTTCAAAATGGTTGGTCCGAATTTGCAAGCTCTAATGGTGTAGCCGTGGGGCACTTGCTGGTTTTCAAATATGAAGGAAATTCACACTTTGATGTACTCATATTTGATGCCACTGCAACAGAAATAGACTATACTTTAGACGACGAACTCCAAGTTCATAGGATCGAAGATGATGAGAGTGATGATAGCTCTGTTGAAATCATCAAACACTTTTATAGGGGAGAGGGTTCAGGTTTGAATGTTACACTTTTGTAAGCAACTGGTTGATTTGTTTAGCATGTTTACTATTAATTTTATGTGCATGACTTCATATTTTCAACTCGTTTCAGGATCAGCCCATCCTAAGAAAGACGGTGGTGTAGCTAAAAATCGTGTTATAGCCGATGCTTTTAAATCAGAAAATCCTCTTTTCACTGTCATCATGCGTCCATCCTACGTTAATGGCAAGGATCGTGCGGTAAGCTTTTAGCTTTACTAAAATGGAATATTTTTGTAATTTACAAATGCAACTCCCATTAACTATCATTTTTCATAGATCAATTAGAAAGATTGTCACACTAGATACTTGTGGCTGGACATTTTTTTGGTAATGATTTAAACTTATTTGTGTTTTTAGGTGAAAAGATGTAGATCAATTAGATACTTGTTGCTGGAATATATTTGTTAAATATCTATTATTGTTCCTTGTACAGAGTTTACCCCAAGACATTATGAACTACTTACCGAGAGACGGGTTTACCAAGGACTACACCAAAGCAACTATACTCCCTGTCAAGCTCCAGATTGTGGACCGATTATGGCCTGTGAAGCTATACATTTATGAACGAAGTGGGGGTTCATCATGTGTCGTATCAGCTGGTTGGTCTGCATTTGTGAGGGAAAATAGTTTGCGAGTAGGAGATGTTTGTGTATTTGAGCTGATTATGAGGGACGGTGTTGTGTTAAACGTCCACATTTTCAAGTGCCAAGACTAAGTGGTTAGGGTGGATGCAAAATGATGATAATATTATGTGATGTTTAGAGTGTGTTTACTTTGCAACTTTACTATTCATCCCTATATTGTTCATCCCAGTTTGCAACTTTATTGATTGGGTACTTTTGTGATGTTTAGAGTTTCACTCTTGGAAAATTTTTAATTACTATGATGAACTTTCATATGTATTTTAAAATGAATGTGATGCTGTATTTTTTTCTGCGCTTTTGTTTGGATTTTGGCCTTTTTGCATGTCATTCAATTATATTACATTGAATGGCGACTCTTGGATTTTATTTTAGGGGGGTCAACATTGTTATCGCTATAGGATTTTGTTGTTTTCAGATGACATTGTTGTATGTTTTGTATATATTGTAACACTTTAATACAATAACACTTGAGCTACTTTTAGTTGCTATTTTTGATGTTTGCAAATTTAGATGTTTAAAAAATAAGTGAGAAGTTAATCCATCAATTGTGTCAATCAATATAATGTGGCAAATTGAAAAGCTTGATAGCTAAATTTTCAAAATTTCACTTGGTTGCAATTTTTCAAATGTTATAGATGAAATTGGAATTTTGTGTTAAACTGCAAGGACTAAAATAGGTACTGTTTTATTTGGTTGCACCTTGATGAATCGTTGCTCAAAGAAAAATATCATTGTTTCCTGAAAAATCTTTGTATCATACAAATGAATAACACAAAATACTGGTGAAATATGTACCAATACGCTATTTGCAGCCAAATTTTCCACGGCTCCTTTGCCAGCTAAAAAACCACGACCAAATTCGTGTATGGAACTATTCCAATGCCAAGCTCCCTGCATGTACAAAAACATTAAAATTCCAGAGAGCATACTCATGCTTCTGGATAAGATAATTAAATTATATTGAAATCAAATCTACACAAAATGGATGATATTTTTTTTTGTTGCAGCAGTCCTTCAAAAGAACAGTAGTGTTGCAAACGCAAGGATGAATATAAGGGGAAAATAAAAAAGGAGAGAGATTTAGGATACACGGAAGCATTCAAGACACCAAAATTTATAGAAAAACATCATCTTTGAACTGAACAAACCTGCAAACAACATCTGTCAAACTCCTGTCATAACTGCTGCCATTAACTGCTTATGAAAGTGGGTCATCCACACGGCAGAAATGCAAGTAATTCTATCATTGTCATAAGGAATCATGAGTCTGGATTATTTCTAAATCCATTTTCTTAAGAAATTTTCATGAAAAATAAAATTTCATGAAAACTGTGAAACTTACATTTTATTGAAAATCATACCACTAAAAAAAAAGTAAATAAAAAATATTAAATAAAAAGGCTCCGCATGATTTTTGGATCGAGTTTTAATGAAGACTACTTGTAGCAGTCCTAGAATGGCAGAATGATGACACTAGAATTTAGGGCAGCCCTACAAATTTCTTATTGAAGGCAGGTAATGCTTACATCACATCACAAAAATATTCATGAACGGCAATTCTTTATGTTAGCTTCAGCACAATACCTTCACCATATTGTACAAGGAAATTGAGGATCAGACACATGAATTGAGGTATCATAATTAACAAGCCCAGTCAACTTGTTATTGTCAATACCACACTAAATTAATGTTGAGAAATGATTACACCTAATAGGAAGATTAAGGGAGAAGAGGTCTATGGGTGAGACCAGTGAAAATAACTCAAGTTCTACAAAATTGAGTAACTCTGCAAATAACTCGCTTTATGATGTATCCATTTATGTGCAAGCCATTACACACAGAAATTGCATTCTTGAGATATTGTACTGCAAATAACTCGATTTTACCGGAGTCGGGTTTTGTGCGAGGTAGCCCTATACAGTTGGATTCCTCTTGGACTGCATCTGGACCAGTCCAAATATATGGGCTGGGTGGGTCCATGTGTACAACGTAACTCGATTTCCCAAATCTCGAGGAATTTGAATTCTTGTGATTCTCCACTGCACAGAACTCGATTCAAGTAGAATCGAGTATTGTGGCAGGCCTACCTTTAAACTTCGATTCGTCTTGGACTGCATCTGGACCAGTCCAAATATCTGGGGGCCCAGAAAAATAACTCGAGTTAGGTATAATCGAGTTATTTGAAATTAACTCGTTGTCTGCAGTATCGAGTTATGAGAAAGCCGTTCCACCATTAACTGGATTCTAGTTATTTGTGCTACACATAACTCGATTTACAGACAATCGGTTTATGTGCAAGCCCTTGTGCTGGAAATTTGGATTGCATGTAACTCGAGTTATTGAAAATCGAGTTATATGGACATTACAAACTATTACCCATTTTTATTAACTCTTCCCCAGTTCTGCAGAACCTGCAGCTGTCCGAAATTACATCTTCGATTGCTCTCGCTTCATCAGGCTAGAACCCACAATTTCCCGCGCAAATTCGTCGAGGATTTTACATAGTAAGACTCTTTTAACGGTTGCTGTCTTTGAAATTACACATTGTTGGTGCATTATTCTCAAATTTTGCATTTTGATGCTTCACACTTCTATGTCTATGTCTATGAACATTGTGATGAAATTGGGTGTTTGGCTAGTCAAATGCATTGTTGTTAGTAAGGTTGCCTATGTCATACGTTGTCTTCCTTCCACAAAATGAACTTGCCAGTGGGTCCATATGTGTGTGGTATAGATATATGCTGATTGTCTGTCTGAACTGTACATTGTGGTATAGATATATGCTGGTGAAACTTACTACATGTAGCTACGAATTTCGAAAATATGTCACTTCCTAAATCCACTTGTATGTTTCCTATATAATAAGACTTCTGTTATATACTCTAGGTCTCTAACTTCAAATTATTGACTCGGACCAAAATGCATTACAATTATTGCACCAACTAAACAACCCGTGAATAAGAATATTGTTTTTTCATTGTGTAGTTGTAAACTGCTCTAGACAGTATATTGTGTGCATGATTTTCTACACATGGTATCTGGTTACTCTTCAATTTTTGTTCTCTGCTTCAAACTTCATTTTGGTTCTGTTTTACCGTGTGAGCTGATCGTGTTTGCACTACTGACCATCGATTAGTTATGGGTCCGAAGAGGACTAAGAGGGGAAAATGCAAAGCTGCATCCGAACCTGAAGTGGTGTTTGATCAATTAAGGTTCCTCACGCCAGAAAATGAGCAAACCTTTGAAACCTTGATTAAGCGTAGGCGTATTTGGGGAGAAAGGCAAATCAATTTACAGGAACTGCATCCTTTTGTTCGTGAGAATCTACAGTCTAGGCATTGGCTGTCCCTATGTACAAACATACAACCCCCTCCAGCTGACTTGATTAGAGAATTCTATTCAAATCTATCGGTGCATGAGGATCTTGGTGGTCACAAGGTGGCATCGTCCATACGTGGTGTACCGTTTACAATAACTAGGGAGCACGTATCTAAAGCCCTTGATGTACCTATAATTTGTACACCTACTTATCCAAACTCTATGTCTCCTCGTATTGATGATGTTATGGATGTTCTTTGTGGACGATCAAACAATCGGGATTTTGGCCGAAGTATTAGCTCAAGTGAGTTGACTGAGCTTAATTATATCTTCTTTAGGATAGCTTGTCACAACATTTTCCCTATCTCTCATATCCATACAATCCCTGTAGACAGGTGTATCTTGCTTTATGCCCTCGTCACCAATAGTTCCATTTGTTTTCCTTCCCTTTTCATCGAAACCATTGTCAAGGTGCGTAGGAGCAAGTATAAGAGGCATGCTTTGTTTTTCCCAGTTCTCATCCATAGGGTCCTCAAATATTTAGGATTAAAGAACTTTCCTTCCCACGAGTTGGTTCACATCCAAGCCCCTATAGGAGCCAAATTTCTGAAACAGCGAACTGCCCAAAAGAAGGTTGTCGACCTCAGTGTTGGTCCATCCAACAGACCACGAGTACGGTCTACTACTGGAGATGTTCAAGATGAGGACATGCATGGGGATCCCACATCTGTTGTTGCCGAGGATGGTGATGATGAGATAGATGTTGACATTGTTGATGCAGCGCATACATGCCCTCTTCCTCCCTCTCTTCATGCTATGATGGAGACCATTATGACGACTCAGGCAGCCCATGGTCAGCTTCTACATGGTCTTCTTGCCAAGGTTGGAGCTATGCGAGCGGACTTAGGTCACTATAGACGTCCTGTTCCACCTTCTACACCATCTGACTCTTGATGATTCCCATTGGGCATTGTACCCAAGGGGGGGACGATTTTCAGTTCGTGGTTGGTATAACATATTTGGAGAATTGTATGACAGTTCTATATTTTGTTATTTTAGTGGCAATTTGAAGAACATGGTATCCGTTGAAAGTAATTTGATATATTAATATGATGGTTAGTTTCATGCCCATCGTTACTATCATTAGTATTATTGAAATGGATGTAATGGTCTAAGAATTTTTTATGTTATTATGTGATTCTATATAATATCAAGTAGATCCAAGTCTGTGTGTAAATAAAATTTATTTCATAATTCTGTACGACGCTCACGTGTTTTTAGATTATAGTAATTATTAATACAAATGGAAGGTTTGTGAAAGCACAATTCGTTTACAGGTTTTGATATTAACGATGAACCACCTAGGAGATTTTCCTTGGAACAATGGCTGAAGCTATATCTTGACTTCAGGCAACTATTTTTATTGGAGGTTTTGCTGAGCTTACATGTATTTTCCACTAATTGGACATTTTTGTCGATCTTAAATCATCAACTATATTATTCTGAATTTGATCCTCGCCTGGACTATTCCTCATGCATCATATTTTCATTACAAAATTTATTGATGAAACCTTGCAGTGCAGACTCATCGAAAAAGATAAAAGCGACACTTGGCATGACCTCATTCACTCTAGCATTCGGTCTAACGGATTTTTTTTAATCAAATATGAGGAATCCAAACAGGGGAAGCCCGTTACATAATATATTAGATAACAGTGAGCTGAAGATAATAAACATCGTGAAGTTTAATGTTGTTGTGAAGGACCAAACACGATTAAATAGATATAACAGTGAGCTCGAGCCACTAACATCAAAGTTCTGAGAGTAAAGTGGTGCTTTCAACCTGTAAATGTGTATGGGACGTGATTGTTTGAGAGCTCAATTTCAGTGTTCAAGATGGTTTTACCATGTGCAATCTCTTCTAACCAACAGTCACGGATTATGAGAAGAGTGTTTTGACTACCATCCTTGAAAATGACCAACGATAATGAACACCCTGATGTTTAATGTTTTCACGAATGACCAAACACAATTAAACAGATATAACAGTGACCTCAAGCCACTAACATCAAAGTTCTAAGAGCAAAGTGGTGCTTTCAACCTGTAAATTATTATGGCACGCGTTTGTTTGAGAGCTTAGTTTCAGGGTTGAACATGGTTTTACCATGTGCAATCTCTTCTAACCAACAGTCACGAATTATGGGAAGAGCGTTTTGACTAGCATCCTTGAAAATGACCAACGATAATAAACACCCTGATGTTTAAGATTTTGTAAAGGACCAAGCACAATTAAACAGATATAACCAGGAGCTGAAGCCACCAACATCTAAGGTATAACAGATGTGGTATTCAGTCCAAATTGGGCCTCGCTTCAAACCGACAAGTCTTTCACCACGATGTTTGATCGAATAGTCGAGTAAGTAGGTATTCCCTCAAATGCAATGTCACATTAATTGGCTACGATTACAAGAGAAATTTCAGTGTTTCAGCCTGTGGCGCTACGTAATTTGTAAGAGTGATGGTTCTGAGACCAAAGTGATGCTTTTAACCTGTAAATGTTTAATGACCAAAGATAATGAACACCGTCATATTTACACACCATGATGTTTACAGACATTCAAAATGACCAAATCACAGAAAACACTGTGATCTTCATAATTTATTTTGTGACAGACCAAACATAATTAATAAATTAATATTGCGAACTTGCTGGTGAAAGACAAAACACAATTAATATAGCGAAGTTTGAAGGTGACCAAGTTCCAACTCTAAACACACGTCACCAGCCTGCTTCTGTAGCACCAACTGTAGTCATATCAAACTCCTTCAATCGCAGCACATGCGCCAACAGACGCTGCTGCTTAGTCAAGTCATGTTCGATGCTCTACACGATGTGGATACCCAGGTCGACACTGTTTCACACCCATACTCACGTGAATACAGAATTCTGAAATTGGATGCACAAATGTCTCATTTACATCTACTGTTGCAATTACTGCCCACCTTTCACCACGATGTTTGATCGAATAGTCGAGTAAGTAGGTATTCCCTCAAATGCAGTGTCACATTAATTGGCTACGATTACAAGAGAAATTTCAGTGTTTCAGCCTGTGGCGCTACGTAATTTGTAAGAGTGATGGTTCTGAGACCAAAGTGATGCTTTTAACCTGTAAATGTTTAATGACCAAAGATAATGAACACCGTCATATTTACACACCATGATGTTTACAGACATTCAAAATGACCAAATCACAGAAAACACTGTGATCTTCATAATTTATTTTGTGACAGACCAAACATAATTAATAAATTAATATTGCGAACTTGCTGGTGAAAGACAAAACACAATTAATATAGCGAAGTTTGAAGGTGACCAAGTTCCAACTCTAAACACACGTCACCAGCCTGCTTCTGTAGCACCAACTGTAGTCATATCAAACTCCTTCAATCGCAGCACATGCGCCAACAGACGCTGCTGCTTAGTCAAGTCATGTTCGATGCTCTACACGATGTGGATACCCAGGTCGACACTGTTTCACACCCATACTCACGTGAATACAGAATTCTGAAATTGGATGCACAAATGTCTCATTTACATCTACTGTTGCAATTACTGCCCACCTTTGATGTGACATTACGAACATTTAAAATCCTGTTCATATAGCGTTTTTCCTGATGGGTTTGACATGACAAGCTCTAGTAAGTGAAATTGTAATGCCTGGACCGTGAAATAAGGTTATAAATGCACCAGTGACATAATGTTAACTTTCTACCCCCGCTAACTTCGTAGATTGATTAAGCTATGAGTCGCAATGCCTCAACATCAAATCGTACAATGCGAAACAAGTTTGGACCTACTTCAACAAATGCATCATCACAAGTTCCAACAGATCAACAACTACATACATACACAGACCACTATGGAGGAAAATGGGTTGGAAAGAAGAGAGATTTCGTTAATATGCCAATATACACGTATGAGAGTCTTGGAAGCGTCGGACACATCATGGTCGGCAAACCTACAAAACTAAGTACAGATACCACCACAATAGAGTTCACTATAGCAGAACCACCATGGTCAACCCTATACGAGAAGAGGTGTGAGTTAGAGGTGCATTGTCGATGGCACGGGTTACGAGTTCCTAAGGCACGCTCTGCCGAGTTACCTAGAGATGAACCTGCCAACATACTTGCTCGTCTTGAACAAGAGAACAATCAAATGCAAAGGCGACTAGACCATTTTCACGCAATCCAAAAAGCTAGGAAGCATCTAAAGGGGAAGGCGCAAGAGCGAGCCATGAAGTCTATTAATGAAATTACTGCGTTAGATGATGAAACAGATATTTCAGACTTCTCAGATTCAAGCAATGATGATTTCCAAAAATTTCTACCTACGAACATTAGACGTTGTTGTTAATGTCTACACATTATGTGCAATACATAATGTTATTGTTAATGTGTGACAAATGATGATTATGTATGTTCAACTTTTGCAACTCTAAAGATTAACTGTTTATTACTTTTGGCTAAGTTTATGTGAAATCACTTTCTCATTTTTTTCATACGTGTTCTTTGTTGCTACATTCAAGTAATGTGGGTCATGGACGGACAATGTCCTTTGCTTTGTAATGTAGGGAAAACCTTAGGAAGTGAAATGGCTCCAAATTATATTTATTGCACATTACTTGTAGGAAAATTTAATAGATTCAATACATACAGACTGATCCAAACCACATAGACCAACCACGAATATGATTCAATAATACGAATAATTCTTTTATATGAGTTGTTTGAGTCACGATATAATATGCACGTATCTGTGTATCTTAGTTGTAATAGTGTCCTACTTTATATAGATACATTACATAAAGACTCGTCCAAACCAGACTAACCACTCACTCACTGAAAATCCATATGGCTCACCCAACACACTCTCACAACGATATTTGGTTTGCTTAAAAATAGGGTAAAGGCCTAAAAGCCTGATCAGCCTTTAAAATGTTTCATTCAAGTTATTGGTTTGTTGTAGCATTGCTTGAAAGCTCCCTAATATTGCAATTGTGATGATCGGAAGCCATTGATGTAAAACTTGGAAGCATAGTTTTCTTCATGTAATTTTACATTGATGTTGAGAAAATGTAACTACATTTTCTACCTGCAAAGACTCCCTGAAAAGTTTGTAGGGAAACAGGGGGATAAAACTCTCTACTGTTGCTACACTCATTGCTCGTAATACTAGCATTTGGCAAGTGAGGTTGGAAAAGGCTAACACAGCTCGACACTGTTCGACGAAATCATGTTCGCAGTTCTGCATGTGCTGCTCAACAACTCGACACTATTGAACCCTGTCCAGTCATATCATCCATGCTCACGTGAATAAACAGATATGCAACATTTTGCAATGCACTATTTTCAAGGATGCAGAGGACCCCTCATAAGTGTAAGCAAATTTTTGGGGGTAAGCTGTCCATCATTGCTACACTTGATTGATGTAGTTCTGCATGTGATACTCAACATCTCGAAACTATTGAATACACATACCCACTCACGTGAATACACATATGTGCAACCCTTTGCAATGCACCGTTTTCGAAGAGGCAGAGCATCCTTGAATTGGTTATGCATCAATTTTGAGTGTGAGCTGTCCACCATCGCTACATAGATGTTGTTCGTAGTGCTACATGTGCTGCTTAACAGCTTCGCACTGTTCAACCCTGTCCAATCAATACACAGATATGCCTTCTTTTGCAATGCACCATTTTCAAGGATGCAGAGCATGGCTGAAAAGTTTATGATACATTGAACACAGCTTAGTACTGTCTCAACAAGTCATGTCAGATGAAGCACAGGAATTCTGAATAGTTTTGAACAAGACATACCAAACTGGTCAGAGAAAAGTCTTAAAACCACATCCATCAGAAATAAACCATAGTAGTGATCAAAGTCCCTAATTAAATATAAGCATAAACATCACTAGTTTAAATTTTAAACAGGTTATCCTTGTCCAAACTCTGATGGTCAACCAAGTGAAATATTGAGACACTAATCACAACAGGAGTCCTTTCGATCACCTCAAAGACACAGACATCTCCTTTTTCTAAATTATTGTCTTTCGAAAATGCAACCCAGCCTTCCCCGAATCTCATTGCTTAATATGTTTTGATGGAGGGTAATAGCACAAGACATTGATGTGTGACAAATTGCTTCCCAATAATATACTTGCTTCCCATATATGTTTCCAAGCCATATTTAAGAGAACATCATAATCACATTATGTATAAAAGCTCACCATATTATGTGGCCACGAGATACCCATGAAAGAAGGATTTTTAGGCTTCAACTTTTTGGCTGCTTGGATTGCTCTCTCTCTCTTCCTCTAGACATAATCGGTAATTTTTTAAGAACAAACTTTTCTCTGACTTCATGTTTTATGGGTCTGTCCATTGAGGAAGAAATGTTTGTATCATCTTCATCTAAGTTTTTGATATTTTTACCTGATGATCTTCCAATTTACAATTCTTCCTAGGTGGATATTGAATCTCAATGGCAGACTTATCAAATATAACAATATGGAAGCTTGAATTTCCTTCATATCTGAAGACTAAAAAATAACCATAACAGATAGAATGGTATTCAGCGAAATCCTGCCAACCATTACAAAACCAAATGTTGTTATCAGCTTTCTTCAATCACACTTGCCAAATTCCACCATAGGGAGCAATGACTGTAGCTACGGTGGATAGCTCAGTATTGTTGAACCCTGACCAGAAGTACCCATCCACACTCACGTCAATACACATAGCAGCGCAAAAAATTTTGTGCATCAATTTCGGGTGTTATTGGTCCTATTGCTACATTGATGTTCGTAGTGCTGCTCAACAGCTTTGCACTGTTGAACCCTGTCCAGTCATATCACCTACACGCACGTCAATACACAGCTATGCATCCTTTTGCAATGCAGCATTTTTAAAGGATGTACCTATAGCATCCCTGAGAAGTTTATGATACATTTAACACAACTCAACATTGTCTCGTCAAGTCATGTCAGATGAAGCACAACAATGTTGAATAGTCTTCACGTGAATAAATACGCAACCTCTTTTGCAGTACACAGCACCAGCCCGCTACTGTAGCACAAGCTATAGCCATATGAAACAGCTACCTCAACGAATCACATGCACCAACAGACGCCACTGAACAATATACTGTCAAGTCATATCATCTTTATTCACGTGAATACTTATAGTCACATCCACCTGAATACTTGCCCTTGCAAAACCCCTATATAAAGTCCCATTTACATCTACCCTTGCAAAACATCTACACATACCGAAGTCCCATTTACATACATCTACCCTTGCAAAACTTCTACACATACCGATCTGAAGTCACATTTTCCAATGTCAATGCGTAATTGGATGCTACCTCGTTTTCCAAATAACTATAGAACGCAAAGAGATTCTGACGAGAGGGAATACTATGCCAGATTGCAACAGGAGTGGGACTTTCGCGTGAACGAGTCCAACGCTCTGCACAATGATCTCCTGCAACTCGGAGCGCCTCTTGTCGAGCGTAGCTCGCTCACACTGCCACGACAAAACATGCACCAGTATGAGCGTGCAGTGACGAAAATAAAAAAAGAGAACAATCTTATGATACTTCGTAGGTCCAGGTATCATATGCTACAATTGGCGGAGGAGCAAGCCGTTGCAACAAACAGGCAACTCACTCCGGCAGAACGTAACAATGTCCTCAACTACGAGGACTACCTATCAGAATGAATGCCACTGTGTTGTGTGTGTGTGTGTTATGTCTATGGTTAAGTTAATAATGTTAGTGTAAGTTATTTTATGTTTTCTGTGTTATGTCGTACGTGCTTATTGAAAAACATCATGTGTGAGAATATTTGACTTTTATGACTTATGTGAGAATAATCTACATTACGAATAACGTGCATGCTTCTCATAATCAATAATAAGGTTTACATAGTACAAATGCAACCATACATATAACACATAGTTAAGCAAAATAGTTCTCCAACAAAATCTAATTACACCACGACACGACACGATTACTCTTCATCTGACATCTCCACGTCTGACTGATAAATGGGATCAGCAAGAAGTGATTGCATGAACTGTGCATGCTCGTACCACCCTTCCTGCACTGACTCTCTAATCTCGACTTGGGTCCGATATCGATTAAGACGTATCTTCATTCGATTATTTTCTTCTCTTATGCGGTTCAATGCTTTACGAAGTTCGTACATGCTGTCTCTGGGCATCAGTGATGCGAGTCGCCGAGGCACTGGCAACTTAAAACCAACCAACTCATCATAAAACATTTGTTGTTCACGAAATAACCAAGCCCACTCCTGTCTCATGGTATTGTGAACGTAAGCACTATTTCGCAAATTCGGATTGATTGGATAGCTGAACTCATCTTCCAATACCCAACAACGACCCATAGCAGTGAACACATCATGAGGCCTATAGAGTTGTGGGTTGCCAGAACCAGACATTGACACTGAATACAATAACACCAAATGATCAAGTTAACAGTGTGTATCAACTGTTGCTAAATAATGTAATCCTGCATAGAATGGTACACAGCAAAGACATTCATAAAATGCAAGAACTATTGCATGCTAAAAATGAAATACTAACACTAACACCAACATTTGACCATAGACATCGAATGGTACACAGCAAAGACATTCATAGACATTGTTAGTAATGTCTACACATTGTCTTCAACACTAAATGTTGTTGTAAATGTCTGACCAATGATGATTATGTGCAATACAAAATGTTGCTATAGTAAAGAAATTATTTCATTCTCTTCTGACCAACGTTTACTACAACAAATAACCAAAATCACACCAATGTACTTACTTCACATTCATTCAACCTAAAAAATCAAAATTTAGCACAATATCAAATGAAAATAACATTGCCCTAAAATTGTGATGTGAATTTTTTACCTGAGGTGATACAAATTTCAATTGAGTTTGAAAGCCGCTGTTAATCCGTGGAGGAGTTCCAACTCAGTTCAGCAGAAAGCATCCTCAGTTCAGCAGAGAGCAAGGCACACTGAGTGGGAGAAGGTGTGCAGAAATTATAAGAGAATAACTCAACTTTACGCATATCAAGTATACTTTATAACTCGATATTACATAAATCGAGTTACATTGAAACACTCCACCTGACACAAAGACAGTACGAAATCAGTGTTTATAACAGCATAACTAACTCGATTTTTAACTAATCGAGTTATGTAGAGATTCAAAAAAAAAAAAAATGCCAGCAGTGGGGGGAAAACCTGTATATAACTCGATCATAGGAATATCGAGTATTTCATATAACTCGATAATACTAAAATCGAGTTACAAAGGAGGGGCATTTCCCTATTTACTTTCAGAATGAGGGCACAAAAATGTTTAATTTCTGAAAAAAGGGCATTTGCCCATTTTGGCCAAACAAATTATGCTCTGAAGATATTATATATATATATATATATATATATATTTGCTTTTTGTGTGTGTGCCAATTTAAGTGATTAAAATAAACTATTACATAGTTTCAACAAAGTCAAATTGGAAGCGATATTTTCGTGCCAAATTGTTTGGTTTTTACATCATATGTTTCTCTAACTACCATGGTCATCATTTTTTTTTTTTGTTCTCAAAGCTGTTAATTTTTCAAGGCAAAATATTTTCCTCGATGTACCTTTTTGGAGGTTGCTGATAATCCGCACAGCTCATATGTTTGGAAAAGTCTTCTAGCGGCTCAACCTATTTTAAGGAAGTGCTGTTGTTGGAGAGTGGGTTCTGGATCTTCCATTCGGGTTTTGACAGACAAGTGGCTCCCCTGCCATCCAACCAACAAAATTCTAGTCCCACCAAATGAAGTAGATGAGGAGTGGCGGGTGTCGGATTTGATAGATTGGACAAACTTTCAATGGGATCATGGCTTTATAAATACAGTGTTTAATAGGTTTGATGCCGAGGCTATTTATCGGATTCCTCTAAGTTGACGTTGTGTACTTGATGTCTTGGTTTGGTTGCATAATAAAAATGGAAGGTACTCAGTGAAGTCTGGTTACTATATCGCGAGGAGGTTGCTGCGAGAAGCTAGCCAGGTGGGGGAAGGGTTAGGTCCGTTGTCCAGTAGCATGGTTTGGGCAAGGATTTGGAAGCTTCACATCATAAACAAAATTAAAGTTTTTGGCTGGCATGCTTGTCACAACATTTTACCTACTTATGAGAAGCTGCAGCAATGATGAATTATCAAGGATGATACATGTCCAATCTGCCAATGTTTCCAGAAACATCTATACATGCCTTGTGGGAGTGTGGGGCTGCTCAGGATGTGTGGCTGGATGTCCAAATCAAATTTTACAGAAGAGTTAGACTAATCAAGATGGTGTGATGCGGTTGTTTGAGAATCTGATACACAAGCTACCTGAGGAGGATTTTGAGTTTTTTTTGGGTACAAGGGTGGCTAATTTGGAACCAATGCAACTTGGTTTTGTAGGGAATTAACACGAAATTCCCAACCTGTGAGAAACAAAAAATTAGAGAAAACACACGCCAAAGAAAAACAATCACATGCACAAGAAAATATTTACGTGGTTTGGCAATTTGCTTACGTTCACAAAGTTGCAGGGATTTCACTATTATCAGGGAAAAATACAAAGTGCGGCCATATAGTTTTTCTCTTTCTCCAAAACTACAACAACAAACCCTAATCACCAAAGCTCTGGCTTAGGCCTGTCGGCCCAAGCCTCTGCTCCATGGACTAAGCCTTAGAAAATCTCCCATTAAAAACCACACAACATTATTTCGGGTCGGGTCATCATTTGGATCAAACACAACTAGGCTCCACAAAGCCCAACAAATCTCCCACTTGGAGACTAGTTCAATCACCAACATCAACCGCAATCCTCCAAAAACAATCCCTCATCCCTGCAACTCATCCTCCTGTTCTCAAGCTAGAAGACCGTTTGAAGCTGCACACAGCTTCAGCTTCTCAATAGTGACACCCTTAGTCAACATGTCTGTCGAGTTCTTAGATCCACAAATCTTTTCAAGTATTACCAACTTATCTTCAACAAGGTAACGGATAAAGTGGTTTTTTGTCTGTATATGCTTCGATTTTGAATGAAAAACCGAATTTTTTGCCAGAAAAATTGCACTTTGACTGTCATTGTGTAGAATGCCCATCTCTTACTTCTTACCCAATTCATCTAAAAAGCCATGTTGCCAAACCATCTCCTTTCCAGCTTCAGTTGCAGCAACATACTCAGCTTCTGTAGTAGACAAAGTAACAATCTTTTGTATATTTGAGGCCCATGATATAGCTGTACCACCCAAAGTAAATACAAATCTAGTGGTACTCTTTCTACTATCAATATCACCAGCAAAATCAGCATCTACATAACCCTGCACTTTCAAACTTGCACCTGTGAAGCAAAGACATGTATCTGATGAACCCTTCAGATATCTCAGAATCCACTTGACTGCCTCTCAATGTTGCTTTCCTGGCCTACTTATGAATTTGCTCACAACTCCCACTGCATGTGCAATGTCTGGCCTTGTACACACCATAGCATACATCAAGTTGCCAATAGCTGAGGCATAGGGCACCTTGCTCATATGGTCCCTTTCTTCCTTTGTCTTTGGTGACTGTTCTTTGCCTTGTTTGAAATGACTACCCAAGGGTGTGCTCACTGGTTTAGCTTCATTCATGTTGAACCTGCTGAGAAATTTCTTCACATACTCTAACTATGAAAACTTCAATGTACCATTAGCCTTGTCTCTAATAATTCTCATAACAAGCATTTGCTTTGCAACTCCCAAATCCTTCATTGCAAACTGTTTTGACAATTGCTTCTTTAGATCATTAATCTCCTCAATGCTAGACCCTGCAATGAACATATTATCCACATACAATAGTAAAATGATATAAGAATTGTCAAAGAACTTAACATAGCAACAATAATCAGCTTCACATCTCTTGAACCCAATTCTATGCATAAAATTGACAAATTTCTTGTACCACTATCTTGGAGCTTGTTTTAGGCCATACAAGCTCTTTCTTAGTTTGCAGACTAGATTCTCTTGTCCCTAAACAATGAACCCTTCTGGCTGAATCATGTAAATGTCTTCCTCCAAGTCACCATGAAGGAATGCTGTCTTCACATCTAACTGCTCAAGATGTAAATTTTCTGTAGCCACCATTCCCAATACCAGTCTGATTGTAGACATCTTCACAACTGGAGAAAATATTTCTGAGTAGTCAATGCCCTTCTTCTGCTGGAACCCTTTGACAACTAATCTGGCCTTGTAACGCTTGCTGCCATCGTGTTTATTCTTTATTCTATATACCTACTTGTTGTGCAAAACCTTCTTTCCTACTGGTAATTCAGTCAATTCCCATGTCTGGTTCCCTAACAAGGAATCCATCTCATCCTTCATGGCTAACTCCCACTTGCTTGAATTTTCATCCTGTAAGGCTTCTTCATAACACTCTGTCTCACCACCATCAGTGAAAAGGAGATAATTTAGAGTGGGTGAATAATGTTGTGGAGTTCTAATGGTCCTGTAAGATCTATAGACTTTAGCTACAGGTGTACTCTGATCTACTAGTGAATCTACATTCTGTTTATCTTCTTTACACCTTTTTTGGACAGTACTTTCAGTCTATTCATCTAAATTGACAAACTCAAATTTCTTTTGATCTATCTTTGTAACATCTGACACTACAGTTGACCTATCCTTGTACATAACCTGTTCATTAAATATCACATTTCTACTTCTGATGATTTTCCTGTTTTGTTCATCCCAAAACCTATAGCCAAATTTCTCATCACCATAGTTAATGAAAAAACATATTTTTAACTTTGCATCAAGTTTACTATGAGCATCAGAATCAATATGTACATAAAAAACACTACAAAAAACTTTTAAATGTGAAAACTTTACTTCTTTACCGCTCCAAACCTCCTTAGGAAGTTTGAACTCCATGGGAACTGATGGTCCTCGTTTATCAAGTAAGCTGCAGTGCTAACAGCATCAGCCCATAAAGTTTTTGGTAGTTCAGCATGCAACCTCATACTCCTAGCACGCTCATTGAGAGTTCTATTCATGCGCTCAGCCACACCATTCTGCTGTGGTGTCCCAGGAATGGTCTTCTCCATTCTAATTCCCTGTGCAGTACAATACTCACTAAACCCTCCATCTATGTACTCTTCTCCATTATCTGACCTCAAATGTTTTACTTTCAAACCTGTTTTTGTCTCAACCCTGGCCTTCCACTTCTTAAAAGTTTCAAATACATCAGATTTATTTATTTATTTTTTCCAGAAAATAAACCCATACATTTCTGCTTGAGTCATCAATGAAAGTGATGTAATACCTTAAACCTTCAAGGGATGTAACCGGAGAAGGCCCCCACAAATCAGTATGTACTAACTCCAATTTTTTAGCTTTCAGTGTCCTGCCAGTTTTCAAGAAGCTCACCCTTTTATGCTTTCCTAACATGTAGCTTTCACACATGTCAAAATCAAAGGACTTCAATTCTGGTAGTTTCTCTTTTAACAGTAGCATCTTCATCCCTTTCTCACTCATGTGACCAAGTCTGCGGTACCATAGGCTTGTATCAGTACTTGCTTTACCAACTGAAATTGTGTCTCTTGAACTTGAGGTCATATATAGAGTACCAGTCTTCTTTCCATGAGCCAATACTCTAGCTCCCTTTGTAACCTTCCAAGTACCACCAACAAATAGTATTGCATGCCCTTCATCATCAAGTTGTCCAACAGAAATCAGATTCTTCCTCAGGTCAGGAATATGTCGAACCTTCTCCAATAACCAAACAGACTCATTGGGCAACAATATCCGGATGTCTCCCATACCCATAACATCCAAGGCTGCACCATCAGCCAAATACACCTTACCAAAATCACCTGCAACATAATTTTGTATGATTTCTCAATGTGGAATGGCATGAAACGAAGCTCCTGAGTCAAAAACTCAATCATCAAGTGGACTGTTTACTGCAAGAAGTAATGCATCATGTACCTCTTTAGTTACAGCATTAGCAGAATTATTTTCATTCTTCTTCTTAGGACTTTTGCATTGCCTCCTAAAGTGACCCGTTTTCCCACAATTCCAGCATTGTACTTGTTGCCCTGATCTAGATTTACTTCTGTTCCGATTAGAATTTCTGGATTTTGATTTGCCCCAATTTGAATTTCTGTCATTACCTCTGCCTCTTGTCTCAAGGTTTAGGGCAGAACTAGATCCTGAGGTTTCACCTACATCTTTTCTACGAATCTACTCAGCCAGAATTGAATCTCGTATGTCATTGTACTTCAGCTTTTCTTTTCCTGTAGAATTGCTTACTGCCATCCTTATTGCCTCCCAACTGTTAGGCAAAGAAGCCAAGACGATTAGTGCATGAATCTTATCATCAAAATCAATTTCTACAAATGACAATTGATTTGTGATAGTGTTAAATTCATTCAGATGTTGTGCTACTGATGTGTTCTCTGCCATCTTCAGATTGAACAGTTTCTTCATCAAATGCACCTTGTTATTTGCTGACGGCTTTTTATACATACCAGACTAAGCCTTCATCAGATCTACTATGGTTTTCTCCTTTACAACATTGTGTGCATCAAACCTAGATAGAGTTAACCTGATAACTCCCAGTACCTGTCTGTCAAGAAGAGCCCATTCCTCAGCCTTTATAATCTCAGGTTTTTCCCCTAGAAGCGGCAGATGCAACTTCTTTCCATAAAGATAATCCTCGATTTGCATCCTCCAAAAATCCAAAGTCTGTGCCATCGAACTTTTCTATTCCAGACGCCTTTCCTGCTTCCTCTACCATTGCTCCCACTCAAACCTAACCCTAGGCTCTGATACCAGTTGTAGAGAATTAACATGAAATTCCTAACCTGTGAGAAACAAAAAATTAGAGAAAACATACGCCAAAGAAAAACAATCACACACACAAGACAATATTTACGTGGTTCGGCAATTTGCCTATGTCCACAGAGTTGCAGGGATTTCACTATTATCAAGGAAAAATAGAAAGTTCGGCCATATGGTTTTTCTCTCTCTCAAAAACTACAACAAAAAACCCTAATCACCAAAGCTACGGCTTGGGCCTATCGGCCTAAGCCTCCGCTCTATGGACTAAGCCTCAGAAAATCTCTCATTAAAAACCACGCAACATTATTTCAGGTCGAGTCATCATTTGGATCAAACACAACTAGGATCCACAAAGCCCAACAAGTTTTGCATGGAAGACTTTTGCAGGAGCCTGGTAGGCTTAATGTGAGAGCCAGCAGCCTTCTAGGGGAGTTTAAAGAGGCACAATCACAGCTAACGATACTAGGTTCAATTAGGCACTCATAGACATGGCAACCACCCAAAGGACAAGTGTACAAGCTCAATTTTGACGTGGCGCTTTTTGCGGATTTGCCAACTTCTGGTGTTGGTGTTATAATTCGGAATGATAGGGGACAAGTTATGGCAGCTTTGTTGTCGAAGGGTGGTGCTGTACTGGATAGTGAAGAGGCAGAGAGTTTGGCGTGTAGGAAAGCTCTAGAATTTGCAATAGATCCTAGTTTTTCAGACTTGATCGTGGAAGGGGACAATACAAATTTCATGAACTCTATCACTTCGGCCCGGTCAGATTTGACCCGCTTGGGCAATATCTATGACGACATTTGTTGTTTGGCTAGATGTTTGCGGCATGTGAAATTTACTAGTATCAGTTGTAGTGTCAATGGTGTAGCTCATTCTTTAGCTCGTTATGCTAAGCATTTAGGTGAGGATATTGTTTGGTTGGAAGATTTTCCACCTTCGGCCTTAGAGGCCTTGTATTTGGAATCTATTTCTCTTTCTAATTAAATGATATTGAGTTTGCTTTCAAAAAAAATATTTTTTTAGTTTGAAATTAGATGATATATAATAACATTATTTTTTTATTTATTTAAAAGAATCTAGATAGTCTCTAACTTTAATTGCAGCGTAATTTAGTACAAAATCAGTTATTGATGATATTTATAATTTAAAGGTGTTGAGTTATGTTTTAACAATTTATATTTATATTTTATTGTTAACAATAAATATACATTGGTTTTATTTTTAAAGTATTAATTTATTGTGATAAGGAATATTTTTACAAGGCCAAAAGGAGATCAACTCAAGATTTGTCGTTCGACTAAACCCTAGTCGTCTGACACGGTCTAGTTGCTCGATGCCAAGAACTTAATTGATAGGGTTAATCAAATGACTAATTGATAGGCATCCTAGTCGTCCAACACCCAAGTAGATGGATGACTTCGGACACTCCAAGCTTGTGTACATGAAATTCTAACACATAAGACTCATCATGTATAAGAGAGTAATCAGGCGCCCATAAATGCCACTTGGTGAACCAACTCAAATAGCTCAATGCTTTCCCATCTAGCATGGTGACTGATAGTGGTGGAGCAACATGTATGGTTGGGGGGCCATGGCCCCTCCAAACTTTTTATTGTTAATTATTTAAATATATGTATATTTTATAAATATTTAAAGGTTATATATATATATATATATATATATATATATAAAAGGAGTAGGCCCCAAAAAGAAAGCATTGATCAATTAATTTAGTAGACAAGGTAATTCTATTGCTCATATCATTGCTAGACATGCTAGATATGTTATCGAGTTCTTGGTGTGGATGGAGGATGTTCATTTACATCTTACTTCTATAATCTTAACCGATACGACTGATATTCCTGAATAATATTACAGTCTTCTTCTAAAAAAAAAAAAAATTCTAGTAATCCTTTCCAAAATAAAAAGGTAGAAAAAAAGAGTTTAGAGTTGATATAAAATTGCAATAGAAAGAAATAATTAGGTAGTAAATTTTGTAAGTAAATAGGGGGACCCCTAATTTTTAGCTCAATTCCAAATCCTATTAATGCTTTTGCAAATCATTCAACATTGATAATATATGCAATTTGGTTGAAGTTTTCTATTCTCAAGATTTTATCAAGCAAAAAAAAAAAAAAAAAAAAAAAAAAAGAAAGAAAAGAAGAAGAAGAGAAGCTCTTATGAGACTTGAATTGGAACATTATGATTTTGATTTGTTAAACGTGGATGAAGTTTTTCAAACAGTTTATATATTAAAAAGGAAGTTATAAATAATTTTGCTATAAAAATAATAATTGATGAAGTTTATTATGTGAAGTATTATTGTTGAGCATGACTTTGATGGAAGATACTATATTTGAATTTTTTGGTTCTATATATTTTTATATTATATAGCCAATTATTCAACTTTTGTATACTCATTGAAATTTAAAAAGATTATAAGTTTATCTTAATATACATATTAAAGTCAATAATTTCATAAAGAGATTAAATTCTATAAGGACGTGGTATAAAACTCATATTTTACCCCTCCAATCCCAACATGCCACACCATCTTATCACATATTTAAGAATAAACACAATCATACACAATCAATTCTAATACCCATATATAAATCCAATCAAATTGAGAATCTATCAAGATGTTATTAGGTATGGTAGAATGTATTAAATTTTAAGTAAAATGCTGATGTAGCAATCACTTATTGGATGGTGTAAAACATGAGTTTTACACCCCATCCTTATAAAATTTAATCTCTTATATATAAATATAAAATTTACTTTAGTATAAGAAGATTAACATTTATATTTTCATACATACACATATTATGTGGATTATTTTAAGTAGTGTATATATGTGATTTGAGTTTTTCTTGACACAATAGTTCCCCCCCCCCCCAACTCAAAATTTTTGGCTCCGTCACTGGTGACTGACGAATCCTCAACTTGACTGACAAGTCCTTAGCTTGACGGATGATTAATTAGTCTGACAGATGAGTCATACCTAATGAACGATCCTCTCCAACACTTGCCGATCATTCGTCCCATCATCTCTACATGTAATAACTTGCACAACAAATTCTCCTACAAATTCGTTCCCACACTAAGTTGGATCTAGAGATCTCGGAACTGATAACCCCAATCTCTCCACTATCACTATGAAATTGCCTACATTCTCAAAAAAGTGATACGCTTCAGGCTACTATACAAAAGGCTATGTCCCTTCCTTCTAAAAGGTATGCACATACGCACACACAATTTCCTAACTCATACCTTTAGGGTTATGGGATCATTGTGAGAGACTAACTTAATCATTGGAGGGTCATTGGCTAATAGGCCAACCCCACATTGATGCTCTTCAAGAGTGTGTTCATCCTTGTAGATCTCTTGGAAATCTCTATTTGGACCATTGGCTCATTGATGATTTTTTCTGCAACATCATATTGCATAATTCTTATTCTTAAATGGATTTTTATTTTTTATTTTTTATTTATTTCATACCTTAGCCTCCTAAAGATGAAATCCTAGCACTATCCGTGCCTCAGGTGTATAAGTATTAATACTCTAGCAAAAAGCAAATTTGAGAACTTAGCAGAGTTAACATGCAGTAGTAGTGGCAAAGTCTCCACCTTACCTCCTCAATCACATACAAGCATTGGTAAATATAAATAATGACTCAGGACTACAACAAATTGTCATCTGTTCAAACAAAGTACACCTTACTCACACCAATTTATACATCAAAGCAATAGAAAGTACTGAATTCGCGGTATTCCATTGAGATGAAGTGTGTTTTCAAGAGCAATATTGCCTCCCAGAAGTTCACTTCACGACTGAGGAGACCAAGACGTACACAATCCCAACCTTCCAGCAAACAATATTTTTTTATGCAATTAATAAAGGGCATATAAATTCTGAACCATTGTTTTTGTGTGCTTACTTTCTAGTCAATCATATTAAGTATTACAAAATAATATTTTATATCACACTCACCAACTTCCTCGACTCTTAGATCTCGAACTATACCTTCTTAGCATCCTCCGTCCCTTAAAAAGTTCATTGAGGTTTAAAAACTTGCAGATGCAACCGGTTGCAAGGCCTATAATAAACTCATAATTTTATACCTTAGTTGAGAACTTGATCTGGTACCATATGGTGCTAGCTTCTTTCTCTCTCTCTCTCTCTCTCTCTCTCTCTCTCTCTCTTTCTTCTTCTTTTTCTTCTTCTTTTATCTTTTATTTTTTTATTTTTTTATTGAGAGAGACTTTCAACCTATGTTGTCCGCTCCTTATAATAGTTTTTATAATCAGATCAAGACACTAATCAGTTTTTGATGTAAGCGGAAATTAAACTTCTGATTTCTTATTCAAACATCAGAGACTTTACCAATTGAGCTAATTAAAACCTACATATGGTGCTTGAACCTAGTAAATTTATGTACAACTTATTTACTTCACCAAGTTGTCACTATTTTCAATCCAAAAAATAATAATGCTGGGTCCATGCAACCATCAATCATAATTTAACACTTCACTAAATTGTATTGTAAAAGGACTCTGAAATATGTTTCTCCTTAGAATAGCATTATAAAATGATTTTTTATTTTATTTGTGCTGAAATTACATCCAATTTCCAAAACGATTGCACTCCCATTGAATAAAAAATTCAAAAAGTTCTAAGCTCCACGAAGCTAAATCCCAAAACAAACAGTGAAATCAAAACCCATCTCCGCAATCCAAAAATCCAGTGGAGAATTGACAAACAAGCAAAAAAGGGAAAGAAAATTAAAGGCAAAAGTAATGAATTAACAAGAAACTCTAGCTAGAACAGCATTCCATGTCCAAAACTTTGTCTTTTTTCTTTCTTTGGTTTTTGTTTTTTTTTTTTTTTTTTTTTTGAGCAAATCCATATCCACTTCATTGACTTGCTAAATTGATTCCTGCCTTTGCATTCTGATCTCTTCATAGAACCTCTGAATAAACCTCTCAGCCCTCTGATCAACTGAATCTTCTTCATCACCCGGATCTGATGGCTCCAAAAACTGCCTTGCTGCAATGGTATCCTCAAATGCAGGGAAAGCAGGCAGAGCTTCTAATGTGCAATCTGCATCTCTGAAGCTACCCAAACATCTACACAGAAAGAACATCGAATAGATATCTCGAACACTTCTGCTCTTGAAATGGTTTCTGTGGTGGTAATGAATGAGGGGAGTGCTTGAAGCAGAGAACTGGTAATCTTGAAGGAACCCATAGTTGTAATGCTTGAACCTCTTAAGCCTTCTTGCTTTCTTAAGAGAAATGAGTTTTGGAATAATGGGTTTTCTCATTTTGGCAATAAAAATGGAAATTTTGAGAAGGTTTGAGACCTTTTGGAGCATGGGTAATCTTTTTCTGGGCATTTTTTGTGGAAGCTAGGTGAAGTATGAAAGGTATGGGGTTCAGTGATAACACTCTTTTTTATTGTGGCAGAAAGGTTGGATGGGTTTGGTAATGCCTCAAGAGTTAGAGTCATGGTTAGAGAAGCTTTTTAAGGTAACAAAAAGTAGAATGATTTCTGGTGGGGAGCCAAGCTGTAAAAAAGATGGTTGTGGTCGGTGCATTTTGGATTTATTATAAAGGAATAAGCAACTAGCCGTTGCAATCCAAGTGGGCTGTGGGCTCCCAACTAGTTCCTCTTGAGTTTTGAAATTTGAACTCAGGAAAAAAATTCTGAAATTGTATAAATAAATATATATATATATATATATATATATATATATGTGGAACAAAAATAAGAATAAAAATTTGAAAAACCTTAAAGAGATTTGTAGTTCAAATTGCATCTCGTTATATTTCTAATAGAGATATTTAAGATTCAAATCTTCTGTCCCAAATTATTAAAAAAAATTAAAAAAAAATTAAAAAAAAAATAAAAAAGAAGAAGAAGTAGAAGAAGAGAGCAGAAACAGAAGGTGGTACAAAACCTTCCTCTCGCAGAATGCTTGCACCAAACCTTTCATCCGCAAAAAGTTTCAAGAGATGAGAAAAAACTCAGCTGCCTTGAAAGTGAAAGGTAGTGTTACGTAAACTATATTATGGCCACAAGTATATTTTTCACTGCAAATTTACTATCTTTTTGTGTTATGATGATCCCAACTTTAAGCGAAATACGAATTCCACTTGTGAGTTAGGGTGTAAGTTTATCTGTACTGTAGCAAAGTTGATTTTTTTTTTTTTTTTTAGGAGAAAAAAAAAAAACAAAAAACAAAATAGTTAAAGCTGTAAATATTATAAATTGAATAAAAGTCTAATTTTTAAATACTAAACAAAAAGTAATTCAGAAATTTACTTTAGTACATTTTTTTTATATGAGTATTACTACAATCACATTTATATCATGTTAATTAAAATTAGTAATCACTTAAACGAGTTAAAGTCTTTAGTCTTTGCAATCAAATACTCTTAAATAATTATTCCAAAAATAAAAGGATAACTATGGGTGTGTTTGGATAGAACTTATTTTGCTGAAACTGAAAACTGAAAACTGAAAACTGAAAACACTGTAGCAAAATAATTTTTAAATGTGTAAATAGTACCGTGGGACCCATTTTTAATGAAAAAGTTGATAAAAAGTGTAATTTGTGGGTCCATAAACAGTGCATATGTGTACTGTTCACTGCAGAAAGTCAACATTTGCGGTTACTGTTCATTGAACAGTAACCGCAATACTCCAAAACAAAACGCGTGAAAAAAAAAAAAAAAAAAACAGAAACCCAGCAATTTATAACAAACGCAGACGCAAACGTGGTTAAACGTGGATCCAAACATTGCCTATAAAGGGGAGGGGGACAATGAACTTTTTCGCTCTAGGTAAGGCTTACAATGTTTGACATGACTCTTAAACATGACATGATTATCATTATTATTCTTTGTGTAAGTGTTTAATAGATATGAGTTTGTATCAAAGCAAGTCAATTGATAATTTAGCGTTTAACTCCTTTAGAACCGTTTTCCCTCTCTCCTGTGTGTATGTTTGTTTCTCAAAAAAAAAAAAAAAAAAAAAAATCAAAATGACTCGATTCGTTATCCGTGCCAATATAATTTGATCTATTTTGAAATGAACCTATTTAACCCATTTAAATAAATATAATTTTTATCGAACATAAATTTGAATTTTAATCTAGAAATGAGTAATTAAAACAATTTTAATCATTATTTTGTAAATTCTTAATTAAAACTCTAAAGTCTATAATCATTTTATTCAAAACAAAGAAAAAACTCTTATTTCATTTTATTTTCTTAGACATAAAATTTTATTAGCTAAAATAAGTGATAGGCCAAGAATGTATTGGCTCCTTGTGATGAATTAACTAATTAATTAGCCAAGTTAATTAATTGATTCAATTAGCATGCAATAAGCATGGTAGCACAAACAAATCACCAACTAAGTTAAAATGCAGCGGAAAATAAATTGACACAATGATTTGTTTTCGAATGGGGAAAACCTACGCGGCAAAAATCCCACCAGGTAATTTTAAGGTCACCACTCCTGAGAATTCACTATTATCACAATAAGCAGTTGCAAGTAAAGGAATTTCAGTATCTTATACCAACCTACAGTTGAACTCTTACCCCAATACCCAATTAGATTTGTTTTGTAATTACAATCTATCCTTTTAATGCATAGCTCCCAGTATGTGACTAACCAATTCGATACGCGGATCCCAGTACGTGGCTTACACGTTGGCTGAAAAGCTTTTTAGTTCATCACACGATGAAGATCATGAAACTCCTTGGTTACAAAACCCTATGGTGTACAAACACAACAGCTTCTTGAATAGAATGATGAATCAGGGCATATGTCTTTGGTTCACAATATGCTTGTGAAAGCCTTTTGCATTAAGGTGCATCAGCTGTGACGGCCCTTAAAAAAATCCTTATATATGTTTAAGATTGTAAGAAAAGGAAGACCAAACATTTATACACGAATTGGATGAAAATAAGAACTGAAAATCTAATTTTCTTAAATCTCAAGAAGCTGCCAAGCATCGAGCTTAAACAACCTTTTAAACCTCGATAGATACTAGCTGTCGAGATTTAAAATCCAGCATTTCTTTACTTGATTCTTGGACAAACTTGCATGGCTTTAACACTTGAACTTGAAACTTTGTTCCTTGAAGTATTAAACACATCTTAGATCTACCCAATTACAAGTAAAGTGAGTTTTGTCAAAGAATTAGCCAATTCTATATTGACATATGTTCCTAACATAATTCACATATGTCCTAACAATCTCCCCCTTTGACAATCCGTGACAAAACCACAACGAACAAATGAATATATGAGAGAAGTCATAAATCACTCAACTCATACTCACTTGCTGAATATAATAAAATCTATCCTAACACAAACTCTTGAAAAACTTTGCAAGAAGAGAATTCATGGCAAGAAGACTTTGACAACTTGTATTTCTGAAACACTTTAAATAAAAACTCACTACGACATCTTAATATGAAATAGAAATATAAGATTGCGTACAATATATAAGAAGCACGTGCATAAAGAGAGAAAGGAAACAACACATGTAAAAATAGGCGAAAAAATTGTAATAACAACCTCATCATATATATATAACATCATAAGTACAAGGTTTGCTATCACAAAGTAAGAACAATGTATCTAAAACATAAGAAAAGAAAGAATACATAAGTCCCCACTACATCCCTAAAAAAGAAAACACTCCCCCTAACAAAAATCTCTTATATCCAAAACTACTCTCATATCCAAAACTATTCTCCCTTTTTGTCACGAATGACAAAGGGTAAGTAAATCAAGCAGTCATCGTGTCGTCATCGGAAGAGCTAGCATCCTCATCCTCATCATCATCATCATCGGAGTCATCATCGTCGTCCTTGTCCTCAGATGCCTCTGGAGAAAGAGAGGGAGACTCTACAAAACCACCAAGGCGAGCCTGCCGTCGAGCAATACGGCCAACATGGGTGTTCACTTGACACAACTCATCACTGAGTGTGTCAAGGTGAGCATCCATGCGTTGTAGTTGTGCCATGACCGCCTCGAGGGATACATCACCTACCGATGAAGAAGGTGCGGATGTGGAAGGAGCGGAAGAAGTTAGAGGAGACGCTGTCTCTGTCCGTGTCCGCTTCGGTCGAAGCTAGGCCTCGCTCCATCTGACGGTAGCAACGTCTATGGCACACATAACCGAAAAATGAGGAGACTCGGGATAGGAGACAGAAAAATGGTGAAGAATCCGCGTGATAGCCGAAAGAAAAATGAGCTTATCACGGATCGCCTTATCCCTATAGACATTTATAAGGGATAGAATGAAGTGAGAGGGAAAATCAATGGTAAGCCTCTCAAGGAAGGATAACAAAAATCGAGTGCAAGGCTCTATGATAGAGTTATAGTGAGACAATGGATGGAGAACAAATGTCATTACCATGTTAAGGAATCTCAGACCTTTTGCAAAACCCGAGCAAGGGGTGTTTTGACGGTCACCCCAAGAAGAAGGTGTCTCACAGAAAAGATACGAGAGTTCGTCTTTGGACACAGCCAGGGTAGTCAGGATGCGCTACCCTAGGAACATGTAGCACCTCGGATACAATATCTGAAGTGACTATGATGCGCATACCTCGAACGTAAGTGACAAAATGAGGTACTAAATAATCGAATCCGTGCATATTGCAGTAAAACTCCTGTATGATCACGGAGGGACAAGTGATCGGGATGCCACACAATGACTCCTAACCCCTATTGTAGATGACAATGGGAAGGTCAGTATCAGAAAAGTTTGATAGAACAACTTGGGGTTTCGAATGAATGCCTCGTCGTGAGAAGTTCTCCGAAAAGTCCTTATGGGCCTAATCATCACGGAATCGGATGTGAGATGGAGTAGAATAAGAGGGGGAAGAAAAAGAAGATGCCCCGGAATGAAGAGAGTTCCGGGACGGAGTAGATTTTTGTTTAGGTGCCATGGAGTAACTAACGAAAGAAAGAGAGAGAGAAAGGGACAAACAAAAAAGCACTAAATAGTTCAATATGAGAATATAAAGAAATGAAGGTACGTATGCATGAAAAATGCATAAGTATGTGATATGCAACATTAAAAGTATCATGGGCTCAGCCCAATCCAAACCTACCAACACACAACATTTCAACATAATAATCACACATCTAAAATGCATGAATCATAGTTAAAATGCACATGTGATACAATGCATGATGAGTTAACATCATTTAAACAAAAACCCATCCCAAAAATTTCACACAAACCTCCATAATTTTGAAAAACCCCAAAGTTTATCAAAAGTTCCAAAAATTAGGTCAAAAGGATGAAATGCATGAAAAAGTGTAAGAAAAAAAGATCATACCAGAAGAAGAAATCACCCTTGAGGCCGAAGATTGAGTGAGGAAGAGGTTTTGAGTGAGCAAAGAGATTTTGTGAGAGAGAGGAGAAAGTTTCTATCGAGATAAATCGGAGAAAATGAGAAAAGAATCGCACTGACCCTTTTTATAGAAATCTCAATTTCTCGATGGATCGAGAGGTGTCGAGAATAAAAAAATTCAGAATTAGCTGTTGAGGAGCTATCGAGGAGCTAACGAGAGGTGTCCATTGCAAGGTTACCTCGATGGATCGAGAAGCTATCGAGCATCTATCGAGCATACAGAAACTTCCTCGATGGATCGAGAAGCTATTGAGCAGCTATCGAGATTGAATCTCGATGGATCAAGATTGCGATAACAGCTATCGAGAAAGGAAGCTGAAGAGCTCGATAGATAGTCTAGCTGCCGAAAGGTGTCCAACAACTGTCGAGATTGCTTAAAACAGTTTTTCAAAGAAGAGAAAAACACAAACATGAATGCAATCAAACATGCTACACAACCAAAGATCCAAACAACATTTTGAGCTCTCATAGCTTGCCACAATCAATTGTTTCAAACTGTGATGTGCGTTTTCTTAGTCACTTCTGGTGTTGCTTATGGCGTTTGGCCAATACCACCCTTAATTTCAGTAATGCCTATCATCCTCAAACCGATGTTCAAACAGAAGTGGTAAACTGTTCCCTGGGCAAGTTACTTTGGAGCTTAGTGAGTGATCATCTTAAATCATGGGATTAGCGCTTATACTAGGCAGAATTTGCTTACAACCGTTCTGTTAATCGTAGCACTAGATTCAGTCCTTTATGGCTACAACCCATGCACATCACTTGATTTGGCTCCTATCCTTGACTTGAAGCGTGTCAATGTGAAAGCTAACGATTTAATCACACAAATTCAAGAAATTCATACGGCTACTACTAAGCACTTACAAGATACTTCTGCTAATTACAAACAAGCGGCTAACAAGAAATGTCTAGTAGTAGAATTTGAGATTGGTGATTTTGTTTGGGCAGTTTTGACCAAAGATCGCTTTCCTATGGGAGAGTACAACAAACTAGCTACTAGAAAGATTGATCCTTTGGAAATTCTTGAGAAAATTAATCCTAATGCCTATCGGTTGAAACTTCCAAGTCATATGCATACATTTGACATCTTCATTGTTAAGCATCTTGTTCCATATCAGGGAGAGAATTCCAATCCAGACTCCAAACTCGAGGACGAGTTTCTTCCAACCCAGGGAGGATGATGCAAATCATGTTATGAAGAACAAAGAGTTTTTTTTTTTTTTTTTAATTGTTTTCCTTTTCCCATTTGAATCAGGATTTATTTACTCTATTACGTTGAATTAAGATCCTTTTCCTAGTTGAATTGGGATTTTAATTTTTTTTATTTTCCTAGTTGAATTGGGATTTAATTTTTTTTCTTTTCCTAGTTAAATTGTTTTTCCTTTATCAAGTAGAAGTAGGTTTATTAATTCTTTTCCTAAAAGGGGTAGGATAACTTCTATTCCTATATATACTCTTTATAGGGTGGTAGTTTAATATTATATGTTTATTAATAAAAGTTTGCTAGGGAGGTTTTTTTAATTATTTTGCATACTAGCCTAGTGTTTTTGTAGAACTTAGGTTTCGTGGAAAAGTTGTAATAATTAGGGTTGTCCACGGGTTGGGTCGGCTCGGGTTTGGGCCTAACCCGCACTCGACCCAATTGGATCGGGTCACTGAAAAATTGACTCGCACTTACTCAAAATACGGGTCAGATCCGCCAAGTCGGGTCATCGGTTGGGGCAGGTCAGATTAAACGGTTTAGTGGGTTCAGACCACATTGGATCAAATTTGTAGATTTTCATGGATTTAATTTTTTTAGGCCTTTCTGGCCAATATTATTGGGCTTTCTAAATTTTGTCATATCAAATTGGGCCTCTTTTAAATCATTTTTAAAATGGGCCAGTACCCTTTAAAATAGGCCTTCAAGGTTTGCTTGAACATAATCAGTCCAAATCTATACTTCCCAGAGCCCATATATTGACATTTGGGAACCAAAAAAAAAAAAAAAAAAACACTAAGTAAAACCTAGACACAATAGCAAACAAATAAAAACACACAAAATACCATTTTTTACCACATGCTAAACATCAATAGCATGTAAAACCTGGGCATTAATCAAACAAATAAAAATGCACAAAATATTTTCCAACAAATATTTTCCAAATTGCCTAAGCCTAAAGGCTTGGGCACTAGGCAGTACCTCAAAATTGCCTTAAGAAAACTCAAGCATATAAAAGTCAATCTAAAGTTTAGATTCTAAACACATTAAACCTACCAACCATTCCACACATCAAGTAATATTCCAAAACCACACAGCAGCAAGCATTGCTACAAATACTACAGCATCTTCGTAATTCCATACATACATACATATATATATATATATAGTAAGCCATAAAGGCAACAAAAGAGGCAGTTACTGCACAAGTTTGTAAGGTAGTAAACCACCAAGGCAGTAGGAAATATTCCCAGTAGTATATATAATTAATTACAATTATAAAATACTATAAGTATTTCCAAAAAATAACTTTCCTAATGCAGTAAAGAACTACTCTATTATCTATAGTGAACAAGTCCATAACTTATAGAAAGGAAAGCCTACATAGATGCTAAGTTTTCCTTCCTATAAGCAAGAGTTCATGTATAAAGAAAAGCTATAAATCTGTCCAAAAAAGCTCCCAAAATATATCCAAAAAACTACCTCCTATACAAAATGTGACCTTCCTTCCTCCTACAATACAAGGGGAAAAAATATTTATCAATAATATATAAAGACAAAGAACAAAAACTACAGAATGTCCAATATGAACAAAAATTACAAGGGCAGAAACATACCTAGTCATTGATCATTCATCAATACTAACTGTGGTATGGGTCGCACCTTTGCTTGAGCAGGAACTAGGACTTGTTGCTGTTGTTGCTTGATTCAAAACTAGAAAACAAAAAAGTTAAGGCAATAGATTAAATTTTGCTCAAGTATATGACATAATTAATAACACTTCATGGACAAGAAGTTTGGAAGTTAAACATATTACCTAAGTCATGAAATTCATCCTCTAAGGCCTCCATCTCATCCTTTGACTTGTGAAAAGAAATTGAGACATGGGCTTGTAGCCAGTTTTGAGCACAAACAAGATTTTGAACCATGAAAGGAGAGAGTGAACTTCGAAATGGATCAAGTATGCACCCTTCGGTACTAAATGCCGATTAAAAGCAACTGTGGAAACAGGTACAGCCAGCATATCCCTGGCCATTTTGGACAGCACTTGGTACCTATCTGAATTGGCTTTTCACCACCCCAAAAACTCAAATCTCACATCCCTTCTGCTCTCACAATTTTTAGCCAAATATTTTTCAATCTCACTGCTACATCCTATAGACTTCTCAGCCTCTAAAAAATGCTCATATCGAGAATTAACCATCACATATGGATCAGCACAACCAATTGTATCACCTTCTATGTGTGTCCTCGCACTCTCACTTGGTACTGCCACATTTGGTGAATCAACACAAGAGTAATAATCATGCAACCTATCTATGGTCTTCCTCACCAAATCAACCATCTCATCAGCCACTTCATCCCCATAAATTTCAGAAAAATAAAACTTCAAAAATCTCATTTTCTTTCTTAGATCAAGAACTACAGCCACATACAAAAGCTGATTAATTTATCCCCTTTCCCCAAATACTTTTCAAATATAGCTTCCATTTTAGTTGCCATATTTTTCAAGAGATGATTTTGAGATTTGATTAAATGAGCAATATTCTCTTGAATCACAAACATCTCATCAAAGAAGGTATTCGAAGTAACATACAAAGAACCGGAGAACTTATTTGTTGCATTGTAAAACAGTTTAAAGAAACCCACAAACGTCCTACAATTTTGAAACTCATCCCAGAAGGAGATCCTAAACCACCATTATTTTCCTTGTTTATAAAGTATGAAGAATAGCTATCATCCTCAAAATCCATTCTTAGGAACATTTTCTCAAAATTTTTAGTAGTATCTAACATGAGGTAGGTAGAGTTCCACCTAGTAGGTACGTCTAGACTTAGTAAACACTTGGATTCAATACCTAATCTCTCCATAAAACTCCTAAAATTTTGATTTCTATTTGGTGAGGACTTCACATACCAACTACTTCACGCACCCTAGCAATGGACGCATCAATTTCTTTCAAACCATCCCCCACAATCAGATTTAAGATATGTGCACAACACCTCAAGTGCAAGAACTCATATTCTAAAATAGTCCCCTTCCAATCTTTAGTTACTGTTTGTAAAAATTTAATGGTAGCACCATTAGAGGAAGCGTTATCCACTGTTAAAGTGAATATGCCATCAACACCCAACTCACGCAAACACTTCTCAATCTTTCTACCTATAGTCTCCCCCCTATAGTCTTCAACTTGACAAAAATTCAGAATTCTCTTATGCAAGTTCCAATAATCATCAATAAAATGACATGTGAGGGACATGTAATTCGGATTTTGAATACTAGTCCATGTGTTCGTACTAAGGCACACCCTACGACCTTTCAAGGCTTCCCTTAGTTTCTCTCTCTCAATACCATAAATGCCAATCACATCCCTAGCTACAGTTTGACGAGATGGGATATCCCTAATTTGCAACTTAGGTTGTAAGGTAGTTGAATATCTTTGAAACTCATACCCTTCAACAAACCTAAAAGGCAACTCATCTATTATAATCATTTCAGCGAATGCCTTCCTACAAGCTGAAACCATTCCTCCCCATTCATTTTGGGTTCAAATGCTAAGGTTTGTTGCCCTTTAAGTGCATCTCTATTAGGGTTCTTAACATAGTTTGGCACATGATTCAACAAATTAGTAGTACCATTCCCCTTACTATTAGCATGATAAGTTTTTTGGCAATAATGGCAAACAGCCTTATATTCCTAACAGCTCTAATGATATATCATTTTATATCATTTTACACCTAAATAAACACGAAGGATTGATATATTATTTTACACGTAAATAAACACTACATAGATTGGGTGGCCTAACAGCTTTAATGAGAAAGAGAAAATAAAAGCCTCAAAAAGAAATTACAAAAACATATTGATGATGCATAGAAAATTAGTAGGCTGAATGCACCGGGCTTTGATGATCTAGTAATTTCTTGGAAGACCTGAAAAGAAAAACAAACGATCAAAGGAGATCGGGGCTAACCAGCCAAGAACCCTCTGATGCTTAAGTTAGTTTCTGCCTTAAATTCTAGAGTTCCAACTTTTTGGGAATCGTCTCAAACTTATCTTCATTTGTCATGAATGAGTGTTTATATAGTGTGCTCTTAAAGCGGTTACTTGTCTTATAACTTCCCCTATATTTAAGGAGGTCAAAGGGTTCAAGGTTAACTTCCACAACCGCTATAGGAGTTAGAATATTTTTTCTATAACCGTCGTTGGAAGTTATAGCGATGAACTAGGATTTTGCTCATGTCTTGAAATAATAACATGTGGTTCAATTTTACTGGCTCTTGTAAATATATCTCCATGGAATTTTCCAAGTGTTGGGGGTTGTCCAGGCGCTTGCCTCATGGACGACCCATATGCTCTTGGACGACCATTTTGCTAGGTACAGCCATTCTTGCCTTCTAGGCTTGGACGACCCTCATGGACGAATGAGAGTTAAATTTTAAGTTCACCATCAGTTGCCCCCTTGTCCAGGGGTCGTCCAGAGCATCGTAAAATTTATAGCTATTCTTTGGATGTGCCTTTGCATTGGTTGTTAAGCGTCGTGCCACGTGTCATTTTCTAATTGGTTGTGTCATTTCAGATGCCAAAATTTACTGCCTATAAATAGCGGAATTCTTCTCCTACCCTTCACATTTCTCAAATTCTCTCCCTTGACATTCCTTGTCCAATGCCTCATCTAGGAGTATTCCCGTGTCCTTAGTCTTCCTTCGTCTAGAGCCAAGTACTCTCCTTATCTTCATTCTTAGGTTTTCCTTCAAATACCAACATGTCTAAAGTTGTCGTCTCTTCGTCTAGTAATAGTGTAGATATAGCTATAGACGAGTACCATGACTCCACCAATTATAGTGGTTCCAGTAGCAGTAGTAGTAGTAGTAGTGGAAATTCCATAGACGAGGAATACATCACTAGTGTTCCTGGGGTTCCTCTAGAGGTTTTCATCGAACCGAAGAGAGATAGGAGCAGAATCAGAAGATGAAGAAGCTCTGGAACGAAGAGGGTTCCAAGCTGGAGTAGATTTACGTTTAGGTGCCATTGACACGACTAATGTAAACAAAAAGAGAGGGAGAGAAAAAGAGACAATCAGAAAAGCTCCAAAACAATTCAAATATAGCAAGTATATTGAAATGGAGTACGTATGCATGGGAAATGCATGAACATGTGACATGCAAAGTACATTACATCATGGGCTCAACCCAATCCAATCCTACCAGCACACAGTCAATTGCACACATCTAAAATGCATGATAATACTGTTATTATGCTAATGTGATGCAATGCATGAGATTTTAAACTCATTTAAGCAAAACCCATCCCAAAATTTCAACAAACACTCATCAATTTTTAAAAACCCCAAAAATTTTCAAAATCCCTAAAACCTAGGTTTCAAAACATGAAATGCATGAAGAAAGAGAGATTAGAAGCTTACCAAGTGAAGAAACTCTTGAAAAAGCTTGAAGAAACCTTAAGGAGAAGATTGGGAGTGAGATGAGAGTGTTTGGGAGATGAAGAAATAGAGCTATCGAGAGAGAGATCGAGAGAAATAAGGTTCGGATCACATGAGGAAGAATATATAGAACCTCAGTAAAGCTCGAAAAATGGAGGTGTTGAGAGGTGTCAAGCCAAGCGTCGAGGATTTGGCTATCGACAGATACAGGTGTCGAGGAAGTGTCGAGGTACAAAAACATCAGACACAAGAGATAAGGCTCGATTGATTCATCAGGTGTCGAGAAGCTATTGAGGGGACAGGAACTTTCTTGATCAACCCACCAAGTGTCGAGGAGGTGTCGAGATTACAATAAGAAAAAGCTTGGAAGCTCGACAGATAGCCAAGTGTCGAGAAGGCGTCGAGGAGGTGTCAAGCTAGCTTTTAAAAACAGTTTTTCGAGAAGAGAAAAACACAGACATGAATGTAATCAAGCATGCAATTTAACCAATGATCCAAACACCATATTAACCTCTCAAAATCATCTCTCAACGGCAATTTTAAGCACATGGATCCCAAACACACACACACACACACACACACACACTAAACAGGTCTAACCAATTTTATATTTCAAAAATAAGTCAAGACAGTTTAGTGAGCATACATTAACACATGTAAAACCTTGTGACTGCCAAATCACATTGTACCTGCACATGTATCGAGAGTAGCAAAGAATACTGCATGTTGTGTGTGAAAAAACATCGCAAGATTGCATAAGTGTATACATGTTATGACAATTTGAGATATGAGAAAATCACTTTAACTCACACACAATCATAACTGTTTAATGGGGACTATCACCTTCGAGGTACATCCTATAACTCCCACATTTCCTAGAATACACGCTTGCAATCATATTTAAAAGCATTTTTAATCTTTTTGCTTTTTATTTTTCTTTGCATATTTTCTTTTTAAGCAAATCATGAATGGGCATATAAGAGACAGAAAAGAAATACCCAATTATGTTAAGCTTTTGACATTCTAATTTTGCTATTGACGAGCAACAGTGATGAGATGGTTATTTATGCCTTTCTCTTAGGATTTTCTAGTCCTTCCCGTAAAAAAGAGTGATACGAGTGTTAAGTATAAGAGATAACTTAATCTTACTCATCACAAACAAGTGCCACAAACCTCACTTGCTTAATTGTGCATAGAGATGCTCATCTAAGCTACAAGAGATACAAAGTTTAGAAAACTTTGTTTCAATGGCCATCCAAGGTACACAAGTACCAATGTACACAAACACACACTGTTTTTATATTTTTTTTCTTCTGATTTTTCAAAAAAAATTTTTATATGAAAAACTAAACAGAGCAAAACTGAAAATAACCAAACGAAAACGTGTTAAACAAAGCAAAGCAGAAAAACTAGACTGACTCAAAACAAAAGCAAAACACAGAAGTTATGCAAAAACAAAAACAAGAAGAGAGAAAGAGAAAAGTGATCGAATCACTTAGAGCCCTTTTCCTTCCACACCCTAGAAGAACCTTTCCTTTGATTGAATCCTTGAACCGGCGGTGAGGGGGAAGAATTAAAACCGTTCAAGTTCGAAAGGAACATGAAGGCTTTGAGTAGATCTCCAAGAGGAGCAAGAGAGGATTGAAGTTGATTTTGGTTCCCAGATGCTATCATGCCGTTGCTCTGTTGAGTGACTAGCCACTTATAGCAATTTGGTCGAGTATGACCGACAACTCCATAATGATGATAGAGATGTTGCTTCTTTTGTTTATACTTTTGAGAGTTAGTCTTCTTAGCCCTAGGGTTCTTAGCTTCCTTCTTATCTTGCTTAGGGGGTGCTCCTAAGATAGATTTACCCTTTTCTATGTTCTCACTAACTAAATCAGTTTTAACATCATTGTTCTCAATTTCAACATTATTAGCAAGATGAACAAAAACAGTAGTACTAGTCGAAGCAATATTAGAGGAAGAGAAACCATACCTTAAACCTGTTCGATCAGAAGCAGATTTCTGAAGACTGAGTATTTCATCAAGCTTTGCACTTGAAGTCCTCTCTAATTGAGCTCTGACTTGAAACAGCTCCACTTCAAGCTTCTCAGTCTTCTCAGCCAAGAAATTGTTCTCGAACCTCAGTGCTCCAATAGTCTGATTAGTCTCATCAAACTTTGTGGAAAGCTCTTCACGATCAAGTTCCACATCACTGAGCTTCTTGGTGGTCAACCTATAAAGTTTCTCATGTTTCTCAGAAATCTTGTATAATTTTTCATAGGCTGTATGGATATCATCTTGATCATCCATCTTCTCAAACTTGGACTCCACCAATTCCTCTTCTTCATTTACATCTTCAACAATCTCATTAGTAGGATTGACAGTGACAGTGAAGGCATTCAAGATTCCGTCATCCTCATTGTTGGAATCATCCTCAGGCTCGGTGTCGCTCAAAGTAGTAGCAAGTGCCTTGCTCTTTCCAATGCTCTTGAGATATGTAGGACACTCCTATTTCATGTGACCGAAGCCTTGACACCCAAAGCACTTAGGTCCTGCAGGAACAGTGTACTAACCGCCATCCCTTACATCATTCTTCCCTTTGTCTTGACTCTTGAACTGAGAAGAACTTGATTGCCTATGGTCCTTGTCAAAGCCCTTTCCATTGGCATTCTTCATAAACTTCTTGAACTGCATGGTGATGTAGGACTTCATCTTAGAATCTTCATCATCTAAAGACTCATCTGTCTCACTGCTCTTGGCCTTCAATGCCATGCTCTTGCCTTTACCCGTCTTGCCAATCCTAGTCAACCCTAGCTCATAGGTCTGCAGATTACCAACCAGCTTAGTCAAAGGAATCTTGTCAATATCCTTTGATTCTTCTATCGTCATGATCTTGGCATGGAATCTCTCGGGCAGAGATCTGAGCACCTTTCTCACAATCTTGGGTTCAGGAATGGTTTCCCCAAGATTGAACGCTGAGTTTACTATGTCTTTGAGCTTGGCATAGAACTCATCGAATGACTCATCCTCCTCCATCTTAATCTCTTCGAAGCTTGTAGTGGGCCTCTGTAGCTTCGAATCCTTGACAGCCTTTGTTCCCTCAAAGGTTGTTTGAAGAATGGTCCAAGCCTTCTTGGCAGTTTCAGTTGAGGATATCTTCTTAAATTCCTCATTGGTGACCGCATTGAATAAAGCATTCAATGCCTTACTATTAAAATTTGCCGCCTTAATCTTGGCATCATCCCAATCTACCGGCGCTTCCTTTGGCTTAGTCCAGCCTATCTCAACAACCTACTACATTTTCTCATCTAAAGACTGTAAGAAAGCTCTCATGCGTACTTTTCATTATGCATAGTTAGTGCCATCAAATAAATGAGGTATAATTAACAACTATCCTCTATCCATGACAAACAAGGGTCAATGGATCAAACACAGAAAAGATTAAACCTAATCAGAGTTTGCCCATTCTGATACCACTTGGTAGGCTAAAAACGAATTGACCCTTTGTGATAAATTAACCAATTAATTTAGCTAAGTGAATTAATTAAGTTAATTAACATACAAACGCGTGGTAGCACAAACAAATCACTAATAAACTAAGTATGCAAAAGAAAATAAATTTGACACAGTGATTTGTTTATGAATGGGAAAAACCTACACGGCAAAAACCCCACTAGGTGATTTTTAGGTCACCACTCCCGAAATTCCACTATTATCACAACAAGCGGTTACAAGTAAAGGAATACCAGTACCTTATAACAACCTATAGTTAAACCCTTACCCCAATACTCAATTGGACTTGTTCTGTGGTGACAATTTCTCCTTTTGATGCACGGCTCCCAAGTACGTGACTAACCAATTGTGCGGATCCCAGTACGTGACTTCAATCACCAACTAGAGAAGGTTGTTGGCTGCAAAGTTCTTCAGTTCAACCACACGATAAAGATCAAGAAGATGCTTGGTCACAAAACCCTACGATGCACAAACACAGCAACTTCTTCAGAAGAGATGAATTAGGGCAAAACTTTGTCTCCGGTCACAATTTGCTTGAACAGACTTTGCTCAACACTTGTGCAACTTGTGAACACTTTGACGGCCCTTAAAATAATCATTTTATATGTCTAGGGTTAGGAGAAAAGAAGGCCCAAAGACATATTCACGGATTCCAAGAAAACAGATCAGAATTTTTGATTCTTCTTAAACCTCGACAGATAGGAGGTGTCAAGCAGCTGTCGAGTAGGTGTCGAGCACATGGGCTGAACAGCTTCTTAAACTTCGACACATGCTAGTTGTCGAGCTAGCTGTCAAGTTTTAATGAACTTGCACTTCTCAGCTTGTTTCTTGGACAAACTTGATGACTTTAACACTTGATCTTGAAACACAATTTCTTGAAGTATTAAAAATACCTAGATCTACCTAATTACAAGTAAAGTGCGTTTTGTCAAAGGATTAGTCAATTACATAAAATAGTGACATATGTTCCTAATAAGTGAATCACATATGTCCTAACACTTTGCCTGCAATTCTAATATGCAGATCTGATGCAGTTTATTTTTGGAAGCTTCCATATTTGATGCATGAAAATTCCAATTGAAAAACACCACTTTCCTAGTTATATTAGGACTTTGTTTTATTTTTAATATTTTTCCTTAATTAGTCAGATTTGGATATTATTATTGAGAATATTTTTAGGAGATTTTGTAAGCTTGGGAAAGGGGGAATTAACGTGTAAAAGGGGGAGGAGAAATCAAAATTGGACACACATCTCTCTCTCCCCTCTTCTTTGATTTTCTCCTTGAGTTTTCATCATGGCCCTGCGTTGCTAAAACTTTTATACTTGGTCGAAGGAAACTGAAGCCTTGGAATCAATAAAACTGTGAGATCTAATTTGTTTTTATTGTTCAATTTATGCTTTGAATATCGGATGTTCTTCTGTGCCTATTTTCATGATTGTCTCGTTTAATTACTAGGAGGCTTACTAGTTTATTATTCATTGCAATCTACTGTTAGGTTAGATATCAAATTCGTAATTGTTTGATCTCTCTAACTTGTGAAGCAACCAAGATTTAATGATTTGCTACGTTAGAAATTATTAGATCTTAGGAAGAACGCCCGACTAAATTAAATACAACCGCTTGTGCTTGTGTTGTTTAGTTTCATTGATCTCTCTAATTCTTAAGGCTGCTACTAGATTAAACTTTTAGCGCTTGTCTTGGGTTCTTTAGTAGTTAGTGTTTATTAGATCGTTTGTTTTCTAATTAACTTCGACCAAGGAGAGATAGGAAAATAGTTCCAACGGTGAATATTCAAAGTGTGAATTGATATATACTTGCATCAATGATTAGTTGTAAAATTTCGATGGTGGATGTTGACTTAGACCAAGGTTTGTTCGTTTGATTGATTTCGATACTTTAATTTGAATCGTTCCTTAGTTGTTTTTTTTTCTTAAAATTGTTTTCATTATACTCAAACCCCCCCCCCCCCCCCCTCCTTGTTCACGTAGCATAAAACTAAGTTAGATACTCTCCGTAGGAACGATCCTTACTCGCACTACTATATATATTTTTAGGAGTATAGGTTTTATTTTTGGTTGTCTGCGACAGCACACCACCTGGTCTTCTTTGAAATCTGATACTTGGAGGCAATTTACTTCTAGGAATACCACACTTTTGATGGTCTTCAGCTTATCCGAGTATGGCTAGAATTTGGAATGCTTTTCATTAGAATTAGCGTGCACACATGAGCTAAAAGAGGAAGGAGGCTAAGCAAAGGCCTTGTAAGGAATTATACTCATTTTCATTTATGACCTACTTTATAAGGAAATTGTTTTCCATTTACCAATTCAAAAAATTAGGTTCCATTATATTTTAAGCGAGAGAATTGAACACCATGCCATCATCAACTGGTCATGGTAGCCGTTGTGTACAAGAATGTCATTATATTTATACCAATAAACATGGAAGATTCGTTTTGCTTTCCATTGGTCTGCTTCTAATTTTTTTAGGTATCAGGACTGGGAGAATATATATATATATATATATATATATATATATATATAAAATATAAGTTAAATACTTGAGAATGTCTTTCCTATTAAGCCATGTGCTGTGAGCCCTATTTGAAGAATATTTCTGGTACCTATATCCAAATAGTTCAAAAGGTGGGTCTTATCATGCCCTCTGCCTTACCATGAAGATCTACGCTTGGAACTATCAAGGTACTGGCAGAACTCCAACAATGAGAGTATTAAGGGCTTTAGTGTGAAAAGAAGTTCTTGGTGTAGTGCTACTCCCTCTACTCCCTTAAATTAATGCTCTGTTTGTTTCTATAGAAAACCTTGTATGAATATTAGTTTTTTGTGTTTTTTAGTGTTTAGTAACATTAGAAAACATGAGCCAAATGAAAACTATTTTTGATCAATATAAAAAGTATGGTTTATTTATCAGAGATTGTTTTACACTAATTTTTTTTGGAAAAACAATACTATCTCACAGCAAGTTAAATAAGGAAAGTTCGAAAATTGTTTTCCAACTCATTTAAGATTGATACCAAAAATAGAAAAGTGAGATAGTTTTATAATAATAAAAAATTGAAAATTCATTTTTTAGAAAATATTAACCTCAAAATAGTGCCAAAAAAAAAAAAAAAAAAAAAAAACCCTCTCTCAAAATTGGGGAATCAAAAGGAAAGTCTTAGTTTTGGTGGTATCTTGTGTGTGGATGTGATTGGGAATGTTGGTGGTTTATCTCTGTTTTGGAAGAAGGGAATAGATTTGGAAGTTTAAAAAAAAAAAAAAAAAAAAAATACAAATGTTAATAGCTTGCCTTGTGTATTCTGAGCCAGCTTCAAAGGTGTGGATGCTACTACTTGTGTATGGCCCTTCATAGATTGCCAACAGGGATGGCTTTGGGGAACTAATTTAAGAGATTATTACCTCCTTTTCTAGGCCGTAGCTTATGGTGTGACTTTAACATCATAAGCTTTAGTGAAGATAAAAGAGGGACAGCTCTTTTAGAGCATTTCAAAATTTTGCTTCTAATTCCGGCTCCATTGACCTAGGCTTCAAACTTCCTAAGTTGACATGGTCCAATTGAAGAAGTGGAGTGGCCAACATCAAGGAGAGGTAAGAGACCAAGGGTGTTATAATCAAGATTAGTAGGAAATCTTCCTAAAACTGGAATCAGGCACTTGATAGCTCCATCTTCAGATCACAATCCAATCCTTCTTGATACTCACTTAAGAGTGTAGCAATTTGGGTAGGCCATTCCGGTTCTAGGCTATGGCTATGTGGGCTAGAGAACCGTCTTGTGCAAAGGGAGTTGATGAGGCTTAGCAAAAACCGTTCGAAGGGTCCCACAGTTTCTCATTGGCTAGGAAAATCCACCACACTGTGATTGAACTAAAACGTTGGAATAGATCCAACTTTGGCTAGGCAAAATAAAGGATCAAAGAGCTTGAAAGTAGAATTGAGGAACTTCAAAATGGCATTCCAAGTTAGGAAATTTTGGAGAAAGAAGCAAGCCTCATCTTGGAAGTGGAAGAGTGGCAAGCTAGAGAAGAGCTCAAGTGAAAGAAAAAATATCGAGAAATATATTGAAAGCCACTTCTAGGAGCTTAATGAGTCCTCTAATTAATGCTTTCCAAGTAAGTTGGAGAATCTCTCATTTCACCATGTATCTCGCAAGAAGAGAATGAAGAGTTGTTTGAATTCCTTCAGCAGAAGAGATTAAGAATGTAGTTATTGATGTAAATCCATCAAAAGCCCTGGGCCCTGATGGAATGACAAGGATCTTCTTCAAGAAATTAATATTGATAGATTGTGGTATCACATGTGATAGAGGCAGTTAGAAGCTTCTTCAGAGATGGGTGGTTGCTTAGAGAACTCAATCAAACTTTTATTACTTTAATTCCAAAGACACAAGGGGCATGTAAGTTTGGTCAGTTCAGGCCTACCAATTTATGTTACTTCTGCTATAAGGTGATTTCAAGAATTTTAGTATAGAGATTCAAACCATTGTTGAACAAGATGATAGATTCAGCCAGGTTCCCTTCATTCTAAATAGAAACATCGCTGAGAATGTGTTGTTAGCTAAAGAAGTGGTGCACACTTCTGCAAACTCGAGAAAAAAAAAAATAGAAGAAGAGGGTCGTTCCCAGCAGAGGTGCTTGGGAATTTCTGTTTCAATCACCACCAAGCTAGTTTATCATCGTGTATCTACCGGCAAGTTCACTCTTCTACTGAATGGGGGAAAATGTCCAACCTTTATATCGTTCAGTGATTTAAGATAGGTAGATCATATATCTCCCTACCTCTTAATCTGGAAGTTATATATTCTCTAGGCTGATCAATAGAGAAAACAATCTTAGCTCCACCAGTGGACTTAAGTTATCACAATCAGCACCAGAAATTTCTAAACTATTGAATGATGTGCTATTGTTAGTAGTCAAGGATGGACCCAGGATTTTAAGCTAATGGAGGGCCAAAGTAAAAAAAAAAAAAAAAAAACTCCAAATAGTAGTCTAAGGTTAGAGCAATTATGGAGTGTCTCAATAAATATTGTGAATGGTCAAGTCGAAGTATAAATTTAGAGAAATTTGGTTTATGTGATTCTCAAGTCAAGGGGTACGTGCTTAATTCCTGAATCAAATCTGTAATCAAAGAGGTTTGAAAAAAGGTTCTCAAGGAACGAAATATCTTGGGGTTCCTTTGTTTTTATCAAAGAATAGGAAGAAATATCTCAATTATTTGAAAGAAGACTTGGAATGCAGAATTAGTAGTTGGAAGAGCTAAAGCTTGTCATGTATAGGGAGAACTAGTATTATACGGATGCTATGGTGCGGAAATTTTGGTGGAACCCAGCTAAAGACACCAATCATTGTTACATACTTATGGCCTGGGAATCACTCTGTCAATTGAAGAAAGATGACAACTTGGGATTTAAGAACCAACTGCTAATTAGCAAAGAAATGGGGGACTTTTTGAGTTAGAGTCCACGAATAAATCTAAAATTGGTAACTCCCCCTAGTGTACCACAAGCCCTCACAAAAAAGAACCCAATACGAGTATTGCCAAATTTGTTGAAAAAACTTGAAACAAAAATTATCTTAATCTTAAGATTAAAAAACAGTAAAAGAAACAAAAAATGGCGGGGTGCGGACTTTGTTAGTCTTGTTTGAAAAAAAAAAATAAATAAATAAAAGTTGAAGATTGATCATTAGAATATTGATTACTAATTATGCAAGGCACACAACTTTTGGCACAACTTTGTGTCACAACTTGTCACATGACAAATTGTGATTAGTAAAAGTATGTCAATGGGTCATGTGAGGACACACCCTTACCAATCATGTGGCGAGTTGTGACACAAAATTGTGTCCCTAACATAATTCATTGATTAGTCCACATGACATCCCCTTGAAAAATAAAAACTAAAAAGTTGTCCATGCTTCATTCAAATTAACTTGCATCAATTGCCATTTCCTTGAATCTCTTTTCAAGTGGTAAATAATACTTGATAGTGTCTCACGTTAATTTTTTTTAAATTAAATTTAAAAAATAAAAAATGATGTCATTTAAAATCAACGGCAAGGAGAAGGAGAAAGTATCTATGTGTCGGTAAGGTCAACTCAGCATCTGTTTTGGTGACACCTATTTCAAAAAACCACATCAGATTATTCTAATAAATGATTAATTTATCTTCCCAATGGTATAGAAGATTGTGAATAATTTATTGGACTAGTCTGATGTAGTTTTTTGGAAGTAGAAAATATCAAAATAGATGCTGAATTGATATTACCAAAACATAGTATATTTTCTCTAGGAGAAGAGATCAAAAAATATAGACACGATCAAACGGCTGTCACTCTCAAATAAAAAACGACGTAACACCGATTCACCATCATATTAATATCACCCGGGAAACCCCGAAACCAAACATCCACCCCTCCCCTCCCCGCGCACAAAAAACACAACACACGGCGCATTTTAGAACGAACCCGTTGTTGTTTTCATTTAAAAAGACGAAAGTGCCCCTCTTATATAACCCGAACGTTAAAACCGCCTCTGCCTCTCTCTCTATCTCTATCTCTCTCTCCTCACACAGACACTTGTATTCTAATTCTATATAAACTTTGCGTTCCACTTCACCGGCGATAAAAATATATGTAAAACAAAGAAGATCAAACTTTCCCGAGAAAATTTTCAAAATCTTTTCGGGGGAATCGCGGTAGCCAAACACTGGAGAGAAAGGATTTGAAAAAAAGCGAGCTGGTTTTGAAGTTTGAGTGGTCTTTCTTCGATAGATGGTTGTAGTGGAAGAGGACAAGGGTACGAGCATGGCGATGGGACCGGAGAGATCGAAGGCTTTGCACAATTTCACTCTGCCGTGTTTGAAGTGGGGGAACCAGAGGTATTTGAGGTGCATGAAGCCAGGTCCGGATGGCGGCGGTGAAGTTCCGACGGAGGCGATGGTGGATCGGCGATCTCCGGCCACGATAGCGGAGAGCTCTTCTACGGGGACTCGGCGAAAGGAATCGGAGAGGACAAGGAAGAAGGATTGGAAATCGGGAATCGAAAACGAAGGGATCGATGCGGTCAGAGAGAAGCTGTTGTTTGATCTGAAAACCGCGACGGA